>VMOF01000002.1:70169392-70385784 GCA_011764245.1 Trialeurodes vaporariorum
AAATTGTCCGGCAAAAGTTTGGGTCCGAACCGGTGTGTGGCGATGGGGGGGGGGGGGGGTTAGGACCACTACGGACAATCTTAAACCAACCCCTCAGATGTTCCCCATACTAGCAAAAGTTCGGGTCTGAACCTGTGGCGTCGTGGGGGGGGGGGGGGGGGTGGGACCACTAAGGACAATCATAGAACAAATCCTTCGAATATCCCACTGCACATCACTAAACGCACGTAATAAACAATCAAATACTCATGAAAAAATTTTTGAACCCCCTTTAGAAAAAAGGTAGTTAACGATATACACTGCCCCGCAAAAAAACCGGCTCACCTGGCGCGCTGGATCATTCCGCTCGAAAATGCAAAAAAATTACAAAATTTAAAATCGTCATAACTTTTGAACTAAGAGAGCTAAAAATATTTCAAGGCCAGGTTCGGATTTCTCATACTCTCTAGTTTTTTATGCATAAGCTTAAAGGAGGGGTTGCGATAAGGGCCGTTTCCGGCCCCCACCAATTTGACATTTTCATGTCCCAATACGTGTTCTAGAGGTAAAAACAAGTCAAAAAACCTCTATTAACATAACCTCTAAAATGCATCCCTGTTGAGCTACAGCCTCTCAAAGTTGACATTTTTAAGCTGAATTTTACCGCGACATGAGTGACTATATCATAAAGGATTTGAAAAGTATCGACAATATATCCACCTAGAACTTGTTTGTAAGTCTTTAGTGAGTCATTAACCTCGGTTGGGGCCCCAGATTTGACCACTTTTCACGAGTTTTTACCTGAAAATATCGAATTTTTCCCAAAAAACTTGTAAAAATTAAGCTTTTTGCCAGCGGTAAATTGTGAATTTGACACCGATCCCAACGAGCATCAAAAAAAATATTTAAGTATGTTATGTAGTAGTATATTAGGTAAAACATATCGAAAAATTGAAGTTGCGCTCGCTTGCGCTCATGGTTAAAAGTCAACTTTACCGTAAGTAGGTCTACCGATGCGATTCAAACCATACGACCTTTATACGGATGTGTGCGGCCGTGCGTGATTAAATATGCAACCATCGATATTCTTCGATAGTAGTTTTAGTTAGATTTGCTGCCGGGAATCATTTAAGAACATTCCTGAACCGGGGGGGGGGGGTGGTTTAGAAAAAAAAAAAAAAGTTACTCGTGCAATTATGTTTGATTGTTTGAGATGATTTTTTGGGGGGGGGGGGGGGGGGGGGCTGGACCTTGTCGACAGCCATGCATAAGCTGTCACAACGGCTTCTAAATCTGGCAACACTGAATTATCTCAATGATGAACCTGTCGAACTTCATTTTCTATGAGTGCAGTGCGCACCTTTCTTAAGTCTCATCCGTGGTATAAATCGCACTATCTTCATTGTGTGCTAATCTGTTTGATATAAAAGAAAGCATTTATTTACACCTTTCTCCTCTTTGGGTCAGATCGAAGAAAGTGCTACAGTGCTAATTCAGTATATATCCCTTGTTCCTTCCCTCGAATCATGAGTAATTGACCGGTGATTGTATAACGGTGTTGTTTTAAGTTGAATTTAATAAAATACCTAGATACACTTTTGCTTATTTGTTTCCTCAAAAAACGCACGGTTTTGCGAGTGACAGTGTTGTTTTGGGCGGACTGTGTACGCTCTTGAGTTTTTTTTTTATTTTATTTTTGTTATACGAGACAAATATAGTACATGAGACTTATTATGTAAGAATGTGCGTACTGCACTCATCGAAAATGAAGTTCGACAGGTTCATCATTGAAATAATTTAGTGTTGCCAGATTTAAAAGCCGTTGTGACAGCTTAAGCATGGCTGTCGACAAGGTCCAGCCCCCTCCCCCCCTCCAAACCATCATCTCAAACAATCAAACATAATTGCACGAGTAACTTTTTTTTTTTTTTTTTTTTTTTTTTTTTTTTTTTTTTTTTTTTTTTTAAAACCCCCCCCCCCCCCCCTCGGTTCAGGAATGTTCTTAAATGATTCCCCGGGAGCAAATCTAACTAAAACTATCGAAGAATATCGATGGTTGCATATTTAATCACGCACGGCCGCACACATCCGTATAATGGTCGTATGGTTTGAATCGCATCGGTAGACCTACTTACGGTAAAGTTGACTTTTAACCATGAGCGCAAGCGAGCGCAACTTCAATTTTTTGATATGTTTTACCTAATATACTACTACATAACATACTTAAATATTTTTTTTGATGCTCGTTGGGATCGGTGTCAAATTCACGATTTCCGCTGGCAAAAAGCTTAATTTTTACAAGTTTTTTGGGAAAAATTCGATATTTTCAGGTAAAAACTCGTGAAAAGTGGTAAAACTGGGCCCTAACCGAGGTTAATGACTCACTAAAGACTTACAAACAAGTTCTAGGTGGATATATTGTCGATACTTTTCAAATCCTTTATGATATAGTCACTCATGTCGCGGTAAAATTCAGTTTAAAAAATGTCAACTTTGAGAGGCTGTAGCTCAACAGGGATGCATTTTAGAGGTTATGTTAATAGAGGTTTTTTGACTTTTTTTACCTCTAGAACACGTATTGGGACATGAAAATGTCAAATTGGTGGGGGCCGGAAACGGCCCTTATCGCAACCCCCCTTTTTTTTTGGTAGCTTTTCCGCCCGTATGAAGATTTTTTCCCAAAACCCTCGCGAAAACTGTTTTTTTGGAGCACATCTGTAAAAAGTTACTCAAACTTCTCACATCTTTTTGGGATAAAGTAGCATAGATAGACAAAATCTGAGACATGCATCAGATTCCTCAGAGTCAGGGCTATTGACCTGGTTACCTCAGTTTTGTCTAAAAAATTTTTTTTAGGGTCGGAAAATGCACTTTTCCGAGACCATGTAAAAACCGCTTCTGAACACCCAGTTTACACATGCGAAAAGATGTTAAAAGTTCAAACCGTCATAACTTTTGAACCAAGAAAGCTAAGAATATTTAAAGGCCAGGGTCGGATTTCTCACACTCTCTATTTTTTTATGCATAAGCTTAAACTTTTTTTCCGTAATTTTTACGCCCGTGTGAAGATTTTTTCCAAACCCTCGTGAAAACTTTTTTTTTGGAGCAAATCTCTAAAAAGTACTCAAACTTGCCACATCTCTTCGGGCAAAAGTAACATAGATAGACAAAATCTGAGACATGCATCAGATTCTTCAGAGTCAGGGCTATCGACATGGTTACCTCAATTTTGTCTATAAAATTATTTTAAGGTCGGAAAACGCTTTTTTCCCGAGACCATGTAAAAACCGCTTCTGAACACACAGTTTACACATCCCGCTACAGGGCCCGTTTACATGGTCTCGGAAAAGAGCGGTTTCCGACCTTAAAATAATATTCTAGACAAAATTGAGGTAACCATATCGATAGCCCTGATTTTGAGTAATCTGATGCAAGTCTCAGATTTTGTCTATCTATGCTACTTTTGCCCGAAAAGATGTGGCAAGTTTGAGTACTTTTTAGAGATTTGCTAAAAAAAAAACAGTTTTCGCGAGGGTTCGGTAAAGCTCTTCACACGGGCGTAAAAATTCGGAAAAAAAGTTTAAGCTTTTGCATAAAAAACTAGAGAGTGTGAGGAATCCGACCCTGGCCTTGAAATATTCTTAGTTTTCTTGGTTCAAAAGTTATGACGATTTGAACTATTAACATATTTCCGCATTTTTGAGCGGGATGTGTAAAACTGTGTGTTCAGAAGCGGTTTTTACAGGGTCTCGGAAAAGAGCATTTTCCGACCTTGAAATAATTTTATAGACAAAATTGAGGTAACCATGTCAATAGTCCTGACTCTGAGGAATCTGATGCATGTCTCAGATTTTGTCTATCTATGCTACTTTTGCTCGAAGAGATGTGGCAAGTTTGAGTACTTTTTAGAGATTTGCTACAAAAAAACAGTTTTCGCGAGGGTTTGGTAAAGCTCTTCACACGGGCAAAAAAGGGAAAAAAGTTTCAGTTATCATAAAAAACTAAAGAGTATGAGAAATCCGACCCTGGCCTTGAAATATTCTTAGCTTTCTTGGTTAAAAAGTTATTACGGTTTGAACTTTTAACATATTTTCGCATGTTTGAGCGGGATGTGTAAACTGTGTTTTTAGCAGCGGTTTTTACATTGTCTCGGAAAAGTGCTTTTTCCCGACCTTGAAATAATTTTATAGACAAAATTGAGGTAACCATGTCGATACCCCTGACTCTGAGAAATCTGATGCATGTCTCAGATTTTGTCTATCTATGCTCCTTTTGCCCGAAGAGATGTGGCAAGTTTGAGTACTTTTTAGAGATTTGCTCCAAAAAAAACAGTTTTCACGAGGGTTTGGAAAAACTCTTCACACGGGCGTAAAAATTACGAAAAAAAGTTTATGCTTATGCATAAAAAACTAAAAAGTGTGAGGAATCCGACCCTGGCCTTGAATTATTCTTAGCTTTCTTGGTTCAAAAGTTATGACGGTTTGAACTTTTAACATCTTTTCGCATGTGTAAACTGGGTGTTCAGAAGGGGTTTTTTACATTGTCTCGGAAAAGTGCATTTTCCGACCCTAAAAAAATTTTGTAGACAAAACTGAGGTAACCAGGTCGATAGCCCTGACTCTGAGGAATCTGATGCATGTCTCAGATTTTGTCTATCTATGCTATTTTATCCCAAAGATGTGAGAAGTTTGAGTAATTTTTTACAGATGTGCTCCAAAAAAACATTTTTCGCGAGGGTTGGAAAAACTCTTCATACGGGCGGAAAAGTTACCAAAATAATATTTAAGCTTATGCATAAAAAACTAGAGAGTATGAGGAATCCGAACCTGGCCTTGAAATATTTTTAGCTCTCTTAGTTTCAAAGGTTTGACGTTTTTAAATTTTGTAATTTTTTTGCATTTTCGAGCGGAATGATCCAGCGCGCCAGGTGACCCGGGTTTTTTTTTGCGGGGCAGTGTAGTATGTCCCGAAAAATAGGGACATGAAAAAGTGATCGGTAGAAAGAAGAAATCGGACCACCAAGAATCGTTTATTTTTCATGATGTTTTTAGAGAAAGAAAAACAATGTTGCCATATTCCATTAGCTGGCACCGTTTTTTTGGTTGCCCGGAAAAAAATTTGAACGTGAAGTGTGATGCCAAGTAAAAAAAAGGACGCCATGGCAAAACGTAAGAAAAGATGAAGAAGACAGTGAGTCAAAAGACATCTCCCTAAATGCCCCCATGACGCCCCACGACTGGTGACAAAGCATTTGATCCGCGCAAAATGGCCGAAATACGTTA
Source organism: Trialeurodes vaporariorum (assembly GCA_011764245.1). NCBI lineage: Eukaryota > Metazoa > Arthropoda > Insecta > Hemiptera > Aleyrodidae > Trialeurodes > Trialeurodes vaporariorum. The sequence goes on from VMOF01000002.1 coordinate 70,174,654, forward strand.
ATCAAATCTCGAAATGATAAAGAAAAAAACTGTAGGGAATACCCAAAACAACACTTTCTCACATCACTTTTATCTGAGGGAAAACCCCCAGACCCCCCCCCCCAACCACTAAAGAATTCTAGAGGAGACCCCCAAACCCCCCTAAAGAATTCTGGGGGGGGACCCCCAGCCCCCCTTTAGAATACTAGGAGAGCCCCCCAAACCCCCCCCCCCCTTTTAAAATGCGGGGGGATACCTCCAGACCCCCCTTTAGAATTCTGGGGGAGATCCCCAAACCCCCCTCAAATTTCAAATATTTTCACCTCCGGACATAATATTTCTGCCTTCAATCCGAAGAGTTTGCAATTTTGTAGAGAAGCTGTAGGAATAGTTGCCTATTTTGTTATTTGAAGGCTAATTGAAAGCCTTAATCTGATGTTGCTTTAACAGGGTTTAGAGTAGGTAATTCAAGATTCCAATAAGTTTTTATTCTTTGAGCTGCATTCATTATATTTGCTTTTTGTTTATTTTTGGGAGTTTTTTTTTTCCCTTTATTTTTTATAGGAGGTCGAAATGTACTGATTCTTGCATTTCCTCCATTGAGTACTATGTTTGGTTTCTTCTTTCAAACTGTGGATATTCGAAATAATTTTTTTTTTTTAAATAGTTTAAACCCCCCCTCCAAAGATGTACTTAAGTCGTAGATTGGCAAACAAAATTTCAACAAAATTCATTCAGCCTTTTTTGATTGACTTTTTTATAAAATAAATTTTTCCCTTAAATATTCTATTTTTTGGTGTAATGAAACCTATATTGCTTTTAAACAGCTTTAGACTTAAAAGTTGAATATTGTAGTAATACATTGAAAAGAAATTTCTCCCTAGGCTGGTTGCAAACGTTTTGATGCAATTTTCATCGAACTTAATTGAGTCATACTTGAATTACTTATTGAAAATATTATGTTTGTCTTAATATTTGCTTACAATTAGTTTAAAAAAGATTTTTGCTCCATCGTACCTATATTGACCTCGAAACGGTCGTAAGGTTTTTATGAGGACTGTACCAGAAAAATGTTTTAGTGCACACAGTGCAGTGTTTAGTGTATTTTTTTAACACATTATGTTTGTGAACATTTTTGTCAAAATCAATCCCATTAATGATTGACTCCAAGTTTAAAATTAATTCCTCACTTTCATTTTTTCTTTTTTTGGTCAAACACCCTATTTTGATTTTTTAAACTATCTTAAGGGTTGTATATTGTAACTGTAAGGGCTACTTTCTTTTGTAAACCAATTGTAGATTTTTTTTTGCCAGATTTTGTCAAAATTCTTTGGACCAAACAGGAATTATACGAAATAATAAGATTATGTTTTTATTTGCTTATATACCCATATTTTTTTCTCAATCGCACCTATATTACCTCTTGAAAAGGTCTAATCGGTTGTGTATGGTGATCAAGAGAGGATAATATGTTAGTACTTTGATAGTAGATTGTGTGTAAAAAGTTTCATGAAAATTCATCCAGCCATTATTGATTGACTCCAAGTTTTAAGATTATTTAAATTTTTCTCACGATAATTCCATTTTTTGGATCGAGCGCACATATTTTGTTTTTTTAAACGGTTTTGAGGGTTGAATATTGTAACTATAAGGGGGTTTATTTTATAGTGGGTGAATGTAGATTTTTTTCGCTAACTTTCATCAAAATTGATTGAACCAAACCTGAACTATCCCAATTAATAGGATTATATTTTTATTTGCTCATATTCCCAAATTTTTTGCTCAATTGCACCTATATTACCTCTAGAAAGGGTTTTTTATCGGTTGTTTTTGGTGACACAGAGAGGAAAATATTTAAGTTTATTGATAGTAGATTGTGTGTACAAAGTTTTATCAAAATTCATGGAGCCATTATTGATTGACTCCAATTTTTAAAGATTGATTTCTCACGATAATTCTTTTTTTTCGGCTCGAGCGCACTTATTTTGATTTTTTAAACAGTCTGAAGGAATGAATAAAGGAACTAAAAGTGGTTCATTCTATAGTAGGCTGAAAATAGATATTTTTTTGCTAACTTTCATCAAAATTGATTGAGCGAAACTTGAATTATTCCATTTTCATTCTTTTTTATCCATTTTATCATTGATTTTAATGAAAAAAATTTTTTTTCCCCAAAACTACCCTAAAAATCAAAATTTCAAAAAAACAAAAAAGTACCTCGGGGGAATCTAAAAAGCAACAACTGTGCAAAATCTTGGTGCTAAGGATCAATGGTTCAAAAGTTATGCCCAGGTACGGACTGACGGACTGACGGACTGACGGACAGACGGACAGACGCCACAGTTTTTTTTTACATAAATCTCTCTAAGTCAGAAAGGGTTAAGAAATAAAAAATTTGATGGAAGGATGTTCTTATGGATGGTATTAGACATGAAAAGAGGCAATTACTTTGACTAAATCATGATTGACTTTGTCCTGAGAGGCCAACTATCGCAACAAAAAACCTTGAAAATCTCTGCGCCAACGCAATACAATACTTTCTCAATTTTTCTAATTTCATTTTAGTGAGAAAAAAAATACAATCACACCCCTCTCCGTCGGATGTAGACTTTTAGGCATGACTGATCCAACCTCAACACACCTAATCAGTCTCTAATTCTGATTATTAGCGTTAAAAATATTTTTGGCTCAAATTAGCGCTCTCACCCTCAGTATAAAAAAACCGATGCGCTGACATAATTTTTAGAAGAATTTGATGAGATCATACAATTTTCAGAAACGCATGGCGCGTTGAGTCATTTTGCAGCAAAAAAAAAACGTCATAACTAATTTTAACCAAATTTTTAGCAAAAGTGTAAGCACTAACTCAATTTCCCCCTTTTCTCCAATGCCGTATTGTTTTCTTTTTTTTTTATAGCGTTTGAAAATGTTTTTGCTCAAAAATGTGCGCTCACTCAAGTTTCAGTAAAAAACAGCACGTACGCTGACATAATTTTCAGAAGAAATTGACTCGGTAACACAAAATTTTAGAAAGAAAAAAGGAGGCTGATTCATATTTCATCATATGACGCTAACTTAACTGTCACCAAATTGTGAGGCGCAATCCCAATTTTTTACAAAAGTCTAAGCGCTAAAATTTTAGGCATGACTGATGATGATTTTCCGACAAAATAGGTGACTGTCAAAGGTTAGCGGACTACCCAAAATATATGATTAAGGAACCAGTTTGAGTGTCTCAAGATATTTGAGACATATAAGGAGAGTGACAGCTTTAATCAACATAGGTAGTACAACAGATGTAGCATAAGGTACATAAAAAATCAGGAAGTTCCCGGGAAATACTAGAAATTTACTTGTAAAATAGAGAAAGAGCGAAATAACTGCATTGAATAAATGATGCCTTGAGGCGCTAAGTCATTTGACGGGAGTTGCCAGACTAAATAAAATGTCAGAAAATTTGACCGCAAAGCACATTTCTTTAAAATTGAAAGAGGGCTGACTTCCTTTAGGACCTTCAAAACCAAAAAAGTAGAAGTAGAGAAATAAGAAGCATTTCCTTGTTTCGTTCTGAATAGGACTAAGAAATTTTACATACAATAACAAAAATGATGGAAAATAAAGCAAGTCAGCACATCACACTATTCAGAGGTCCCATTGTTGAACCTTTGAACTCTTACCAATTCACGAGTCATAGCTACTATAAACGCAAGCAGAGTAATTTTATTACGTTGAGCGTAAACAAATAGCTGAAATTTTATAGGAAAAAATGGAGGAGGTTAGGGCAGGGACCACTATGGAAACAACGACATCAGGGCTGAATAATAAGAGATCCTCTTCGATGCGCAGTAATTTTTGGGAATTAAATGAGAAGTCTGAGTATTGAGATAAGGAATGTTCAGAGTTCTTGCTGTAGGGGCTTTCCGTTTTGCGTTTGACCACACGCTATAATTAATTATAATAATTGCATTTACATGCAAAAAAAAAAAACATTCAGAACGGCAAATGATTGGTTCTCTTGATCACCTAGAATATATACCGGGGGAAAAATTTTAAATAATCAAAAAAATGAGGTTGGAAATTTTTGACATAGAATAACTTTAAAAAAAAGTCAATCAATGAACATGAAAATTTCTCCCCAAACCCAAATCAGAATTCAGTCGTGGCTGGGAGAACATTTAAATTTTCAAATGAAATTAGCATAAAAAAAACGAGGGACACAACCTAAATTTCACGACATCAAAAAAGCTCATTTCGCCATTTGATCACAAGGGGGCGTAGTATACTCTATTGAGTATCAGGGCGATTTCAATAGGCGCACGTTGTGCCAACGGTGCGCCTAAAACACTACATAATAGTACTTAATAATTACTCGGTTTGCAAAAAAAAAATCGCGTTTACTGAAACCGAAAAAAAAGCAAAAAAGAAACCAAAAAACACTACTTAATAGTACTTAACAATTACCCGACAATGCCACTTTACAGCAGGAATCCGAAAGTATAAGCGCGTTGACAAAGGCAAACTAATTGTTGAACCTAAACTGAAGCCCAGTTACGCAAAATCAGCTGCTAACTTGAGTCTTACCCTCAAAGATTCACACTCAATCTGAGCTTATGAATAAATACCATCGACGATGATCATCAGATTATCACAATGTTAGTTATCACGTACTTACCTAAACAGCCAAGATGCAATGGTTTCGGGTCGAAACAATGGTGCTAGATTTTTGTGAAAAAAGCACTAATTCCGTATTATAAATGTTGCCAGATTTTGGTGGGAAATCACAACTCCCCCCCCCCCCATTTAAATGTCATTTGACCATAGCTCATTCAATAATTTTTTCCGAAAATGTAGTTTTTGCTTTATGGGAAGCCAAAAGACAGTTAAGCTGCAACTGCTACTGAGAGTCATAAGGTCAACTATTTGTTTCAAGAAGGATTTTAAACAGCTCCTAATCCAGCACATTCTAAGCTCTTAAGCAAAAGAAACTCTATTGGTCACAAATCAGCAAACGGTTCTCCGATAGTGTAAGCAGTCTAAGACATTTCGTTGTTAAAAAAAAAAAAAAAAAAATGTCGTACCGAAGGCAAAAGTAAAATTCTGCACTTATCGTCGGATATACAGATCGTAGCAGACAAAAAATCAAACATAGGAGAAATCGAAACAGAGGAAAGCATGATACAGTCATAAGAAAACATAAACTCATAAAATGTAAGCTGGAATCTCATCACATGTCCACCAAAATGTATTTTTTATTCATCTTAGGCGATGTGGAAAAAACCATCGCAGAGGAAACCGATCCAGAGTCTGACGACGTGAATTATGTCGAAGGTTTGCCCCTTTTTTACAGATGAATGGCTGTACTTTTTCCGACAAAAAGTTGAAAAATAATATCAACATGAGAGGAGGGTGGGGGAGAAGCCCAAAATACACCGGGGGGGGGGGGGGGTGAAAAAATTCTGTGGTCATGACATGGAAGCGATGGGGGTGTAGTATACTAGTCAATTCGAGAAGCGCATGCTGCGAGGGCTCGTTTAGGGAGTGGTATGTCTCATATCAGCGCTGAGCCTCGCCTTTTAACGCGCCCGCCCGTGAGTAGTGAGTACCCTCCAAAACTCGACCTTCACCCACTAAAACGCCCATAACTCCGCAACAAAAAATTACCCTGCATTCTGGTTGGACTCATTTTACGCAGAATTCAAAGAGGAATAACATATTTTAATTTGATCAAAATCAAAAAATACATTTTTTTTTTTTTTTTTTTTTAATTTTTTTTTTTATTTCACTTTAAGTAGATTTTGAGTGGCCTAAAAATTACAAAAATGATGATAACTAAGTAAAAAATTATTGAAATTGAATTCCGTCTGGATGACATGAAAGTGCTTTACAATCCGCATCTTTTGGTGCAAACCGCGTTTCAATCGGATGATTTACGCGAAAGTTATGAATTTTTGAAAGGTGCAACTTTACAACACTGTAACTCCCCCCTAATCATTTTCAGAAAAACTTTTTGAAAAAAAAGACTACTTATATCAAGTACTATCGAGATACAAAGTTTCAGGAAAATCGGTGGGGGGGGGGAGAAAAACCCCCATTTTGAATCAAGTTCTTTGACTTCCTCTCAAAAGACGGTACTCTTTTTCTATTCGCCTCAACCCTTTGCAATAAATCCTGTTTACCTTTTTCGTCTTTAATTATGCTTGTGGAGAAATCTTCCATGAGTTTGATGCCACGTTCTGCTTCATCGTTCACAACTTTTGCATTTTTACGAGTAACAAATGATTTCATAGCCAAGTAGTTGATATCCTCATCCCACGTCTCTGGATTTTTCTTTAGCCAGTCACCATCTTGCTGAAATTCTTGGAAGATGAGCCATGAATTTGGCCCGACAAGCTGATATAAATTTGTGTTTAGAGTAAAACATACAGGGTGTTTCTAGAACTTACGTCATCCTTTCTACCTCGTATTTTAGAGGTCTAAGTAATAATATTTTTTCCTATAAACATGTGTCCGAAAATGCCCCCCTTTTGAGCTACAGCTCAACCCAAAGTTCTAAAAAAGTTATGGTCTTTTTGGAATATCAACCACAATATTCACGAAATGTCATGAAAATTGGTGTGTCAAGGTAGTTTAACGTATAGAATCCATTAATGACCTCGACAAATTCAGAAATTAGGTCTGACTGTACTTTTCAGGCACTCTTATACCTTCAATGGCACTAATTTTATGTTACGGATTGGAAATTTTAAAACTTTCAAACATAAAGGACTAAAGGTCGGATCATGGCCGAGAAGAGGTTGGCCGCCCTTGCTTTAGTATTCACGTCTTTGTGCTAATGGTGTAATCTAATTAAATTTGCCAACTTTCATTGACCAGTGATGGTGACAGAGCAAGGAACAGGGATCAAAGAATCTACTTTCAAGAGACATCTAATGAGCTCCAAAAATGGCGTCGAGTTCTCAATCACCAACATTTCAATCGATCGACTGAACGAAGACTCCTCGTATAAAAACTGTGAGTATCGAATTAACAGACCGTTCCAGTATTCAGTAAACGACTGGGCGGCGCGTGATTTAAAATTGACAACCACGTGCTAGTTTTGTGAACGAGTCAAAGCACTTCGTAATTCTACTTATTTATTAAACGGAATTCGGAAAAACAACGTTCTGAACAATGTCAGCTTTACTTATCATGATTTGGCAAATAATTGAGCCCAATTGAGCCCAGCTATCAGCAGAAGCTCAGAGAATATGGAGAAACGCATAGCTTTTTCACTTTGTTTGATGCCACTATGAGATCTTATGGGGGAGATAGGTGGTCACTGTTGGCTGTGGTATTACCTGTGGAGACCGCGGTGGTGTCCCCGCAGGTCTAACTGTCCACACCAGTGGACCTATAGATGTTCGATCGGATGTCCCCACAATCATACTGGCGTGTTATCCCTCCCTCTCAGCTCTCTCTCTCTCTCTCTCTCTCTTTCTCTCTCTCTCTCTCTCTCTCTCTCTCTCTCTCTCTCTCTCTCTCTCTCTCTCTCTCTCTCTCTCTCTCTCCCTCCGTTAGTTTGCTAACGCATGTCAGATAAGGATAGACATAGAAAGAGCAAGAAGTGACTTTGGCCCCTCCCTCCATATTTTTCTAATGCATGCGTCGAAATGGGTGAGAAAGAGGACGAAACATCCCTAGATCCACCTCGGGAAAATTTAACTTTGGAACGTTTAAACTCAGCTAAATTTTAAAATTTTCTCGGGGAAAATAACCTTTGCAAAAAAGCTTGCTCGTTTTTCCTAGGGGAAAGGAAAATTAGGAAAAAAAAAAAAAAATTTTTTTAATAGCAATTAGAAAAATTATGTAATTAAGATTTTTTTACGGGCGAAAGGAAAGGGATTTTTTCCCAAAAAAATTTTTAAAAAAGGAAAATTTTATTTTTAACTTAAATTTTCCTTTTAGAATTTTTATCGGTTTGGGAAGGGAAAATTATTTGACAAACGCGGAAATGGGAAAAAATCCTTAAAAAAATCCTTATTAAATTATCCAAAAACTTATGTTACCATGAATTTTTCATTTTTTAAATTAAATTGCCAAAATTTTACTTTTTTAATTTTTTGGTTTAACTTTAATTGGGTTTTAATTTATTTTTACTTAAAACCTTTAATTTTTGTTAAATGGTAAATTGAAATAAAAACAAAACTAGGGGTTAAAATTTTTAAGGTTTTTTTGTGTAATGTCATTACAATCTTACAGCTATCCAAATGCTGATTCAGTCGTCCAATCAAAATTCACTTAGTCAAAATCAAGTTTGTTTAAATAGCAATGCCCAAATGCGGCGACAACCGACTACCTACAACCGCAGTCTACTCTTGATCATCGCCTACTGCCGGTCTCCGGCTCATGACGACGCATCTTCTTCGGGCATAAGAATGCTCACTTATTACTGGTTGTTAAGAGTATGCTTGTTTCAGATCATACTTCCTTCGCTAATTGTTCTCTTGGAATAATAACATTAAAAAAAAAAAAAAAAAAAAAAAAAAAATCGCATAATGGGTCTGTTGCAAACTTTTGCTACAACGATAAAGAGTGTATCATCGTATGTAAAATCGCCCGAAAAGTCCATTGGTGGCATCAGAAAGTCATGAAATGCGATAATAAACTCACGAGAGACGTTCAATGAAATCCAATATGGCGGTAAAATATCGAGCAATCTGTATGCATGCACCTTTACCTAACATCCAAGGATTGCCAACGTTGACAACCTCACAGCTTCAGAGATTATGTGTTTATTTACGTTGTGATTGGGTGTGATCGATATTGTGAGGTTGGCTATCCTTAGATGTTCGTGGTGCATGCATACAGGTTGCTCAATATTTTACCGCCATCTTGGATTTCATTAAACGTCTCTCGTGAGTTTATTATCGTATTTCATGACTTTCTGATGCCACCAATGGACTTTTCGGGCGATTTTACATACGATGATACACTCTTTACCGTTGTAGCGAAAGTTTGCAACAGACCCATTTCAATGAACTTTTGAACATGAAAATTCATTATTTTAAACGTTTAAAATTACGATGATGTTAGGTGACCGTCGCAGACATTTACGTCGCAGCAGAGGCCTACTTATGGATGACTCCGGTCAGTACCTATCTATTAGACCTAATTTGTTTTACACGGTTTATGAGTACAGTAATACCTCGTTATCCGCGGGGGTTACGTTCCGCGAAAACCTCGCGGATACCGAAACCGCGGATATGAAGGCATTAGTCTTATGGGAATATAGGGGTTAGGGACCAACGGCTGAAATTTACTCTGATTTCTTTATCCCTCGTATTGTAGATTCATTCACACCATATTGTCTTCCCACCTCACTGCAACTTTTTACTTTTAAAAGGTCTAAAATCTTCAACTTTTCTATCAAGGACATTACTTTACGCGGTCTTTTTGCTATTGATATGGCCGAGGGAGACGGAGTAGTCGAGAGGTTATCCTCCATTTCTTCATCTGTTTCATTCACTTTCCTCTTCATACTTCAAATTTTGAACAAATTATAATATGTAAAACAAATAATTATAAAAAGGAAAATATATTATAAGGGATTCATTTTGAAAAAAAATAAAGAAAATATATAAGGGATTAATTTTGATGAAAAATTTAGATTTGATGTCTTCACGGCGAATTTTGATTTTATTTGAAAATAGATATTCGAAAATTGAAGGTTAAGAAAAGTGAATGTTGAATAAAATGTTGCCTTGGAAACCGTTAAAAATACAAGTTTCATCGTTTGAAATTTTTTTCCGGCCTCTCAATCGCGGATAACCGAGGTAAAGGGTCGCGGATAACGAGCATGGGTCTCAAAAAACCAATCGCGGATAACCGAAACCGCGGATACGGAGGTCGCGGATAACGAGGTATCACTGTATCACAAATAGTTTTTGAAAAGTTCTCTCTTAACGGTGTATTTTTATAGTGTGTGAAGAATTGAAGAAAGGCGTGTCTATACTACTGGACTTGACCTACTCGGGCTGGCAAATGAGTCGGGACCTATGTGCTGCAACCGACGTCCCATATCTAGCTGTTGATTTTACTATCCGAGCTTTTATTGAAGTGGCAGATCAATATTTGACAACCGTGAGAAATGCAAGCGACGCAGCTTTCATTTACCAAAACGAAATAGGTATTATGCTTAGTCGGGCTCTTGACATTTCAGAAATTTAAGGAAAGAAAGGAAAAATATAGAGGAAATGCTTCAGAATCCTCGCCTTTTTGAACAATGAAAAGAAAATGAAAGAGAACGGTTGATTGATTTTCTTCTTGCTCGTTAAGAATCCGGTCTTTCGTAACTTAATACTCAATTGTGGTATGAACTGAGACGAATTTATTACGATGATTTACGAGCAGCGGTGTTTTTCAAACCTTCCACTCGAATCGACGAATGAGAAAAATTAAGAAAATATCTTGATTAATACCGAAAAGTTGAGATGATAAATACTCAGTAGTTGTTTCAAGTGCAAGATGAATCGCAGAAAAAATAAGAGCTGAGCCGAAAATTGTTAACGCGGTGTTGCTATAGATATTTCCAATGAGAGTGAGTATTGTCAAAAATACAGCTAACACCAACAGCGGAACGTATTCCAAGCGCAACCTGTTTAGGCTGATGACATTTTACGAGCCTTGATCGTTGTACATAGATTTTTTTTTAATTTTATGAGAATCCGATCCCTTTTAATCGATGCCCGACAAACAGTAAAGAACACGAAGTATGAAAGAGTTAGCCCTCGATTTACAAGTTGTAGCTTCAATTTGTCGGACATTTTACGTAGAAGGCATCACTCCCCCCCCCCCCCCCCCCCACTTTTTTCGGTTTCAATGGGTCTGTTGCAAACTTTTGCTAGAACGATTAAAGCTGGGCCCACACTATACCGTCACCGCGACCATCTCCGTCACCGTCCCCCGGGACGGAGACGGTGGTGCAGCGCACACTATACCGTCCGCGCTTTTTCTGCCCGCCACCGCGCCGCGCCAGGGAAATTCTTGCTCTTCAGTTTTCAGTGTCTTCCTTGCGGTTGTCGGAGGAATAAGTTTTGGTTTTAATTTTAACTTGAGTGAATCAAGCAGTCATGAAGAAATGTTAGTTCTTGCTGCCCTCCTTGAGGAGGAGGAGGAGGACGAAGGGGTAGATCGACGGTTCTGGGTTCACCCCAGGGGTGCCCAACCCCTCTAGGTACCGTACGAGCTACCCCCTAATCATGAGGATTGAACCCCCCCCCCCCCCCCCCACTGAAAGGTTCGAGGTGAATCCCCCCGGAGAATGGGGGGACGGGGGTCCTCCCCCGGCAAATGTTTGAAAATTTGACCATCGGCAATACGTTTTGGAGCATATTTAAGTGGAGATGGGGTACCCTGAGAGAGAAGGGGGCTCGTGGGACCTTTCCCGGAAAATTTTTGGGATTTTGACATTTTAGAAAACCACTTTGGAGACTCCAAAAAATGAATTTCTTACTGTGCACCCATGGAAATTTTTTGAAAATTTGACCTTTCAGAATTCCTTTTTGGGGCTTTTTACGTCGAGGGGGGGAGTACGCATTTCCGGAAAAAAATTGATGGGGGGGTAGATAGAGAGAGGAAGAGGTTTTGAGGGGGGTGTAAGTTTGAGATGAGAAATGGATTGGGGGGGGAGGTATAGATCAGGTTGAGGAAAAAGTTTTGGGAGGGGGGAATGTGGATAGAAAAGGTGGACTTGGGGGGGGGTGTATATTGGGAATGAGTATTGAAGGGGGGGAGTATCGATGGTAGAAAATGAGATAGAAACTGAGAATTCGTGAAGCTAGTTATTAGAAAACGTTCATCAGTATTCATTTATAAATAAATACTGATTTTCTCAAAATAGGAACAAAAAAAATTCACCCCCCCCCCCATAATTTCGAAGTATACGAGTTGATCGTATGATTTTTATTACGTGGGCACCCCTGGTCCACCCCATCCTAACGAGAAGAGAAAATCATGGCGAATTTCACGTTCTGTTTCCCGAACTTCGACAAGACGGGCAGAAATTCTATGAATATTTTAGAATGTCGTCGGAAAAGTTTGATGAGCTGGCTGATCTTGTGAGTCGGGACATTGAAAAAAAACATACAACATTTCGGAATGCCATTTCTCCACAAGAACGGCTCGCTGTTACTTTCAAGTAAGTAAATAATGGATATAGGTAAATATGTAAAATGAATATTTTGAGCAATAAATACTAGATCTTTACACCCGAAAGTCGCAGTAAACACCGAGGAGACGGTTCCGTCTTCCGTCACGGGTTGCTATTTTTTCAACGACACCGCCACCGTCCCGTCCGTCCGCGCGACGGGACGGAACCGTGTAGTGTGCGCTTCTTCATTTGTTTCATTGGCGCGCAAGGCTTCCGCCTCCGTCTCCGTCACCGTCCCGGGACGGTGACGGTGGACGGAGACGGTATAGTGTGGGCCCAGCTGTTTAATATAATATAAAGTCGCCTGAAAAGTCCATTGGTGGCATCAGAAAGTCATAAAATGCAATAATAAACTTACAAGAGGCGTTTAATGAAATCCAAGATGGCGGAGAAATATCGAGCAATTTGTATGCATGCACCACGAACACCCAAGGATAGCCAACCTCACAATATCGATCACAACCAATCACAACGTAAACAAACACATAACCTCTACCTCCAGTGAGGTTGTCAAAGTTGGCGATCCTTGTATGTTCGTGGTGCATGCATACAAATTGCTCGATATTTCTCCGCCATCTTGGATTTCATTAAACGCCTCTTGTGAGTTTATTATTGCATTTTATGACTTTCTGATGCCACCTATGGACTTTTCAGGTGATTTTACAATAGATTATACACTCTGAATCGTTGTAGCAAAAGTTTGCAACAGACCCATTCCCAATAACTTATTTACAGTCTATAATAATTAATGACCCTCAATAATTCTGTTACTTTTTTATATGTACATAAACGGATTACATATGTAAGTATATTTACAAATATACATACATAATGTTTTATGTATTTTTCATTTTCAATCAAATGATATTTATTTTCTATCCTTAAGTTCCTTGTAGGCAGGTATTTCAGAATCTAAAATTTAAGCGTTTAGTACAATCATCAGATCATGTTTTTATTCTTTCGTGGCCCCTCCTCCTAAATGCCCATATTTCATCATTGATAGAATGCAAGGGATGTATCAGGGCAACTTAAAAAAAAAAAAAAAAAAAAAAAAAAAAAAAAAAACTTCTCACAGCAAATTATCGCGCACTCAACTCAGTTTTCTACCTATCTTACAGTTAATGGCTCAAACAATTTTCGTAACGATTGTTTTTCAATTGGATTTCAGAATTAGATCAAAGCTTGCACTATTTGATATCTCATTCAGTCCTCAGGATAATCGTCTTGAATCAACTAGGGTCCATCTCTGTCAAGAAACTTCAAAAAATCCGACCAACTCCTTCTTATTTTATCATCATAGCTGACTCGTCCGAACTAAACGGACTCTACAACTCGGTAAGCTCTCATAGCGTTTAATCCTTCGCATGCCGTCTTGAATTCATATCAAAACTAACGTAACACCTATTGTAAGAGAATATTCTTGGTGTACAAAGACATTCCAGCATTTTATGATTAGTCTGTCTTGTCGAAAGCAGTTTTCTTATTACATTAAATTAACAGAATAACGATTACTGACCAATTATTTCGAAATTATAGACCCAAAGATTACTTATACTCTAGATATGGCACTAGCTATCTTGCCAATGTTAAATTTTGTTGAGCGCCTTCATTTCTGAAATCGAGCTAAAACACATACACTGGCCCACGGTTTGTTTACGTTTCGGCGAGCGAGAGACGTGCGGGCGACGACGTGGGGGTCGTGGGCCAGCCGACTGGCCCCACCCCTCCCGCACGTCTCTCGCCCGCCGAAACGTAAACAAACCGTGGGCCAGTGTATGTGTTTTAGCAATGAAGGCGCTCAACAAGATTTTCGCTAGTGCTATATCTGGAGTTAAGTAATCTTTGTATAGACCTCAATGGGGCTGTAAGATACTTTAGCTACCAGCAATTTGAGGGTCAGTTAATATATAAAAAGCTCCAAAAATAATGAAACACTTGAACCGCGCAATAAAAATAATATATATATATATATATATATATATATATATATATATATATTATATATATATATATATATATATATATATATATATATATATATATATATATATATATATATATATATATATATATATATATATATATATATATATATATATATATATTATATATATATATATATTACATCTTGTTCCAATGAAAAATAAAATAAAATCATGTTATCGTACGCTTGTATCTGTCAGCTATCACTGATAAATCAATTGATATTTTCTGTTAATTCAGGCGCTTGCAAGTGGTCTAGTTTTTAGGTCTGATACTTGGGTCTTAGTTCAGACGGATTTCAGGCATGTGACGTACGATGTTACAAATTTGAACGTCTCTGTGACTCAGATTAAATTGGAGCAAACGTTGTGCTGCAGATTCCTCGAATTGAAAGACGACTGCTTTTGCCCAGAGGACTTCCAGGTACTAAACGTAGCCATTAAATTCAACGATCCTTCGTTAATGATAGTACAGAAAAAAGAGAACAAGTTGTGCTTATCCACTACTGACCTATTTTTTGCATTAAAAGATAGTTAGATCTTACCCATCTCCTCGAATAATACCCTAACCTCTGTCCCTTGAGAGTCTCCTGAAGGTTTATACTTATGAAGAGGGGATGCCTCAATGTTCACTTCTTGCACTTTTTTGTAAACTCAAGGTTTTAGTGATGACGTCATTCGATGAAAAAAATAGTTGAGCGTTCCAAAGTATCCCTCACTCACGACTCTCGTGATCCATGTGCATTACTGCAGAACTTTTTTACAACAGGAATTAATTTCTCGGGTCATTTTAATATTATTTTGAGGAGAAAATGCCGTGAAACATATCTCCGTGTACGGAATTTGACTCGAAAAAGTGATAACCCCTTCTACGAGGAAGAGGTGAGGTAAGAGTGAGTGGTGGATTTGAAAGAATGCTAAGCGAGATTTTTCACTGTTGTCGCGACCGATAAGCGCATTGTTTGTTAGCTAATACTGTTGACAGTTGTAACGCCGCAAACTGAAACCGTATTTTCTGTAAGGACATAAAAACGCGAATTGATTAATGGATTCCACGGTTGGGGTGGACGACGAACAGTGGGTGGAAGCTTGTAATTTCGCGGTCAAAAATCAAGTTTAAATAATTATCATTTTGAAGCTGATTGATTTTAGACTATTTTTTGAACTTTTTCTAGCTGTAACCACGTGTGGAGTAAAATTCAGTCCTGGAAGCTTGTAAACGATAATAATTTTAGGTTGTAACTTTTTATTATTTGACCGCCAAACTGGTCATTTACGACAGACTAGCGGATTCTTTGTTCAATCCGCGGCATTCTGGCCCCCTCCCACCATCCCTCCACTACTTTCTCTCCTCATATCAACCACATTTTGCCTCTTTTGCAGCAGAGCAGATGACAAGGCTCAGTGGCAATCCGTGGGTCGAAAAGTGCGGGAGGGGGGGGGTGCTTGAAAAATCGAAAACTGATGATTTTTTTACCTTTTTTTTTTTGTTTATTTTGACTGTTGTCGGAGTGATTCACAAAACTTAAAGGACTCGGGAACTTACACGGTTGCTTTTTTCGTGTTTTTTCTTTTTATCTTCAGCTCCTTTTTACTTCTTTTCCTTTTCGTTCTGTTATTTCCTCTCTATATCCTTTTCCTTCTTTTGCTCTTTCTTGTCTTTTTCCCGTTCTTTTTTTTCTCACTTCTTTAGCTTTTTTTCCAGATTTAAAATATAACTTGGAAGCCAGTTTGAAAACTTTATTCCACCTAAAGTGGATAACATCTTGCCCTCCTCTTTAAAACTTGTGATAAAGTACGGGATTGCTGGTAGCTCCATTCATTAAAATTACAAGCAAATATTCCCAATCACCTCTCTGGATAACTCAGATGATTTCGCTGTGCTCATGTCATCTCTTGCGCGAATTTAGCTCCCTGCAATGAAATCCGATGACGACAAAAATGAAAAAATTATTTTGTGACAGAATCATAGACCATCTAGCACAAAGCACACGTTTCTGTAGACCAGTCAAATTTGATTTTTAAAAAAAAGAGTGCAGAGCTCACACGGACAGAAGTTGCTCTAATTCAGGGCCGAATTAACAAACTATAGCGAACGTCAATATCGATGCATAGTCAGATCAAAATCCAACACGAGCAGTTGTTTACGATGATCGATGGAAAAGTGTGTGGCTCGGTGAGCGCGACAGCATCTCAGAGTTGTTACATTTGTTTGGCAACTTCAAAGTTAATAAAGGACTTGAAAGCGTCAAAAAGCCCAAACCCTGACACGTATACAATATCTTTCGGTTTTGCATTCTTGGATACGGTTTTTTGATTGCCATTTACATTTCCAGTCGCCTAGACATATGTTTAGAAATGTCGAATCACCATGCAAAGACAGTGTAAAAGATTAAGTTGAAAAAAGGAAAGAAGTGATTCACGATGAGTTTAAATGTAAAACACGCCTCCGCATTGATGAACTCAGGCAAGATAGTGGAAATTCAAACGGCGACAAACCCGCGCGAAGTTTTCTTTCCGATCCTAAGTTAGCCTCTGAAATCACGAAAGTTGATGTAAGGCTCTTTAAAAGATTTTCGGTCATCCTGCGTTCGATTTCTTGCGGCTAAAGAAATAGGAGTTGCAAAATAAGTGAAACTTCCGCACAGCCTCCTGCACTAATGTAATAATTACAGGAATAATAGGTATAATGCTTTTTAAAAAGAAATAAATTGAAAAATGAATGTCATGCTTTAAACCTCCATCGACTTTATTGAGCAAAGGAAAAAAAAACTCAAAGAAAAAAAGGTTGAATGAGGGGGGAAAATCAAGAGAAAAATTGGACGTTTCACGTTTTTAAACTATACAGGGTGTTGAAAAACTGTTCCCGAATATTTCAGGAGCGGATTCTACAGATCAAAATAAGACCTTTTTTTCCTATAAACATGTGTCCGAAAATGCCCCCCTTTTGAGCTACAGCCCCCCAAAGTTTTAAAAAATTTACGGTTTTTTTGGAATAGCGACCACTATTATGAACCAAATGTCTTAAAACTTGGTGTCCTGGAGGTAATTTTACGTGTAGAATCCATTAATGACCTTGAAAAATTCATAAATTGAGTCTAACTGTACTTTTCACGCAATCTTGTACCTTTAACGGCACGAATTTTATGTTACGGATTAAAATTTTGAAGAATAATTACCATAATCAGATGCGGAAAACCCTTAGAAAGATTTTTGGTCCTCCTTGTTTCTTTCGTTACGACGCGTTTTAAGCGAGATAATCGCTGCTCAGTGCGGAAAAGTCAGCACTTTTACCATAGCGGCCGGCCCACAGTGCGTTGCCCAATGGACAAAAATCGAAAAATCGATCTCGGAATTTGAACAAATGGGCCTAGACAGTGTTTTTAGGAAGGTTTAACAGCAACAGATTCAGCATTGATACGCATTTTATCCGCTATTTATTGGGTGTTTTCCGGTGCGGTCGGCGGACATTAGGTTCAAAGTGGAAATTTTTCGACTCGCACCGCAACTTCGTCAGATACGCAACATAACATTCCTGACCCTACAGAAGCAGTGACAACTCCGACTTTTTAGGCTAATCATTCCTATAGGTAAGCACTATTTATTTTGATTTTTGCAGATTTTTAAACCCTGTTCTTATGTGTTTTTCATGGACTCAAAGTGGTCATGTCAATCTATCTACATTTTAATGCTTTTTCTCAACTTTGATGGAGTGGCAGAAAAAAGTACCGCAAAGTACCGCAGAACTATTTATACAGGAACGTTCAGAATCATGTAATGTTTTAGAATCTTGAAACCGTTACTGCCACCACCTGCCACGACGCCTGTTGTACGAGTTTTTGTGATTTCTTTCAGATTCGTGGAATTGGATAAATTCAGAACAGTATTTGAGAGACGGCACGCAATCGAAAGTAATTCAAAAAATAAGGCCGTCATTTGTGGTTCAAAGGGGGTTTTTGGTGTGAGAACAAGTTCAAAAGCCATGAAAGAACAATCGTCCCAATTTTCGAAAGTTTGGTCCGGCAAAATTTCGAGAAAATGGAAAGACAGTCACAGATCCTCGAAAAGACTTCTGGAGATCAATGCTGATTGGCTCTGTGAGGACACAACTTTCGAAAGTTATGGTGGTCGCTCTTTTATGGCCTTTTAACTTGTTTCCATACCAGACATCCCTTCCAATTTAAAAAGACGGTTTAAAAAAAAAAACAAAAAAACAAAAAACAAAAAACAAAAAACAAAAAACAAAAAATCTCTTCATTTGAGTGCCACCTCATTTCGCCATTTTCACGAGTCCAAAAAAATCACGAAAATTCGTATATTCCAGGCGCGGCTGCAAAAAAGGGTTTGGGAGGTTTCTGAAACATTGCGTAATACTGACTTTCCTGGAATAAAGTTTCACGGAACTTTGCGGAACTTTCTTTTATGCCTTTCCATCAAAGTTGAAAAAAAGCATTAAAATGTAGAAAAATTTACAGGTACACTATGTGGCATTAAAAAACAAAAAAGAGCATGGTTTACTATCTAAAAAAAAAAATAAATATGCTTTACTGGAGTATCCATGATGTCGGATATGACACTGCTTTGGCAGAATTGGTTGTAATTGACAAAATTGCTCAACAATTTTACCCCCCCCCCCCCCCCCCCCCCCCCATTTGACCTTTTTGCCCCCTACTGAAACTTAAAAAAATGAAAAAAGGGTAAAAAAATCAAACCATAATGCTAAGCGTTTTTTTTTTTTCATTCCTAAAAACAATTTGGGTGGCTTTGAAATTTCCTTTTTTAAAAGGGAATCAGTGGAAAAAGGAATTTCATTTTGGGTCATATGGTCAAATTTTCTTTGATTAAAAATTCCCAAATATAGTAACGGGTAAAGGGAAATCAAATGTTCGGAAGGCACCTCGGAAAAATTCTCAAAAATTGCCAAAAATTCCTTTTTGGTTTTAACCCTTCACTTGGGCCCTCTTGGCAATGGTAAAAATTTTTTCTTCAAATTCCTTCAAAAGGTGTTTTTTAAATGGCCCATTTCGAGGATACACCTGAAATCTCCAATTTTAAAAAAAATCGTTAAAAATCCCCCCCCTTGCCCCCCGGGGGCCTTTTAAAATTATTATCCTCAATAGTCCCACAGGGGACCATTCAAAGTTCCACCTAATATCTCTTTTTTAAATTATTGATTTTTGCACTTTCTCCTTTTGGGCCGCATGTCCCCGAGAACACAACGGGTTCATCTATCCTTTTTCGGTAAAAGGGTGATTTTTGTCACTTTCTCCTTAAAAACGCGTCGCGAAAAAAACAGGAGGCCAAAAATCTTTCTAAGGGTTTTCCCATTGAGGAATTATTCTTAAAATTTTAAACCCGAAAAAAATTTTGGGAAAGGACAAATTCAAAAAGTTTGACTATTTTGAATTTTTCTCAAATATTCTAACTAAAATTCCCCAGGAACCAATTTTAAGAATTTGGTTCATAATTTGGTCCATTCCAAAAAAACCGTAAATTTTTTAAAATTTTGGGGGGCTGTAGCTAAAAAGGGGGGGCTTTTTTGGACACATGTTTATAGGAAAAAAAGGTCTTTTTTGATCTGTAAAATCCGCCCCTGAAATATTGGGGAACAGTTTTTAAACACCCTGTATACGGGGTGTGGCAGACCACCTGTCCACTATTTTTATCTCAAAAACGGCCGAAAATTGAGCTTCGGGGGCAAAACTTTCATTGGGTATATCGACCCCAAGGAATCCAATGAAATATTTTCACCCCCCCAAAACCCCCCCTTGGGGGTTATTTAGGGGGGTGGGGACCCGTATCTCGAAAAAACAAACGGAAAGGGTATGTTTTGACATTGGGGTCTAATACGGCATAAAAAAAAAAAACTTTTTTTTCCTCAAGTTTTTTTTCTAAAAACCCCCTTTTTTGGGGGGTGGTTTTTACAAAAATAAAGGGGGAATCTTTGATTGACCGCTGTGACCCTCCAAATCATTGGATTTCAAAAAAATAAGAAGTTTCTGAAAGGCAGACCAAGGGCTTTCTTTTGATGTATCACATGCCTATTTTTTGTGAAAAAAGGGGACAAGGGCCCCCCCACCCCAAAATTTTTGGGGGTTCGGGGGGGCCCCCCGTAAAAATTTTCAAATGTAAAGGTATGGCTTGTGATACATCATTTTAAAGGTCTTTCAGAGACGAAAAAAGTGATACCCCCAAAAATCGTAAAAACAACCCCCTTCCAAAATGGCGGCCGTTTTAAGGTTAGGGGGCTCAAGGGGTACCTTCAGAAAAATGATCCAAAAATTTAACGATACATGGCTAAAAGGGTCTTAAAAAAAGAAAAAAAATGGTTCAAACCGCGAGTCAAACCGACTTTTCAATCAAAGTTACGGCCGATTGAAATTTAGGGGTAGTTGGGTTTCCCAAAAAAGGGACCCCTAAATTTCAATCGGCCGTAACTTTGGATTGAAAAGTCGGTTTGACTCGCGGTTTGAACCATTTTTTTTCTCTTTTTAAGACCCTTTTAGCCATGTATCGTTCAATTTTTGGGTCATTTTTCTGAAGGGCCCCCCTTGAGCCCCTAACCTTAAAACGCCGCCATTTTGGAAGGGGGTTTTTTTACGACTTTTGGGGGTATCACTTTTTTCGTCTCTGAAAGACCTTTAAAAAGATGTATCACAAGCCATACCTTTACATTTGAAAATTTTTACGTGGGGCCCCCCGAAGCCCCAAAAATTTTTGGGGGGAGGGGGCCTTGTACCCTTTTTCACAAAAATAGGCATGATACATCCAAAGAAACCCTTGGTCTGCCCTTTCAGAAACTCTTAGTTTTTTGAAATCCAATGATTTGGAGGGTCACAGCGGTCAAACAAAGATTACCCCTTTTTTTTTGTGAAAAACCCCCCCTAACTCAAAAAAAGGGGGGTTTTTAGAAAAAAACTTTAGGGTAAAAAAATTTTTTTTTTATGCCGTTTTGATCCCAATGTCAAAACATACCCTTTCCGTTTGATTTTTTCGAGATACGGGTACCCACCCCCTAAATAACCCCCAAAGGGGGGGTTTTGGGGGGGTGAAAATATTTTCATTGGATTCCTTGGGGTCGATATACCCTAAGAAAGTTTTGCCCCCGAAGCTCAATTTTCGGCCGTTTTTGAGATAAAGATAGTGGACGGGTGGTCTGCCACACCCTGTATAACATCCGCTCATTCCGATTCTAACCCCCCCCCCCCCCCCCTGCCCCCTTCGTTTTGCAAGAGTGAGAGAGACCAAATCAGGCCTGTCGTTCGCTCTGAAAAATGGACGTTAGAGCGAATCCAGCAAGCGGAGCGGCAGAACCTTTACATGACATTATAGTCGTATTTTTTCTAAATCATGTTTACGTTTATTCTGTGCAAAAGAGAGCAACTATAGATTGAAAAATTCTCAGTGGCGTTTTTTCAAAGTATTCTGGGAGAAGGGGGGGGAGATATTCTTCTTTCAAAAGTTAGGGGGTATAATACCTACAAATTCCGTCAAATCTCCGGAAAATGCCTTCAAATTTCAAAAAAAAAAAAGAGTAAATTTTCCAACAATTATGAAGCGTGGAGGAAGGGGAACAATTGCCGCCGCCTTTCCAAGCCATCCAAAAGTATACCCCTCTAGAGATTCCAAATGCGCACGGAAAAAAAACTACAGTGAAAATAACCATACGGATACCTGCTTTTGGCACCTGCTAGATGTTATGGTAATGTTAACCAGAAGTATACTATGTTTTGACTAGGTACTAGGTGATGTTACCTGACTGTATGTCGAATTTACTCAAAGTAACGATAAATGTACCATACTTCTGATCCAGTTTACCATAACATCTAGCAGGTGCCAAAATCAGGTATCCGTATGGTTATTTTCACTGATCTTTTTTTTCCGTGCGTCTATATAACATTCTACTGGAGGGGTGGCAGAGGAGGGGCGTATTAAAAAAGGCTCTGCTCGAGACACATTTTGTTCTAAAACCTTTTTTTCAAAGGTTATCATCTCTACTGTACTCGCACTGAACGTTTGAAATACCATAATCCATAATGCACTCTAATAATGAAAAGTGCGGAATTTAACGAATTTTATCGACATCCTCTTTCTTCACGCAATGAGAAATTCTGACGCTTTGGACGGGTCCGAAGCACCTCTTGTAAGACTTTCGGTCTATATCCACGCTACATTTACGATTTTTACATTCTGGACTTCTCGCGTTGGGACACCGAGCTTTTATTGGATCGGGAAGACGTTTCCAGCCATTATGTAAGTGCTCGCATAATTTCCTCCCTTGACCTGGGATGAACTTTGAACCTATGTAATTGCATGGATCCCTGTCTTTTCCGTAATAGTCTCTCCAGGCTTCTTTTGGATTTGACTGTAGATCCGCGGCCTTCGTCTGCTGAAATGCGGAAAAATACAATGGATTACACTTAAAAAAAAAAAACAAAAAAAAAAACAAAAAAAATCCTAAATTCTAGTAATATTACCAGAAGAATGGCGATATGTGAAACACAGAAAGTTTAATACTTTGACAAGAAAATTCAGGTGTTATTATCAGAATATGGTTATAGGAGCAGAATTTCCTCAAAATTTGATACAGCTATATATGGTACAAACACTGGAATTCTGGTAATTATACCATCCCTTACATCGGTTCACATATCGCCATGCTTCTTGTAATCATTTTTCCCGTGTACGGATCATTGTAAAGAGGGGGGGGGGGGAGGAGGAGAACATACACGGGAAAAAAAGATAAGTAAAAATAACCATACGGATGCCTGATTTTGGCACCTGCTAGATGTTATGGTAAACTTGACCAGAAGTATGGTTTATTTACCGGTACTTTGAGTAAATTCGACATGTAATCAGGTAACATCACCTAGTACCTAGTCAAAACATTGTATACTTCTGGTTAACATTACCATAACATCTAGCAGGTGCCAAAATCAGGTATCCGTATGGTTATTTTCACCTTAGTTTTTTTTTTTTTTCCGTGTATGAAATAATGGAAGAGAAACTTTTGTTGCCGTATGCTTGATACTTCATAGGTCTTAGTCTGGTATTATAACCGGGATAGCAAAAGATGAACCACTTAAAAGTTGTGTACCCTCTCCCCTCCCTCCAAAAAAAAAACAAAAAACAACTAGAGAATGGGAAACTCTTAAGGTGATTCCAAGCGAAACTTTTCCAGATTTCAATTCGATGGATAGCGCCATTAATCGCTTTTTGGAAAAGTCGTGTTTTTGGCGTTTTAAACTAAAACCATATAAAACGCAAAATCCGATAACGTCAGCACCTGCAAATTTTTTTATGGATTTTTTGAGCCCAAAATGAGCAAAATTGGGTTTAAAATTAAAGTCGTAAATTATGAAATTCGTTTCGCCATAAGCTTAGTGAGTGAGAGTGAGCGCGAGTGATGATACGTCTATCTGCCTCACTCGCACTCGTTGCGACTTACGGGAACTTTCGTATTTCATACTTTCCGGCTTTATTTTTGAGTGTTTCAGTCTGAAACTTTCAGGCTATCTTCCTGAAGTATGCTCGCAGGTGCTGACGTTCCTCAAATTGGTGTTTTTAGCGTGAATTCTTCAAATTTAGCAAAAAACTGTTGACTTTTTGAGCAGCGCGACGTGGTGTCCTTACTTGGAACTAATCGACCCTGGAATCATCTTAAATCTTTTCTCTTGAGAGCGGTTCATATAATTTTAAAAAAGATCAAACCGTTATATGTACAAAAAAAAAATCTACTGTTTTATAATTTTAACACGTTTGCTGGGGAGGAAGTGGAAACAAAATCGAATCGGTGATGTAAAAACGACCAGAATCAGTTTGAGGTTTGCCAAACAGAATTTGCCTTCACAGAGGAAAATGTTCCAATAAAAATGGCCAGAATTCTAATTTAAAGTTCCCCGTTAAAGTTAAAAGAAAGTTGGGCAGTTTTCAGGAGAATTAAGAACTTCTTACGTAGAACTCTAGCCATTTTTGCCAGATTAGGCTGGTCAAAAATGCCAGAATTTCTTTGCGAGAGAAATTGGAAGTGTTGCAATTTTTAGTAGAACATTTCTCTCCGTGGACTAGTGCGAAAAAACATAATTTATCGGTGACCAGTTTTTTGGAACTTGTATAGCCTTTATAAAAAATGACATGAAGATGTATATGGTCTTCCATTTCCTTTTGTGCTAAAACGTAAGACGTTTCAAAAACGTAAGAGAATTAAAAAAGAGTCAGGTCGTTTTCAAAATAACTGATTCAATTTTAGAGGTAACTGCGACGTCTCCTGAGTGAATCATAGGCGATGATGGTGCAGCGATGGAATGGATTGCGTGACTCTTTTTTGAAAAAAGTTTTCCCATTGTTGCCTTTCTAGCGAGTTTATGAGGATTTCGAAGTGTGAATGACGTCCAAACGTCAAACTTTCACAACCCGGGAGGCTGTAAAACAGGACTTGAATAGGATTACCGCTTCAATCGCCGTGGATAATCTCTTGGAAATCTCAACCTATTGTCAGATGAGATTTCAGTGCAAAAAGTTGAATCATTCCACTATTGTCAATTACAACACAGCTCATGTCTCCTGACATGATTTACCTCGCACCACATGTTAACACCAATTTTGTTTGATATCAATCAAACGAAGTCTGTCTTATTTTATAAGTTTCAAGGCAGACAGGTTATTTTCTTCGGTGCGGTGGTAAGTACAATACATATATTCACATTTCGCAAGTAGAGAGCGAAGCTGGTATATGTATACAGGGTGTAACAAACCCCGTAAGCCAAACATATTCGGGACGAAAATAATATTTTCATGTCCTTTGAACATGGGTCCGAATCCGAAAATTTCTCCCAGTTGAGCTGAAGCCCCTACCCTACCCCCACAAACTTTTGCAGCAAATACCTACAGCTCACAGGATATTTAGCTACCTCGAAAACCGGGAATAGTCAGGGAATTTTACCGCATGGTTAGGGAAGTGAGGGAAGAGTCGGGTAATTAGACAATTCCCTATGAAAATCAACACGGAGTATCGGAAAAGCGTCCGAAATTACGATGAATTGAATAAATTCCAAAGGATTTAAGGAATGGGAAGAAAAGATGGTTAGAAAGAGAGGGGGAAAAATTCACGTACTACTCGATGATCGCGGCGAGGCCTAGTCACGAGTTTTCTATCTCCTGGTGCGCTCTGAGGAGTGTGGAATTTTAGTTACTTAGGTTCGAGTATACTGACTTACGTATAATCTTACGTGACTTACGTGAGGGTACGTGCGCACTACGCTATACGTGCTCTCATTTTCAAAATGAGGAGTTACTTTCACATACGTGCAAATAAAACATTCCACTCTTTTTACTGTTACGCGTCTCCCGATTTCTCATTTTTTTTCTCAGTCTCCTGAAGCTGCAGCTTTGTTATATTTTCCCTCACATTTTTTTACATCTTTCTTTTCCAGGGCCCAATAAATGTACGGTACAAACGGGCTCAAAGAGTAAACAAGAGTCGCAATTGAATGGAAGGCCTGCGTGGTCAACGTAGATAAGGGATCTGAACGCGGGCTGGCCTCTGATTGGCTGCAACGGGTGGAGCAAAAATGACTCGGGGTATAGGGAAAATAACACGGGATTTTCGTTCCGGGGCGTTTATCTCGAAACCTAAGCAAAATAGTATCGAAACAATTTATGCGAGTCGATTCAGCAGATTTTTCCAAACAATTTGATAGGTCATAAGTGCCACTTTATTGCAAATTCGAAAAGACTGTTTCAGTTTAAAAGTACGCACAATAGTGAGTTACTCAAACACTGCTCGAACACACGCCAAGCATGTAATCACACTATTGTGCGTACTTTTAAACTGAAACAGTCTTTTCGAATTTGCAATAAAGTGGCACTTATGACCTATCAAATTGTTTGGAAAAATCTGCTGAATCGACTCGTATAAATTGTTTAGATACTATTTCGCTTAGGTTTCCAGATAAACGCCCCGGAACGAAAATCCCGTGTTATTTTCCCTATACCCCGAGTCATTTTTGCTCCACCCGTTGCAGCCAATCAGAGGCCAGCCCGCGTTCGGATCCCTTATCTACGTTGACCACGCAGGCCTTCCATTCAATTGCGACTCTTGTTTACTCTTTGAACGGGCTTTAGGTCGTACCTAAAAATGGCGATTCTAACCTCACATTTCTTTAACGGCACATCGAAATGTTGGGAGCGCTCCCAACTTTACGTTACTTGGGGCGAGTCAGAGACAAATAGAGACCCATCACACCGTATGCTTCCCGTGTTAAAAAAGTGAAGCAAGTTTAGCGGTCACAGTTTTGGTCGGGAGTCACCGGCAGCAACGATAAACATTGCCTACTGTTGAATGGTGAAGCTCAACAAAAGGCTGTGATTGGTTCGCCGTCCCGGAAACAGGTTTTGCTTTTCGAATGCAAAACACACGCTCAGCAGTCAACAGTAGGCAATAGTTGGCTGTTGTTCCGATGAGTTCCGACCAAAATTGAGCATGAAAAGTGGACACCTGTCGGAAGCTTTGTGCTGGGTGTCTATTAGAGTCCCGTGATGGAAATATTGTATAGGGAGTACCGACACGAGCTCAACGAGTTGTGATTGGTCGTTGGTTTTAGGCTCTCACGGAGTCGAGCAGGAGTCGACGACATCGAAGGCTCCACACGAAAGGAGTCAATTCGTACAGGAACGCATGGGAACGGACCGGAATGCTGGCAAATCCGCCAGTCCACCACTGGTCCACTGTCGAACTAAACCTTCGAATGCGTTCACGCGGTCGACAAAATCGACTCCTGTCAAAATGCATAAAGCGTCGTGTCGGTACTCCCTATACAATATTTCCATCAAGGGACTCTAGGTGTCTATTTGTCTCTAGGGCGAGTCTAGAGCCTCTCCAACCCTCTTGAGTGCTATTTTGAG
This sequence comes from Trialeurodes vaporariorum, assembly GCA_011764245.1. Lineage (NCBI taxonomy): Eukaryota > Metazoa > Arthropoda > Insecta > Hemiptera > Aleyrodidae > Trialeurodes > Trialeurodes vaporariorum. Next base: position 70,201,705 of record VMOF01000002.1, read on the forward strand.
GTTACTTTTGAGGTTTCGCCATTTTTAAACGGTCCGATGCGGTCCGTTGGCTGGTGGTCGATGCTTGTTGAAGTACTTAGGGTGGACTTGGGGCCGAGGACCGTATGTACCGTACATTTATTGGGCCCTATGAATGTTGAGAAATGTCACCTCTTCAATTAATACAAATTTTTAACATATCTAGCCTTAAGTGGGAGCGCCCAATGTAGAACTTACCCGAGGCTGCTGGCGGTGCGTTAAGTTTATTTTTTTGTGACTTGTGATGAAAAGTGTGAACATACGTGCTAAGTACGCCGCACAGTGTTTCCTCGGCGGAAAAAAACTCATTTTCACCACCCTCGTCAAAACTTCCCAAAACATGAAACAATCCATTTTGTAGGGTTCTAACCAAGAGACTTTGATGATTATTTTGCAACTTATGTATTTACATTTGTAGCAAAGCTCGGTTGTTTCAGTGGAGATTAGAATGGAGCTGTTGCACACTACTTTTGCTGTAAGCGATTTAATAGCCGATTCTGGTGTAAAAACCTCCAAAAAATAACGATGGCAGCACTTAATACTTCCGAAATCCACTCCTTAACTCAATAAACGCTTGTATACGCGCGAGTGTAATGGTGGCATAGGGCAGTTGGGAGATTCCTACATCTTAATTTCGTCACTCTCTCTATGCTGACAAGGATGACTCACAGAGTATAATTAGTCATGATGGAGTTACAGTATTGTTAGATGGGAATCTCCTTTATTACTGCCCTAAGCAACCATTAGGCTCGCGCAAATAAAAGCGTTTATTTATTGAGTTTAGGAGTGTTCGTAAGTTTTTAGCGCTATGCAATCGTTATGTTTTGAGGTTTTTACACCCGAATGGACAATTACATCGCTTACAGCAGAAGTGTGCAACAGCCCCATTTTTGTTTCTTTGCAAAAAAAACTCAAGTTATTTCGATATTTTTGTATTTTCATCGATAGTTTTCGCTCATAAGGTGTGTTGTAGATTTTAGACAGTCTTTTCTTAATATGGGCAATTTTTTTTTTTTTTTTTTTTTTTTTTTTTTCTTTTTTTTCCATAAAACTCTAGGAGAGTTATAGGTATAAAACTTAAAAAATGAGTGTTTTGTTTTGTTTTGTTTTTTTTTTTTGTTTTTTACCAAAAAATATGGATTTAAAACTCACATCAGCTGTTAGTTTCTATGGAAATTCCTGATATTCAAAATGCTAAGAGTGCTGGAGCATAACTTGTTGAGTCGCACTTTGTTTAGACGCCCTTAAATCCCTTTTTTTGAGTATTCATCATTTCAATTAATTCATTCTAATCAATAAACCTATTCATAAACATTATATTATAGTTTAGTTGCTTTTGTATGAATTTGAGTATCACGAGTCTGTCGGCATTTTTCACCAGCTGATGGATATAGATAGGTAGGTATTTATCAATACTCCTGAAAATGTGGTTACCTCTCATAACCTCTAGTCGGAAATTTCAACGCGTAGGTAAGCGTTTAAAGTTCACAATTTCCAATTTAAACAGTTCGAGGAACATTGGCGGATGCAATTACTCCTCCCCCTCCCCCTCAGAGTTCGGCGAAAAAAGGAGGAATAGGGAGGGAGAAGGGGGAACGAAAGAGAAAATAGAGGGGGTCGCCGAGGCCAGCGAGGGACGAACATTTCTCGTCCCTCCTCCCCCGTTCACGAGGGTTCAAGCCGCCAATATTCAGGAATTGAGTGAAAGCAGAATGGTTGAGATTTACGAATAGGCTGATGAGAACATAACCTTTCTAGCCTTGTTTTCGTCGAACTTTTCGGAACTTTGAGTGTTAATTCGTATAAATTCACATGAACAAGAATATCCAATTCCTATGAAAGCCCGGTAGCGCTGTAAATCTTTGCGCTGCGTTCCAGCAACACAATTGAAAAATAAGTCTCATCACTTCCCGATATTATTCAACGCCGCTCAATGGCGTCGCGTGCCATCTGGCAACAATGCAACTGGTCCATTTAAACTCATTATATATATCGAATTTTCCTTGTGCACTGTGCACCCCCTGAATTCGATCTTTTATATGAGTTTAAATGGATAGAATATGCTTCTCGATTCTTTTCGGGTGTGCATCATCATTATACGAGCAGCGTTGATCTATGTTTGAATATGCATAGTATCTGTTCTCCCTGTAAAGTTTGGCTGTCAAAAAGTTTCAGGATTCTGCTTCACGATGATCAAAAAGCATTTGGAAACTTTTCAACTTCTCCCTCCGCTTTATCACTGTTGCGCACGTGATAAAATTGAGGAAAACAGTCCATAATTTATTCGTAGAAAGGCATAAAATATATGTGGGAGCAAATGATAAAAATATGCTGTTGCATGTGTATCTAGAGCCTTTCCTTCTTCCCGGAATTTAACGGCGTTTTTATACATTATTTTTTCAACGAACTGAAATGAAAGGAGACAGTTTATAAACGTTTCCCATTTTTTCTGATACGGGGTCATGGCTCTGGACAATTCTGTCAACTTTAGTGTCTCGTGTTTTTGGAGACTATCTCCTGTTTTAAGGGGTTTTCCGTACATTTCGACGATACATTGTATAGTCAATATATTGGGCACGGATACTTTTTTCGCATTGTTTTTACAAGCATGGAATGATTTTAAAAAGCTTGTATCCATGCACAAAAAAGTATCATGTGAGCCTTGTATCTTTGTCACGTTTGATTCGAGTCATTGGCCATGACTTTTAACAATAGAATTATTAACACATCCGTTTTATCCCCCCCCCCCCCCCCAAAGTAGCCCCTGTCACACGTACCTATAGTTTCCAGGAAGTGAGCGCTGATTTGTCGGCAAGACATACCTCAACAGTCAACTGGGATCACGTGTTCGGCTGGAACCAATCAGCGCCGTTCACATCCTGCGAAGTGCGCACACCACTTCGTATGTGTAACGGAGGCTGCTGATGTAGGTGTAGGTATCAGGCTGTCTCAAGAATGATTGACTTAACAACTGTAGATTTGAATGAAAACGTCAGCTTCCTGCTGGTTAAGGATAGGTTTGGTCATTTGTTCAATCAGGTTGACCTGTCTGAGGATGGAAGCTGATGTTTTCATAAAAACCATAGAAGTGTCAAATCCAAACTTTTCTGGGACAAGCTATTCAAAGTGCTATTCTAAAAATATTTGCCTCATACTAGATTGCATCGGTAGAGTTTGCATCTAAAGTCCCTATATACCTAATTTGAGAGTTGCGGCTTGTCGGAGTCCATTTCTGATTCGCTCTCAGATATAGGCTCTCACGGAAGCCCCAAGAGGCAAAAAGCAAATGGCTGACAGTTCCGTGGCGGTTCTGGTTATTTTTTTTATTCATTCTTTTTCGCTCTCTTTCACTGTAAATATTCGTTGTAAGTACCACGATCGCGGTAATTAGTGTTGATTTTCCCTGTGCATGAATTTTATTCTGGAGGACATCTCTCAAAATGACCACCATCATTGTTTAAAATCGGAACCTTATCTATTTTATTTAAAGGAGCGGAAAAAGCGTATGTATCCATTTGCACGCAGTTTGCTTCTTAAACGCTCCATGATCCACTTCTTTTTCTTCCCTGGTAGCAAAAACTTAAGATAACATACGTTTGTAAAACGTGTCCGGTTTCCATTTGATGTCTTCTTCAAGAAGTATTTTTGAAACATGTTTCAAACATTGTAATAAGATGGGCACCGAATGAAAGTTTATCAAACGATGCTAAAAATAAATAGAAAACATTTTGAACAAGATTGTGGGACGTCTCAAAAAAACGTCTCCTAAGTAACATGTTACGAAAAGTTTGCTTTTTTACTTACTAGTTAAACTATTTAAAAATGTGTCGACAACTTCCTGAAAGTATTTCAATGATACGTAAAAGTAATTTATAAAAGCTTGTTACTTTTTTAAAATTTTTCAAAAATGTTTCAAATTACTTTTCACAAACACTTTTCTAATAAATTTTCAATACATTTTGATGAATTTTTGTTTTAAATATTTTCAAAGTCATTTGAAAATATGTCAGTGAAATCACAAAATTGGCAAAATTCCACGCTTTATTTTAAAAAGGTACCACAAGGTCATTACTCAACATCAGAAACTAGGAACACATTTTCGATACGTTTGTAAAATGTTTTTTAACATGTCCACAGACAGCATTATTGCCGAGTCGTCTAAAAAACCTCTCTGAAATGTTCTCCCTTTAGATTACTGACACTTTCTCGCGAGGTAATATGCGTTTACAAGCAGTTTTTGATACTTGCGGGACATTTTAAAAACGTTGCCGTGGCATGTTTTCGAAATGTTTTTACGTTTTACAGACGTTTCAAAAAGTTGTTGACACTGCGTTTGTGCTGTTAGGGTTTCAATTTTGAAGAATAAGAACATGACAAGGCGCAACGCTCACAGTTTATATGAACTCTGTTTGCATCCACCGCCAACGCAGAGCGCTGGAACTTCCATCAAAGATTTGAAAAATCGGCGACGTTTACAACTTACCTGCGTTCTTGATTTACATAGTTTCACAAGTTGGGGAAAAATATTACAGCGCTACAAGTCTGACTTGGAGTATACGCACCTGTCGCACCTTGATTTACGTCCTATACTGATATCTGAAGGAAATATTTATGCAGGACATTTATATTTATGCAGGACATTTGAAAGATCGTGCTTCATCTTTACCGCCGCTCTTATCCAGGGCTGCCGTTTTGCGTATAATCAATGCTATTTTTCTATTCACCGATGATTCCACCGGTTGAGAAAAGATTACACAGTTCAGTTCAGTGTATGACTGTGATGCACGAAAATACTCTGATCTGCAATCTTTCCTTAACCGATGGAAACTCCGTTGATTAATTAAAATATCCGCAAGTTTTTTAAAGTCGTCGACGACTCCACCGGTTGAGAAAAGATTACAGATGCTAGTATTTTAGTCTATTATAGTCATGCACTGAATCATGTAATCTTTTCTCAACCGGTGGAATCATCGGTGAATTGAAAAATAGCATTGATTATACGCACAACGGCAGCCCTGCTCTTATCAATCATCTGGTGGCACGGGTTCTCCACACACAAGTTTCAGTAAAACCAAAGCTGCCAATATTTTTTTTTTCTATCTGCCCTGATTAAGTCAGTCAGTGCTGCAAGATTTGGCACTCAAACACTATGTACCAACAAAAAAAACCCTTATTTTACAATACTTCTTTGGTAACTCATCAAATCTGGTAGCACTAGATTTATAATCTACTTTTTCTTTAAATACTCAATGTATGCTTCGATTTTACTTCAGTAGATAGGTAATGGAGCTGTTGCAAGCTTTTGCTATAGGCTTATTAATAGTTGATTATGGGGTAAACCCCTTTAAAAATATATCAATTAATGCTCTAAAAAATCACGAAATCCACTCCCAAACTCATTAAATGAATTTAAACGCAAGCCCGTAATGGCGGCCGTTGCCGCCGATTACATTGGGTTTCTCTATCTCAATCAGCTCCATCCTCACGAGGTGTTTTCGTGCCACCACACAAAAAGAAGAAGAAGCAAACTATTGCCATTCGATCTAGGCGGCAACGGCCGCCATTACGGTCTCGCGTTAGGAAGCATTTTATGCGTTTGGGAGTGGATTTTGTGGTTTTTTAGTGAGCTAATCGTTATTTATACAGGGTTTTATCCCATTATCAACTATTAATTAGCCGGTAGCAAAAGTTTGCAACAGCTCCATTACTATTTTTACTTCAGCATCAATCTTGCTGTTTCATTTTGATTTGAAATTTTTTGTTTCAAATGTTATCATTCTGCATACCTTAGTACTCATTTTCATTTTTATTAATTTTCATATGATCACTGGTCCTGCAGGTTTTCTTTTCTAAAAATGTTAAATACAAAATGTTTCCTCAAGTATTTACCCTTTTTTCCGCATTCAGCGGTAGCCAGATGCAATAGCTTTCGAATATCATTTCCCCTTTCCCATGTATAAGCGCGGTTGCCGGCTTAAGATGGATCTTTCATTCAATTCACTTTCCATTAACTATCGCAAATTTAAATATTCACATTTCGAAATGTAAACCCTCAGCGTCTAAAAAACACGCGTTTCTCAATAATTGGTATTTCTTGATTAGTTTCTCGACATTCTATTTTGCAATTCTTTAATTTTAAACGCTACAAAATGTATCGTTGCTTTAAAATCGTTTTTGTTTCGTTCTATTCTCAATGGGTCTGTTGCACACTTCGGCTACAGCGTTTGAAAGTATCAATTCTTATGTAAAAAGCCGAGAAAATAACAATGGCAGCATCAGAAAACACAAAAATTCAGTATTAAACTCACAAATTGCGAAAAACACTAGACACTATTCACCCCTGTATCTTTCCACCACGTGCATGATATTTCGCGAAATTAGCGCGGCACATTCAAATAATCACGGCCGACTGTCATCACAGCTGACTTCATAAACAAATAAACAGTAAACACTGACGGCGTCTGTTTGAATTCTTACGTCTCAATATCATCAATTCCTCACAAAAGATTAAGAAAGGTACGGAAACCGACGTTTGTGTCGAAAACTTGTCAAAATGAAACAATAACACACAGGAGCTCCAAGTATGATTCCAACTTCAATCATCATCTTTGGAACTCCTGCGTGTTATTGTTTAATTTAGATAAGTTTTCGACACAAATGTCGGTTTCCGTACCTTTCTTAATCTTGTGTGAGGAATTGAGGATATTGAGACGTAAGAATTCAAACAGACGCCGTCAGTGTTTATTGTTTATTTGTTTATGAAGTCAGCTGTGATGACAGTCGGCCGTGATTATTTGAATGTGCCGCGCTAATTTCGCGAAATATCGTGTACGTGATGGAAAGATACAGGGGTGAATAGTGTCTAGTGTTTTTCGCAATTTGTGAGTTTAATACTGAATTTTTGTGTTTTCTGATGCTGCCATTGTTATTCTCTCGGCTTTTTACATAGGAATTGATACTTTCAAACGCTGTAGCTGAAGTGTGCAACAGACCCATTTGCGACGTATTCCTAATTCACTAATACACTAATTTCATTCGTCAGTTTGTTATAATACCAATAAATAGTACTTGGACAGACAGGTTTTGTTTAGAGCTGTCCCCTCTTCTTCCCTTGTTATTTGAATGGCGTAGTGCCGCTCAGGCGGTATCAGCCAATCTAGCGCGATTTGGATCATTTTAAAAATAATATAGACTGTTTTAGTAGACCGATATATCGTATCGATTGCCGTTCTAGGGCCCCTGGTTCCAAACAAACTCTGGTTCAATGTAATTTCCCCATAAGCGAACTTTTGAACGGAAATTTAGGGTATTAAATCAAACAATTAATGCTACCTTTTTGCGATTATGATTTCTATACGTCCTCGAAAATGCTTAGTTAGGCTTGGTTCCTTGATTAAAGCTGCCGAAATCAGTAAGTTATTACAGATTGAACGTTGCATTTGTTGGTTACAATCGCCTGAAATCCCGCCAATTCCACAACAACAACAATAACGTTTGGGTGATTCCAACCTCCAAACGCATCGTTGAATCTTTAATATCTTGTTGATTTCGGCAGTTTTAGCGGTGGAACCAGGCAAAATTAAGCATTTTCTAGGATTTAGAATTCATAATCGCAAAAAGGTTGCATTAATTGTTTGATTTAACCCTTTATGGACCAGGTTAGTCCAAGAGGACGCCGCTCCTCCGTTTATGTAGGGAAGGTAGTTAACTGTTCGTACTCGGGGGAGTTGGAATTGCCTATATGACGAATTGAAGGCGCCCATTCCTGTAAGTGGTTTCATCGATAGTCGCGTTTATCCGGAATGAAAACTAAAACAATGTGAAATAGACTCGAGGAGCAAAACGAGTAAACTCGGGCTTGGGCCATGAGGGATTAATAGTCTTAATTTCCGTTCAAAAATCCGCTTATGGGGGAAATGCATTGAATCAGAGTTTGTTTGGAGCCAGAGGCCCTCAGACGGCAATTGAAACGATATATCGCTCTACTGTAACAGTCTATTTGTTTTCTCTCTTTCTACGCACAGCGGTCGCCGCGCCACACAATGGAGCGAGTCAATGGGCAGGGTCGGACATGGAATATACACGGAAAAAAAGACTGGTAGAATTTACCACTTGCATAGCTGATTTTGGCGTCTGCTAGCAAGTATGGTACATTTTACCTTAATCTAGTAAAATTTACCAAACTTGCTAGCATACTCCTAAATCAGCTATACAGACGGTAAATTATTTTTAAAAAAGATGTATATGAAATTTTAAAATTTCTGCTGAGTATAGTTCCGTTAGGTGCCTTTGACGTGTAGCATTTTGATAGTGACACCCGTATAGACTGTTTTAGTAGAGCGATTTATCACATCGATTGCCATCCGAGGGCCTTTGGTTCCAAACAAACTCTGGTTCAATGTAATTTCCCTATAAGCGAACTTTTGAACGGAAATTTAGGGTATTAAATCATACTATTAATGCGACCTTTTTGCGATTATATATGAATTCTTCGTCCTCGAAAATGCGTAATTATGTCTGGTTCCTTGACTGAAACTGCCGAAAGCAATAAGATATTACAGATTAAATGATGTATTTGTAGGTTAGAATCGCCCGAAATCCCGCCAATTCCACAACAACAACAACAATAACATTTAGGTGATTCCAACCTCCAAACGCATCGTTTAATCTGTAATATCTTGTTGATTTTGGCAGTTTTACGGGTGGAACAAGGCAAATTTAAGCATTTTCGAGGACGTATAGAATTCATAATCGCAAAAAGGTCGCACTAAATGTTTGATTTAATACCCTACATTTCCGTTCAAAAATCCGTTTATGGGGAAAAATGCATTGAATCAGAGTTTGTTTGGAACCAGAGGCCCTCGGACGGCAATTGATACGATCAGTAGCGTACGCAGGAATATGTCTCTCTTTCTCTTCTCCTGTTTGAATGCATGTGCTGGAAAAGGAAAGAAATAGGGGCTGAAGTCAGGTTTTAGCCCCTGTTCTTGTCCTTTTCTAACACACGTGCTCTAATGGGGCAAGAGAGAGAAAGACAAATTCCTGCGTACGCTACTGGATACGATATATCGTTCTACTAAAACAGTCTATAACAAAACATGTGTCTTTTTAATGTAGCTCTTTTAAAACATGATTTTTTATCGCTGTTATTTTAATGTAAAGCACCGATTCGATATCACACCTCCACACATTTTTTCTTTTTATTTCAGCAATTTATAGGATAAAATTGCAACAATTGTCAGTGACACTGACACCTGTAACGTTACGGGTGTCGCATATCACTGGTGCTAATTAACGTGAGTAAGACGTCTACTAGTCCACAGATATTTATCAACAAGTGAAAGTGCAACTGATCGATATTTAAAAAAAAAAAAAAAAAAAAATGCTGTAGAAAGGCATGTATAATTTATTCAAATTAGTTCAAAAAACACCAACTTTTCCTTATTTTCTCGCTGTGTTGCAATTTTTCTCCATAATTTCATACATACGAATCTAAAAAAAAAAACAACAAAAAAACAAAAAACAAGAGGTTTGGCATGTAATAAGTGCTTGACATATAAAAAACCCGGCACAAAGAAACCAAGTTTTAAATTAATTACATTTAAAAAAAAAAAAAAAAAAAAAAATCTATATTTTTCCAAGAAATTGTCACAATCAAACTGCTGAACCTCAAAGATTTAATCACAGAATTAGATATATTTACGAGAAATTTAAAAAACGATGCTTTCTCTCGATTCATAATTTTTCTTTTCTTCTTCTCTCTTTCAACATCTGAGAGCGAAAGGTAGTCATAATAACACTATAATAAGTCATTTCGTAAACGTAAACAAGATGGAATCGTCAATGCAGGGATTTTTGAAGCATCATCGACTGTAAGAAATTTTACCATTTAAATGCGATTTCATGTTGATTTTACTCAACAAGAATTGAGTTTAACTTGAGTTCAAGTTTGATAAGTAATTATTCTCAATGTTCTTTTCCCCAGATGGTTTGTTAATTGATAAATTTGATCGCACTTCATTAAAGCGCATTTGTATTGGATAGATGTGATACTTGTATTTCTAATTTTTACTTCCTATTGCATTAAAAAAAAAAAAAAAAAAAAAAAAAAAACGGGAAACTCCTCAAAATTAAAATCCTATTAGGTTCATTCTTTTCTTAAAACTTGAAATCTGAAATTAAGGACTGAAAAGGGGGAAAAAAGAAAATATTACAAATTTCAAATTTTAACTTAAAAATACCACTAAAAACCCAACTTAGTGTTCTTGATGAGCTGAGAACAATGGTGCCTTTGGATTTTTCCCAAGTGTCCTGGTTTTGGAGATACACACGTGCAAAGTTGAAAAAATTCGTGTGCGTAGTGACGTCACTACGCGGAATTCTCATTTAAAACAATTTATTTTGGGGCAAAATCTCATCTCCGGAACAATAATGGGACTTAATTAGAAACCTACCCTGGTAAAAATGACGACTATACGACTTTTCCAAAAACGACTATAAACATAGTTGCCGACTATAATCTATAGTTGGCCAACTATAATCCATAGTTGGCCAACTATGTTTATAGTCCTTTTTGGAACGGTTCTAGTCGTCATTTTTACCAGGGAAAGGCATCTTCGTTCTCAACTCATCCAGTACTTTCATTTTCTTATAAAAATCATAACATTCCAGACCCTTGCAACTGCCCCCATTCATTGGGTGACACACTGAAACCGAAAAGTTAACAACTTTTCAAATTTAAAGCTACATTAAGTTACTAGAGATTTTGAAATTTACAGCGGTGACACCCGTAATAATAAATTGGTGAGACAACCGTGACCCAAACTGTTTTGCATGAAAGAAATCTGAAGCTCTAGATTTTAACAAAATTTGGGTGAAGTTAAAGGTCATACTCTAAAGTATTTTTTTTTTCTCTTGGATTGTGTTTGTTTTTTTTTTTTTGTTTTTTTTTTTTTTTCGTTTTTTTTGTTTTTGTTTTTTCGTTTTTTTTTTTTTTTTAGAATTCTAAGACTGACAAATTCGCAGAGTTTAAGGATCGACCTCAAGAGGGTCAAGATGAGTATTCAAGTAGTGCTGCTTTTCCTGAAATTTCTTAGCAGCTGAGAGAGCTTAATTGAAAGTCTGATAATGCGTGCAGCATTCTACTAATTGAGCTCTTTCCACCAATAAATAATCGGATGTCACCATCATACAAGTTTTGATGAAAGTCGTTCGAAATTAGTTGGCGACTGACATTTCCTAGAGTTTATGCGCAGCAGACACATTCGCGTGTCGGCGCGTCAAACTTAAAGCACCGATGCGCGACCGCTTCGACTGTGAAAAAGTGTTGAGAAGTGTCTGACGCCAACTAATTTGAACCTCGGGATTAGATTTTTTATTTTTGTTTTTTTTTTGTTTTTTGTTTTTTTCGCAGCAAGGCTGTTTTCTGACTCGATTATTTTCGTCTAATTTCGTTATCTGTGTATAACGCTGTCGGCTGTACCATCTATCCGAAACCTAACTATTTTTATTCTACCCAGATTTTGATTTATGGAAATCTTATCTTCATATTTTCAACAGTAGCTGGGTCTAAAGTATTAATTCAAACTTCAGAGTTTACCTTTCCAGAATGCATCGTTTCCATCGGGCAAAAGACGAGTCACGGAAAAAAAGACTGGTGAAATCTACCATCTTGGAGGCAGCTATATCAAAAACAGATCGTAAATGCAACGCAAATTATGGTTAATTAAGTTAGTTTGTTGGTACATTTTACCATAATTTAGTAAAATTTACCATCCTTGATCGCTGACTCCAAAATCAGCTCTGCAGATAGTAAATTTAACCAGTTATTTTTTTTCCGTGAATTCTCGTTCATTGTTCACCTGCCACCCTTTGAGCCACAAGCTCTCTAAGTGGTGAGGTTGGAGCAGTGGCGTAGCCAGTAATTTTTGGTGGGGGGGGGGGGTCTGAAGTCCGAGAATTAACAAGGGGAGGGTGTCTGAAGGTCTGGTAAAGGATCTCTCAAAACGCAAAATTTCTGTAAAACCGCAACATTTGACCTTTTCAAAGTAGATTTCGGTGTCAAGGGGAGAGGGGGGTCCAGACCCCTATTTGGTTGGCTAAACGCTACTGGTTAGAGGACGAAATCTAACTAGCCTGGCTGTATGGAGTCCAATTTCCTAGAAAACTGGAGTGTGTCAATCACCTTCTCACAAATGTGATGAAGAGACTGTCCGAATTGTAGACTGAGGTGGAAAAAGATTTTCGGGCTCAAGAAGCTAAGAGGAATTGAAGAAAGATACGAAAGGAAAACAAGAAATGTTAATAAATAAAGAGAATGAATACCTGACAGATGCAAGGATTAAAAGCATCACAAAAACTATGTAAATACTAGTAATTTGAGTTTCAGAGTACAAAGAAAGCCGGAAAACCATTCACCAGGTAATCAGAAATATTGGGAGCCATTGTGTTGGTGACCATACGAAGTGTCTTGAAAAATATTGCCAGCACAAAGAACCAATGAACAACTTGACCTATCCACAGACTTTGTTTTTGAGCTATGCAACATAAACTCCACTTTAACACATAATACAACAAGTATCATGGAGTATCAAACAACCAACAGAGCTGAAGCCTTCATTAATTTAATAAGCAAATTTACCGGAGGCAAGCAAGTCTTTTACCGGCGCAGAAGGTCGTGGTTGCTTCGGACACATGTTTTAGGCTTGATTTACCAGCATGGGCAAATGTGTCGGAGCCGCATGCATGAATATTTCAACAAAAGGAGCCCGTCGAGTCTGGTGAAGCGTGTTGACATCAAGCACACAGCCAGAACTCAAAGGCACGTAAGAAGAAAGTTGGAATTGCGCAGTGAGAGTAACTTCAAGCACTACAGAGAATCTGACGGATCCGACGCTGCGCTGTAGACGACCCAAAAGAACGTAAGAAGGCACGTAAGGAGAAAGTTGGAATTGTGCAGTGAGAGTAACTTCACGCACTCCAGAGAATCTGACGGATCCGACGCTGCGCTGTAGACGACCCAAAAGAACAGGCAAAACCTCTGTCTGATAAAACAGTAAATTACGGTAAATATTGCGCACAACCAGATAAGTTCGAGTAGGATATGCAGGAAAATATTCAGAGGCAGCTGAAAATCCTTCAAGTTGACTAGGAAAAACAGAAATTGATTGAAAAACTAACCAGAAGTCAAGCGGATTGTCCAAGGTGGCACAAAGAGCGCAGGAATCGACTGACTACGTCGAATTTAGATCAGATTTGTAGATGGAGACTCCCGCCAGGCGACTTGTCCTCCAGGTGCTGCAAATGCTGCACAGTCCTCCTTTGAGAGAGTAAACAATAAGGTAGGAAAAAGAACAAGAGCCAGTAGCACTCCACCAGTTCACAGAATTGACCGGAAAAAGGGTCGAAGAATGTGGGCTATTTGTAGACACGCAACGAGGTTAATTGGCCGCCACTCCTGATGCCCTGGTTGTTGACGAAGATGCGATAGTGGAGGTAAAATGTCCGTACATCCCCGGAGCAATGAAGCTGAAGGACGCCACACAGTTTGAAATCGGATTTTATTCATTAGACACAGCCTACACTGACAAGTTAACACATCGGCCGGGCCTACGAATGCATACATATTTCAGATTCAGGGCCAGCTTGCCATCACAATAAGAAACTTGTGCTATTTTGTGGTTTGGACACAAATTGATGTTCACATTGGAACGACCATATTTCATCCTGAAATGTAGGATATGGTGGTGGCTAAGCTAGGTAAATTCCACTTGAACGATATGCTCCCTGAATTAGTCGACTCCAGGCACAACAGAAGATGCCCTTCCGAAATAGCAAAGCAGAGTAAGAGAAACCCGGCCTAAGTCCAATTTCCTGTGCCTCAGTGTGTACGGAGTGTAACAAAACTATGTATATTAATTTTCAGGGCGTGTTTTAGAGGTATAATGAAGACTTTTTTTCCCTGTAAACATGGGTCCGAAATTGTAGTCTTCGAGTTACAAGGTTGCAAAGTTTCCGAAAAACAAATTGAATAATTGTCATAACTCCCTCGTGAAATTTTCTTAATGCTCGTAAATAGGTACTCTGCTGTAATTTTAGGCGCTCTTGCCGATTTTCGCCGTGAAAATGCTGTATACAAAAATTTGAGGGAGGTTTTGGGGCTTTTCCTTGATTTTCCTCAGTTTATTGGCCAAATTACGTAAAAAAGATGCTTTTGGATTCGTTGAACCCAAAAACGATTAGCATATTCAAAGTCGAGGAAGTTTCAAGGAACGTGCTGTAATTAAGCCTAATCGTTCTACGATTAAGAGATTAGGTGTTTTTTTTGGGGGGTGTGAAACATACAAAGGACAAACACAAACGGTTGATTCATATGAGCTTAGAGCTAGGTTCTCCCCGTCCGTGAGCAGTGAGTTTTAGACCTGTTTTTTAATTAATTGGTCTCATCGCTTTTCCCGCAGACTTTTACACAAGATTCAATAATCCATTAACCAACGGTAAGAAACACCCTCCAAGCGAGTTCCATTATGAGATTGCTTAGCCCAAGTCACCTCTCCCTCCAATCAGCTTTTCTCCCCCTCTCTAATCAACTAAGAGGAAGGAGAAGTGAATTTAGAGGACAAAGAAGACAATATATTCCACGAATAGAGACAATCGAGTGAGGTGAGAGGTGTTGTGGACAGTAGCACAACGTGGATGATTATCGCTGGTAGAGTATATACAAAGGGTGTCCCAAAAGTAAGTGGACTGATGCTGTCATTTCAAAACTATTCAATCTAGAGACTTGACCTTGGTCTTATTTTAAAGATCAAATCATTTTCTATCGATTAAGACCAAGATCTGTTCATTTCAATAAAAATTAAAAAAGTTATGACGGTTTTTGTGAAGGGTGAACAGTTTTGAAATGACAGCATCAGTTCACTTACTTTTGGGACACCCTTTGTAGGAACAAAGGAGCTCTAGGAATTGGAATCCCTTCACGAAATCAATCGATTCCCGTTAGTGGAGGAATTCAGGGTAAATGAGCTGCACACTTGCTGCATTTTCGAGGGAGCTTGTTTGAATTAGAACATTCGGACTTACTTTCCTGCAGCTCTATTGCCAATCCTTTCGCTGTAAACACATTTTTAAGGACCAACAAATTTTTTGTTGTTTTAAATTTGTTGTAAAAACGTTTAAAAGTACAGCAAGTAGAACAAAACAATAAACACAAGGGTAATTCATAGCCCAGCTAGTTACTTAAAATTAGTGATTAAAAACTCCTCACGAGTAGACAATTAATTAATTGCAATATTGCAAGCACGATTAAATGGAATTAAACCGAGAAGAAGGGACGCAGCCCGACTCCCTCCCGGATACAAATTTAATTGATAAAATTGGCAACCTCGCATTGATTAAAACAACAACAAAGAAAAATCTCATCTTGCAATGTGAAGTGCGGCCTTGTCGTTTGCATTGGACGATTTTCTCGGAAATGGTTTGCGAATTGGAAAAACTTGTAAGGACCAAAAATGCATATTTCTTTTACGAACTTTTGAGTAGTGCTAATCGTTTTTGAGTTCAATGAATCCGAAAGCATGTTTTCCCATAATTTGCCGAAAAAAGTGAGAAAAATCAAGGAAAACCCCCAAAACCCCCTTAAATTTTACCATACAGCATTTTCACGGCCAAAATCGGCAAGAACGCCTAAAATAACATCAGAGTACCTATTTACGATCATTAAGAAAAATTCACGAGGGAGTTGTGACAATTTTTAAATTTGTTTTTTGGAAACTTTGCAACACTGTAACTTTTTGTTCCGATTTTGAGATTTCATTTGCTGAAAGAGATTTTCTGAGAAAAATTAAAATTTTCCTTGAAAAATATTGAAAAATACGTCGTTTAAAATTTCACGTAAAATTACATTTGTTTCTAATCTTGTAATTTCATTTAACATCTCTGGCCAGGGCATGGTCGTCTTCACAAAATTAGACCCCTTATTGATTATTTTCTAAAAAAAAGTTTTTAACCGTACTGATGGAATATCAACTATCCATTGATGAACAATTAGTGCTAAAAAAAAAGCGCATTCATTTCTTCGGCAGCATATATCATTAAAGCCGCATAAGTGGAGTTCCAAAATTTTGTTTCTGCGGAGTTTCGAGTTTTGTGTATAAATTTCAAAATACTGGTGCAGAGAACAGTGAAGAGGGAAGGTATATCAATCATGAACCGGACTTGGGCGCTTGTGCTAACACTGTAGTGCGCTTATGTAGACCTATAGGTACCCTCTGGTTATCACTACAAATTGTACTATGACAATTATTATTACACGACGTCAGATGTTCAAGTTTCAAGAAAGAATTCAAGATGTCAGATGTTCAAGAAAGAAAAAAAACTCATTCTCTAGGTACTTTGAGACAAAACAGGGTGCCGGAGCTTGCTTTGCCATCCGAAGCAGAAATAAACATAATGGAAAGAGGTGCAGCACGGCCTTGTGTTTCAAAAAGATGGGCAGCTTTTGTCATGTATTGTTTGGAAGGATAATAAAGTGGTTACCTTACTTTCAACTTATGCCGGATTATAACCTGTTTCAAAGGTCAAATGGAATAAAAAAGAGAAAAAATTCGAGCGATTTGACTGCCCAGATGCCATCTCCCTCTACAACAAGCATATGGGAGGCGTGGATTTGATCGACTCGCTCATTGGAAAATATAGAAACAGCATGAGGTCCAAAAAATGGTACTTCAAATTTTTTTTACCATTTTTTTCATTTGACTGTCGTAAATTCATGGCTCCTTTACCGGTGTGTGAATAAAGAAGCAAAGAAAACTCTTCCACTTGCCGAATTCAAGGCTGAAATTTGCCAAGTCCTTAACACAATGGACACTCAGGTGAGTCCAAAACGTGGAAGACCCTCAGCATCAAAAGAAGAATCCAAAAAGAAGAAAAACCGACGCATAGCTATTTTACCTCCCGGCTCCCAAAAATGTACATACGCAGTGTTCAGACGGGTTTTTTTCCGACTTTTGGAGAGATCAGGCAACGGTGCTTTCTCGGCTGCACACAAGTCTCCTATGCCGAGTGCACCAAGTGCAAAGTGTATTCATGCCTTCAAAGAGAAAGGAACTGTTTATCACTTCCTTTCATTTTGGTATAGAGTGATTCCACCCAGTTCCAGTTGTTTTTGTTTTGTTTTTTTTTTTAAGTTTGCGCTCGTAAATTGTTTTATTTATCATAAAAATCTATAGTACACTACTAAAAACATCACGCCAAGTTTTCACTGCACCTAGCCCTTTGCATGATAATCCCCAGTTGTTTTTTTGTTTTCTTTTTTGTTTGTTTTTGTGTGTGTGTGTTTTTTTTTATCATTTATTCCATTACTTCATGGTGTGACGCTGGTGTCACGAATACATTTGTATGTATTTAAAGCCTTAAATGGGGTGGGGGATTTTTTCAGTATTTTTCCATTCGTTAGTCCAGCTCAGTGAGTAGGAAAATAATTTTTTAAAGCAAAAAGAAAATTTCATGCAGTGAAGGGTTAATTTGATTCCGTGCTCTTTGTGTTCGGTGTTTGTGAGATCGAACACATATGATGCGAGCGAACTCCGCCGTCATAGATTCGTCTATTTATGCCACTCTACTCGTTATACTCTAATCGTTTTTAGTTTTAACACAGAATAAGACAATCAGAACGGAAACTCCCATAAGAGCCAATGGAAGACAAGTTTGGAATTTAAAGGCACCAATAGGCAACGCTGTGGTCCTATATCCCAACATGGCTGACGTGGTTGATTTGTGTTGAAACTCATTTATTTCTGATGTAAATTCTGGAAAGAAATCTTGGTTTCCGGCCTCACTTTTATTCTACAGGGTGTTAATTAAAATAGGTTCCACTCAAGTTATCTCGAAAACGGTTGCGAATTTAGAAAATCGCTCAAACACGTGTTCAATGATTTCGAGGGGGACACCTTTTAAGGGGGTCGCCAATTTTAGGGCCCCCTCCGGGGGGCCCCTAGGGGGGGCACCACCCCCCTAAATCCAATACTTCAAATGGGGACCCCCATTTTTTATTCGATAATTGCAAAGAGGACAAAATTCTAAGACTTTCAGCACAAACCGGAAGTCGATATCGTTTTTAGTTTTCGATATATCGAAGTTCAAAGTTCCATATGGACCCATTTTCAAAAATTCACAACTTCCTTTTAAATTATCCAAATTTAAAAAACTTTAGGTTCGAAATGTTCTACAGAGCAAGTACTTTTCAGAAAAAAATACAAACGTTCTGGAAAATTTACCAAAAGGGGGTTTCTGAGCCCCTAATTTTTTTTGAAAATTTCGAACTTTTCAGAGGCTGTAGAAAAAAAACTACTTCAAATTTCAAAAAACGCTGAAACATGGGTTCGCTTATTTTATAAGCCGAGCATTTTGGCGCAAACCGGAAGTCGATATCGTTTTTCGTTCTCGAGATCGAAATTATTCGAGCGAATTATTGACATTTGATCAACATCGAACTTTGACCTTCGATATCTCGAGAACGAAAAACGATATCGACTTCCAGTTTGCGCCAAAATGTTTGGCTTAAGACGTGCTTTCAAATGATGTATCACACAATAGGTTTTTATGACATCGTCATTTAAAATTGTCAAATTTGGGGGGCCGTGACCCTTGCTCCCGCCCCCTCTGGGGGGCCTAAGAATTTTTGACCCCCTGAAAAGATGTACCCCTTAAAATAAGCGAACCCATGTTTCAGCGTTTTTTGAAATTTGAAGTAGTTTTTTTTCTACAGCCTCTGAAAAGTTCGAAATTTTCAAAAAAGTTTAGGGGCTCAGAAACCCCCTTTTGGTAAATTTTCCAGAAAGTTTGTATTTTTTTCTGAAAAGTACTTGCTCTGTAGAACATTTTGAACCTAAAGTTTTTTAAATTTGGATAATTTAAAAGGAAGTTGTGAATTTTTGAAAATGGGTCCATATCGAACTTTGAACTTCGATATATCGAAAACTAAAAACGATATAGACTTCCGGTTTGTGCTGAAAGTCTTAGAATTTTGACCTCTTTGCAATTATCGAATAAAAAATGGGGGTCCCCATTTGAAGTATTGGATTTAGGGGGTGGTGCCCCCCCTAGGGGCCCCCCGGAGGGGGCCCCAAAATTGGCGACCCCCTTAAAAGGTGTCCCCCTCGAAATCATTAAACACGTGTTTGAGCGATTTTCTAAATTCGCAACCGTTTTCGAGATAACTTGAGTGGAACCTATTTTAATTAACACCCTGTATACTGGTATAGACGGTTTTAGTGGGAAGACAACGGTTAGCCAACAACCACAACAATGCACTCATCTGTCGCAATCGGTTGTGATAAAACTCGCGTAGCGTTCCAAACTATCTCACTCGCTCTCCCGTGACCCCCATGTTAGAGTCCCTTGATGGAAATATTGTATAGGGAGTACCGACACGACGCTTTATGCATTTTGACAGGAGTCGATTTGGTCGACTGCCTGAACGAATTCAAAGGTTAAGTTCGACAGTGGACCAGAGGTGGACTGGCGGATTTGCCGGTATTCCGGTCCGTTCCCATACGTTCCTCTACG
Organism: Trialeurodes vaporariorum; assembly: GCA_011764245.1. Lineage (NCBI taxonomy): Eukaryota > Metazoa > Arthropoda > Insecta > Hemiptera > Aleyrodidae > Trialeurodes > Trialeurodes vaporariorum. The sequence continues at coordinate 70,221,289 of VMOF01000002.1, forward strand.
AATCGACTCCTTTCGTGTGGAGCCTTCGATGTCGTCGACTCCTGCTCGACTCCGTGAGAGCCTAAAACCAACGACCAATCACAACTCGTTGAGCTCGTGTCGGTACTCCCTATACAATATTTCCATCAAGGGACTCTACCCCATGTATATCCATCGCTTTCTAGTTCCGAAATTCGTATACATGGCCTTCTTTTACGACATATTATTATCATAATCGCATTAAAATGCCTCGAGGAATTCATTTCAGCCATAAAATTTCACAAAATAAGTCTCTATATACGATTTTTGAAATTAGAGTGAGATGGCAGTACATGGGGGTCACGTAAGAGCGAGAGAGACAAACCGGCTTTGTTTGGAACGCTCATCACCGGCAGTCGCCATTACTAAAACCCTCTATTACAGAATGAAAATCACGGATCATGTCTTACATTTTATTTTCTCCCACGCGCAAATCCAGATGTAAACATCCTATATCCCAACATGGCGGACGCGGAATGAATTTGCTTCAAAATCCGACAGAGTTTCCGTTCTGATTGTATTATTCTGTGGTTTTAACTAGCAACGGCTGTGTGTCTGTAACATGGTGGTTCCCAACCCTTAATTAATTCATGTTTTCTTCCTATCTCTCAACTCGCATTCCTGGCTTTGAGCCGATAGCTCCGTTATCGGCTCAAGGTCCCTCTTTTTGTCTCTCTGCTCTCCACTCTCCAACTTTCTCTTTTCACACTGTTGGGTTTCGGGGGGATGATTCAGCCAGATGTGGTCAGTGGCCAATCAGGAGAAGGGACGCTCTTCTTCTGGCGGGCTAGACTGCATCGCGCGAGGGTGAGACGCGTTGGGGTAGGTCAGGTCCGCGTCAGTCTTATTCAGATCAGTGAAGGGATTACACACGAAAATGTGAGTATAACATTTATTCGGGCTGGTCTTCTAAGGCCAGTCCCTGAGTGAAAATCACGTTTCAATAATAGCATCGGTCGGATGGAGCTGTGCATCGCCTTCGATCACGCCAAATTTAAATACACGTTTTAATTTTATTTAAATCTAGTTTGTGCCCTTTTCTCAAAATCGAATACTTAAGATTCAATACGTAGCTGTGCGGTAAATATCGATAAACCCACGCTACATGTCATATCCATTGTTTACTTACGACAAGTTCCGATTTTTGGCACTACGTTAGGTAATAACGAATCTAATTCGCCTGCTCCAATTTTTTCGCATTTGGGTGGTTCTACATCTACGGTGACTGATTGACTGATATTTTCACTAACGTAAAAAAATGTGACAAAAAAAGCATAATTAAACAGTTTTGAAGCTACCAAATGAATAAAGATTTCTGTTATAAGTTTATAACAATAACGGACAATTTAATGGACCGTTGAAATCACACAGCGTTTTGAGGGACAAAAGGTCATGGTTATTCCGCTACGATTATTTCGACCTTTTGAATCTTAAAAAAGATGTGTAAATTCAACGAGCTATTAAGTTTACTGTCCTCCATAATTCAATTTGCTGAAAGCAACGACTTTAATAGAATCTTAATCGCTCAAAAGCTTAAAGACTTTTTAATTATGCAATTTCTATGCTATATTTTATAGCGTTAGCGAGAAGTCGTGTTTACCGTGGAATCAACCGTCCGTTACAGCTTTTAAGCCGGTGAAAGAAAAACCCTATTTTGAACCAAGATTATTTCATTATTAATTTCAATTTTATAATTCAATCCGTTTATGTTGATTAAATATTTCTGGACTCTTAACGATGTTTATACTATTACAAGTATCAAGACAGTCTTTGACCTGATGAATGATTGAATGTGATAGATTTGAAACGGTAACAATTACCTTGGTATCGTTCTTTGCAAATGTCGATGTTAAAGCTTCGGTTTTGCTTTTCCCATCGATTTTCTTTGAATGAATCGATCATTAAAGCTCTCAGATAAAAGGCGTTGGATCAGAGAGTGAATACTTCATAAGTTCGGGTAAAACTACAAATTCGACAATATGTATGAAGATAATTAGATTTAGCGTAGCTGACTGATAATTATAATAATCTGTTTCGTCTTCTTAATAGTTGTCCCCCCCCCCAAAAGTTATTTGATAGCAAAGATTGGAAAATTTTCATGTTTACGTATACTGAAAATTCGATAAATTCCCGGATAAATGCACTGAGGATCAGCTCAATTTTTCTTACCATTTTGAGCTGAGAACAAATCCCCACCAGAACGAGTAAAGAAAAATACAACTCTGACATTGTCTGACGGCAGTCTCGTCAATACTGCCAAACATTTTCAAGACTGTTCGCTCGCATGAAGGTTTCATTTGTCTTTTTCGCTTAGTCTGCAATCTGTCGAGCTCGTCCTTCAAAGCGCACCTGCCTGCGCTGCGCTCAAAGTTGGATGGGAGCCGAGACGTACAGGATGTTTCAAACCATTTTGCTAGCTTTCACTGTGGCCAAACTTAGACAAATGCGAAACTTCGGTGAAACACATGTAATGTAACACGCACATTAACCCCAATTATTTTCAGCCCCCCCGGCCCCCGCCATAATAGCTCCCTTTTTATGGGGGTTGTAAACAGAGTACCCTCTGCGTGTGTAGTTGGGTACACTTGTGTCGAAAAAATCAAATGCACCACTCAGCAATGCACGTTACAAATCACCATACATAGCATATGCAAAATTGCGGGTCAGACGGTTAACTCTAATGTCGACTTTATTCGGCTCCCAACTCCACGCCTGCATCGAAGGGCACTACATTCAAACGACTTATCACAAGAGTTGACCCCCGTCCCAGTGGCGTAGCGTGCAATTTGACAATGTTGTATTGTGTCCTTTTAAACTCACGTTAAAGGTCGAATACGAAGGTGTTCGCCGAACACCCAATACTTCGATATTTTTCATGGGTTCAAATGAACGAACTGCAACGTTGCCAAATTGCACACCACGCTACTTCCCCGCCCCCAGCCCCACGGGATGAAGGGTCATCAATAACAGCCCTCTCAGATAGCGCCTCCGGAAGATAATTACATTTTAGCGACGGGAGTCGGGGACCTAAACGACCAAAAGTTTACATGAAAACACCAATTTTTGAAATAAGATTTTTAATTAATGAATCGGTGCCTTGCAAACCAATGAGAGCTTACAAAATCTTTTCGAGATTTTGAATTTCTGAGAGGAATTTATTTATTAATTTTATGACCCTCTCAAGTTTCCAAGGATCTGAAGCTCTTATTTTTCATAAATTATTCAGATGCTTGCCGATGCAGCGTTGCTCCTTTTCAGACGATAGAGATTGAAAAGGGTGGAATATTTCTCACCACAAACTTGGCGGGACTTTAATTTTTCTGTTCTCGTCTCAAAAGCAAAATAGAAAATTGGAATTTATGCTTAATGAATCAAAGGCGTTAAAAGAATTCAGAGAGGCGGTCTGTTTTTTTTTTTTTTTTTTTATTCTAACTAAAAGATGCTGGCCGACTAATTCGAATTAATAAGACAAATACAATTAAGCTCTCATGCTGGTAAAAGTGCCCGTAAGCTGCAAAGGTGCGCTAAGAAGAAAATCATATATTTTTACTGGGAAGATGGGTTTGTTCAACTAGAGTTTCACCCTTTGTCGGCTGGCTTTTAATTTATATCAATACTAGGAGAAGGAGTCAGAAATTGTATGCTTGCATGGAACGAAACAAAATTTATTTTGTGAGAATTTCGTTAGATGATTGTCCAGGTTAAGCAACGCAGTAGTGGCTCGTGCAAGTTTGCTATAATGCCATCCCTTTATTTGATTCAATGTTAAACAATTGATTTGATGGTGGAGCGTTTGTTTCATCAAAAATGATCATTGTGTATGGATTCAAATGCAGGAAAAAAATTGTTGCCAAATTGCACGAACCGCATCTGAAATAGGGCATACGTAAAAATAACTTGTTTAGTAAGAAGTCTGTAAATTTCTTCTAAGATGAGGGGCAAAGAGGCAAATACGCAGAAAAGCTCGAGGGGAACCTTTATGCCTCCATAAAGCTCTCTCCTTAGTAAACCTCTAGTGAATTTTTACTCGATAATATTTCCAGAAACTGGAAATTCCACCTTATACAGGGTGTTAAGAAAAAAAGTTTCCACTGAGGTTTTGTCGAAAACGGCTGCGAATTTTGAAAAACGGCCAAACACGTGTCCAATAATATCGAGGGGGACCCATTTTGGGGGGTTATTTTTTTCGGAGCCCCCCCTGGGAGGGGCGGGGGAGGGGGTAACCCCCTTTTTTCTTATGGGAGCCCTATTTTTTTATTTCATTATCCGAAAGAGCATAAAAAAAGAAACTTTTTGGCGCAAACCGAAGGTCGATATCGTTTTTCGTTTTCGATATATCGAAGGTCAAAGTTCGATATGGACCTATTTTCAAAAAATCATTACTCCACTTTGAGATACCGAAATTTAAAAAACTAGGGGTCTAAAATACTCCAGAAAGCAAGCCCTTTTTAGAAAAAAATACGAATTTGACACAAATTTAGCCAAAAATAGGGTTTAGCGCCCCCGAAAATTGTCAACGTTTTTGCCCCCCGGGGGGGGGGCCATCAGACAAATTCCTTGAGACGACCTCTATCGAGTGATACATAGATCAAAAGGGCATATCAAACTGAGCATTTTGGCGCAAACCGGAGGTCGATATCGTTTTTCACATTCGAGATATCGAATTTTGTAAATTTAAATTTGACATTCGATACCTCGAATTTGAAAAACTATATCGACCTCCAGTTTGCGCCAAAATGCTCAGTTTGATATGCCCTTTTGATCGATGTATCACTCGATAGAGGTCGTCTCAAGGAATTTGTCTGATGGGCCCCCCGGGGGTCAAAAACGTTGACAATTTTCGGGGGCGCTAAACCCTATTTTTGGCTAAATTTGTGTCAAATTCGTATTTTTTTCTAAAAAGGGCTTGCTTTTTGGAGTATTTTAGACCCCTAGTTTTTTAAATTTCGGTATCTCAAAGTGGAGTAATGATTTTTTGAAAATAGGTCCATATCGAACTTTGACCTTCGATATATCGAAAACGAAAAACGATATCGACCTCCGGTTTGCGCCAAAAAGTTTCTTTTTTATGCTCTTTCAGATACTGAAATAAAAAAAGATGGCTCCCATGAGAAAAAAGGGGGTTACCCCCTCCCCCGCCCCTCCCAGGGGGGCGCCGAAAAAAATAACCCCCCCAAAATGGGTCCCCCTCGATATTATTGGACACGTGTTTGGCCGTTTTTCAAAATTCGCAGCCGTTTTCGACAAAACCGCAGTGGAAACTTTTTTTCTTAACACCCTGTATGAGTGTATGTGTCGAATGTGTCACATGTAATTTATGATTTATGTTCCCATGCATTTTACAAGCGGCAAATAGCATGCATTTTAATCATTTCGTGATAAGAAAGACAAATCAGATTTGGTGCTCTTGGGTCTTCCAAAATAATTGTATCGAAAACTTCAGCACTTTTCAAACAGGGAAAAAATAACTGGCTGAATTATCCATCTGCGTAGCTGATTTTGGATAGAGTCCCTGTATATCAAAGAGTCTCGATACGTGAAGAAGAAATCGAAGGAGGCGTCCACTCTGATTGGTTCGGTTCACCGAGGAGGCGTGTACGTCTCCTCGTAGGGGTGTTTTACCGGTTTTCTTATGGAGAATAACACAGAACGCCTCCTTGAGCTCCGTGAAAGCCTAAAATCTAGCAGCCAATCAGAATCTATACCCCGTACGGCGAGACTCTTCGATATACAGGGACTCTAATTTTGGAGTCAGCTATCAAGTATGGTAAACTTTACTACATTATGGTAAAATGCACCGACAAACTAACTTAATTTACCATAATGTACGTTGCATTTACCATCTACTTCATTGCTGACTCCAAGATGGTAGATTTTACCAGTCTTTTTTTCTGGGAGCTAATTAGCCGGTAGATCCAGAAATTTGTATGGATTTTAAAGGGTTCCTTTACTGGTTCTCTCATACGTAGTTGTTAACACCAAACACCTACATTTCCTCTGTTTAGCACATTATTGAAGAGGAAAACCCAATCTCCAGGAATCACTAGATTTATATGTATCAGCTTGTCAGGTTTTGAATGAGCTGAAGACACTGCAAACTGCTATCTTTCGTCTGAAAGCTCCACCGAGTCACCCGTAAGACGTCGTGGACCTTTGAAGGCTATTTACGAGTTGGTTGTGAGTGTAGGTTCGATTTATTTTCCTTCGGTTTGCATTTTCTGTTGAATATTTCTAGGTAGACTTGGCAGCCTTTGTAGTTAGCAGGGTGATTGCTATCCCAGCTTTATCGGAGTTTTACTTCGGTCTTCAAATGTCAAAGAGGATTTTCCTTACAAAAAAAGTTGAACATGTAACTAATTGAAATATGAGGGTCCCATGAGGAAGAATTTGAAGTTTGAGGCGCAACGTTAGACGTTGAGAGCATGAGGTATTCCAGGTGTAAATCAGAATTCCTTAGGATTTCTTAACACTATAAGAATGAAAAATGAACTTTTTAGGAAATAATCAAGAAAATGGAAATTTATTTCAAAAACAAAAGAAAGTTTTTAAAATTCACTCAAAACTTAAAATTAGATTTAAACGATATTATAAAAACTTAAAAAAAAAAACAGAGAAAGAAAAACAAGTAAATAGCAGAAAACCAAACTAAAAAACACTGGCGTTGGTTTCAACTTACAGCTAATGAGCAATTCAGTGATGACTATAAAATTACCATAGTGACAAGACTTTGTGGAGGCTGGAGTCTAAGATTCCTTAAGCATTAAATATATCAATACAATACTTAATAACCCTTAAGTTATGCGATGCTAGGCATTTTAGTGAATGCTAGTTCATGCAGGAGTCATACTTAAGAGACGAAATGAAGGGATCAGACGTGGTCAGGAGTGCATGAAAAACATCTTTATTCGATGCTAGGCGACTCATGCCTCTGGACCTCTCCGTCCTAATTTTCCTAAATTCTTTGTGGCGCGCCTCAAGGGCATCTCCTGAAAGTTTACCTGGAAACAAGCAAAATCAATTGCTTATGACAATGTGACAATGGGACTAAAACTTGGTTCTTTATAGTTTTCAGAGTTATAAAAGGCAAAAAATAGTATAAGGTCAAATTTCTTCAAAATAAAGAAGGGCATGTAAAATATAACGGTTTTTTTTTTTTTTTTTTTTTTTTTTTAATAGAAAATCAGGAAACATTCTGAAATCATAATTACCTATGGGCATAAGAGCTCTTTTGATGATTTCTGCGCCATGCATGAGAAGCTTGTGTATGGACCAGCATGTTGCACCAGCCATATGATGCTGTGAGAATTCTTTCCGCTGTTTTCGCATAGGCATCATATTTGACGGGGTCAATTTCACCTCCGCAGTTAACTGCCTGAAAATTCATGAAAAAAAAAATACTTGATTATTGTCAGAAGACTGAAACTAGGTCTATGCATACAATGGAGACAACAGAGGATTGGCTCAAAATTCTTCGAAAATTTTTATTTTTGAAGCTTTGATCCATTAAAATGTTTGACACATTTCTTGTTTCAATCGATCGTAACTTCGTTTTTTTTTCTTTTTCTTACATTATGATACTATGCTCACAATGACGATATTAAAAGTCGAAATGTTTCGATCGATCGATAGTTTGAAAGTTTCAATTGGTCATTCGATCGAAAAAACGATTTATAGAACATTTAGTTTAGATCGTCAATCGATAAAATAGTTGAAAATAATCGAAATTTCGATCGAATGCAGTTATCTAAGTATGGAGGGAAAAAAATGAATAAATCTATTGAAAAAACCAGGACAGCGCGAAAAAAAAGAAGGAACGCCAGGCTGTTGGTGTTGGGGGTCATTGTTGACACTGCGTTATAAAGGAAAAAATAAATGATGGTACTTACATGTAAACATTTATGACTATACTTACAGTTATTTTGTGTAAATAAAAATTAAACGACAAATGATCACATTGATCTTACCTGCAAAATAATCTTGAATCTTTTAATGACTTCTTCATTTATACCCGTTATCTCTGCAGTTATTTTGGGATTGTCAAAAAATTTACGAGCGCAATTCCCATCGTTAGTGCTTCCGTGGCCTTGTTTAACAAAATCAACAAGAATTCCTATTCGGTCTCGAAATTTAATTTGAATTTCTCGCTTCCTATCATTTATCTGTCTGTCATATTTTTCCTTTTCCTCTTTTTTCTGTCTCTTGATCTCCTCTTTTTCTTTTTCGTTCTGATGTCTGTTTTCTCTTGTTTGGGTTAGTTTATTTGCTTTATCATCCTCATCATGGAAAGTCGTCCATTTTTCGGTGCCTAGTTTGTACGCAAGATGCAACAAAAATTCCACTACACGAATCCACGCATGCAGGCATGACATTCCAAATAAATAAAATTCTTCCTTGATGATTTGACCGCTAATTTTTTTTCATCGATAAAATCTATAGCGGTGAGGCCACAAATATACCATTTTAATGTAGATTTACATTTTACAATCCGTTAAAGTGTTGCATACTTTTCCGTCAATCATCGTGCAAATTAGTTTAGGTGTTACTGTGACTCCTTCTATCGCTGACTTCGTTAAATTTGAGATTTCCTCAGTGATTCTTACGTGTTCTCCTTTAATTGTTCTTTCGCTTTCTTTGGTAAACTTAAATCAAATCGGTCGACAAAAAACGTAGAACTGGGACGAGGGTTTTCCCAAATAACAGTAGAGTTCGATGAAAGTTTTAATGGGACTAAATACGTTGTAAAAGCGGATGAGTCCAAGGGTTTTGGAATGTCCGCATCTTTCTCCTTGAACCTTTGTTTAAATGATGTTTGAGTGGACCCATGGCATCCATCCCCATTTACATATTAATTTGAATCTTCTTCATCATTTATTTTTTGAGGGTCTACGGTTTTGATAATTCTACTGACAGTGTGATCGAGGAGTGCTTGCAGTTCAATCACGGCTGCAGTCTCGGCGATTTTAATCGAATCTGATATGGGGTAGCACGCTTTTTTTGCTAATTGAATCTGATAGTAGCTTGGATACATTACCTCATTACCTTCTTTCATCGATAGATTCCTTAATTCTAAATATCTCCACTTTGACAAATTTAGTGATAAATATGTGGCTAAAGCCCTTTCTTTTGATATAGGTTTTTTTTTAGTTTCTTAGCCTTCATAAAATTTTACGATTTCTCGTGCTTTTTCAGGGTTTTTCATTAATACACTGCCCCGCAAAAAAACCGGCGCACCTGGCGCGCTGGATCATTCCGCTCAAAAATGCGAAAAAATTACAAAATTTAAAATCGTCATAACTTTTGAACTAAGAGAGCTAAAAATATTTCAAGGCCAGTGTCGGATTCCTCATACTCTCTAGTTTTTTATACGTAAGCTTAAATTTTCTTTTGGTCATTTTTCCGCCCGTATGAAGAGTTTTTCCAAACCCTCGCGAAAACTGTTTTTTTGGAGCACATCTGTAAAAAGTTACTCAAACTTCTCACATCTCTTTGGGATAAAGTAGCATAGATAGACAAAATCTGAGACATGCATCAGATTCCTCAGAGTCAGGGCTATCGACCTAGTTACCTCAATTTTGTCTACAAAATTTTTTTAAGGTCGGAAAATGCACTTTTCCGAGACCATGTAAAAACCGCTTCTGAACACACAGTTTACACATGCGAAAAGATGTTAAAAGTTCAAACTGTTGTAACTTTTGAACTAAGAAAGCTAAGAATATTTTAAGGCCAGGATCAGATTCCTCATATTTTCTAGTTTTTTATGCATAAGCTCAAATTTTCTTTCTGTCATTTTTACGCCCGGATGAAGAGTTTTTCCAAACCCTCGCGAAAACTGTTTTTTTGGAGCTCATCTCTAAAAAGTACTCAACCTTTCCACATCTTTTAGGGCAAAAGTAGCATAGATAGACAAAATCTGAGATATGCATCAGATTCCTCAGAGTCAGGGCTATCGACCTGGTTACCTCAATTTTGTCTACAAAATTTTTTTAAGGTCGGAAAATGCACTTTTCCGAGACCACGTACAGACCGCTTCTGAACACACAGTTTACACGTCCGCTCGAACATGCGAAAAGATGATAAAAGTTTAAATCGTCATAACTTTTGAACTAAAAGAGTTAGAAATATTCCAGAGCCAAGGTTGGATTCCTCATACTCTCTGGTTTTTTATTCAGTCGCTCAAATTTTTTTTCGGTCATTTTTATGCCCCTGCAAAGAGTTTCTCTAAACGCTCGCCACATTTCTAATAATGTTCAGAAGCGGTCTTTACATGGTCTCGGAAAAGTGCATTTTCCGACCGTAAAAAAATTTTGAAGACAAAATTGAGGTAACTAGTTTGATAGCCCTGACTCTGAGGAATCTAGTGCATGTCTCAGATTTTGTCTATCTATGCTACTTTATCCCAAAGAGATGTGAGAAGTTTGAGTAACTTTTTACAGATGTGCTCCAAAAAAACAGTTTTCGCGAGGGTTTGGAAAAATTGTTCATACGGGCGTAAAAATGACCAAACGAAAATTTTAGCTTATGCATAAAAACTAGAGAGTACGAGGAATCCGACCCCGGCCTTGAAATATGCTTAGCTTTCTTAGTTCAAAAGTTATGATGATTTGAACTTTTAACATATTTTCGCATGTTTGAGCGGGATGTGTAAACTGTGTGTTCAGAAGCGGTTTTTACATGGTCTCGGAAAAGTGCATTTTCCGACCTTAAAAAAATTGTGTAGACAAAATTGAGGTAACCAAGTCGATAGCTCTGACTCTGAGAAATCTGATGCATGTCTCAGATTTTGTGTATCTATGCTACTTTTGCCCGAAGAGATGTGGAAAGTTTGAGTACTTTTTAGAGATGTGCTCCAAAAAAACAGTTTTCGCGAGGGTTTGGAAGAACTCTTCATCCGGGCGTAAAAATGACGGAAAGAAAAATTGAGCTTATGCATAAAAAACTAGAAAGTATGAAGAATCTGATCCTGGCCTTGAAATATTCTTAGCTTTCTTAGTTCAAAAGTTACGACAGTTTGAACTTTTAACATCTTTTCGCATGTGTAAACTGTGTGTTCAGAAGCGGTTTTTACATGGTCTCGGAAAAGTGCATTTTCCGACCTTAAAAAAATTTTGTAGACAAAATTGAGGTAACCAGGTCGATAGCCCTGACTCTGAGGAATCTGATGCATGTCTCAGATTTTGTCTATCTATGCTACTTTATCCCAAAGAGATGTGAGAAGTTTGAGTAACTTTTTACAGATGTGCTCCCAAAAAACAGTTTTCGCGAGGGTTTGGAAAAACTCTTCATACGGGCGGAAAAATGACCAAAAGAAAATTTAAGCTTACGTATAAAAAATTAGAGAGTATGAGAAATCCGACACTGGCCTTGAAATATTTTTAGCTCTCTTAGTTCAAAAGTTATGACGATTTTAAATTTTGTAATTTTTTCGCATTTTCGAGCGGAATGTCCAGCGCGCCAGGTGCGCCGGTTTTTTTGCGGGGCAGTGTATATCCGAAACTTTGGCTGCATCTAAATTTTTTGTTTGTTTGAGCATGGTTTTACCTGCGACTAAAACTTCATCCGTAGAATGATTTTTCTGGAAAAACAGAACTTTCTGAAGGCTTTACGAGAAATAAAATCAACATAATCATTAATTAAAAAGTTTAGGATCAAAAATAACACCAAGGTCCTTCAAATTATCAAGGCGAGAAATGACTTCATTGTAAGTAGAACAGGAGTATGAGACAGAAAGAGGTGAACCTCTACAGAACACCATGAACCCGCACTTGCCAACATTAGAAGACAACCCATCACACTATCGATATCTAATTGAACAAAATACAAATCCTGAATAGAGGTAACCATTCTGAATAACTTAAAATCATCGGCAAAAAGCAAATATTTACAGAAATGGATTACCTAGCCAACATCGTTTATTTAAACTAGAAATAAAAAAGCACCCAGGTGAGAACCCTGCCCAACACCAGAGGAAGCTAGAAATTCATTGGAAAGAAAATGAGCAATCTTAACACGCTGCCTCCTGTCAGATAGAGCAGAGCGGAACCAATCCAGAACTGGACCATTTAGTCCATAAGCTTTTAGTTTGGAAAAAAGCCTTATAATATTGACAGTATCAAAAGCTTTACTCAGATCGGTATATATTACATGAGTTTCATGACCCTAGGCAAAATTATTACTGACATGATCTACTAACACAGCCAAGTTAGAAATAGTTGAACGCTTGGGTACAACTCCACGTTGATCATTGATGATGTAAGGAAAAAAGTAAGCAGAGACATTTTTATTAACAAGGGCATCTAATAATTTAGCAAAAACATTCTGAATACATATTGGTCTATAATTTCTAACATCAGCCTTATCGCCAGATTTATAAATAGGAACACCATAGCTTTGACCCCAACTACTGGGAAATGATCCTCTATGCAACGATTTATTAAATAAGAAACAGAGCGGAATTGTTATTGTTTCGCTACATGACTTGACAAAAAAGGGATGAAGCCCATCAGGACCAGCAGATGCTTCAACTTTGATACTGTCAAGAGCCTCACTCACTTCGGTAAAAGAAAACTGAATAGAGTTTAGAGAACTATCAGAGAACGATTTGTCAAAATTATCTAAGGAATTAGTATTATAGACCGAAGCAAAAAGTTTCGTAAAGAGGTTTGCAATACCATCACCAGTGTCAGCAATATCATCACTAAGGTGCATGACAGAGGGGATACTGTTATTACGTTTTGACGTATTAACAAATTAAATTACAGTACCAAGAAACTATCAGTAAAATTATGAATTAAACTCGAAATAAATAGGCTTGTGGTCAGAAAAATAACTCTCGTAAACGCCTGTTCGGCCCAAGGTAAAGTTTGAAAATAAAACATTAATTTGAGTAAAAAAGTTGGTGGTTGAAGCTTGAGGTTCTAAAGCAGGATTAATGCCATACTGGCCTAATAGTGGCAATATGAATGTCTCATCTTTGTGCCCAATAATATTACAGTTGAAGTCTCCAAGAATGATTATTTTGGAATGGACGGGAGTCTTCTAAAACTTGTTTAAAGACAGAGGCAGGTGTTTTAGGTGATTTATAGCCGGAGATTGCGCCTCTGACCACCGTCACGCCTCGCTTGTGAACTGCACGGAAATTGCGGAACTCAAAAACATCGGTCGAGACTAAGCGGGTTTCAGCAAGTATTAAAATGTCACATTTAGCGTACCATTCGTCCGCTAATATGTCATTCAAATACTTTTGCAGAGACAAAACATTGTGGTAGACAAGAATCAGGCCCGTTTCGTTTTCTGAATTCCAGAATGACAGTTTTAATGGATTACAACAGACAAAAATTTCAAAGATTCAAAACAATATCAATTATATTTCCTATTAATCACAGCTCTAAATTACTTACTATCGGGACTTCACTGATCAAAATGACTTGGATACAAAAATACAAAGTAAAACACATACGCACACACATTTATTCATTTAAAATTAATTACTCAAAACTTAATGAAAATACAGGGTTGTACCATTTGACTATACGCAGAATAAATTTGTCGCAGGAAAATAAAATTCATCACAGTAACAGAGTAGAAACCTTCCTGCAGAGGAAAGAACACATTAAACAGTAAGCGTAAACTTCTGGAGCAAAAAAAGACTAAACAAATGCTCCGATAAATAAATTAGGTTAAAACGTTATTTGTAAAAATCATTCCGGTTCCATCCCAGTCCAATAAAGGTCAACAAAATGTGATGGAATGGTACATGCTGGTTCCGAGAGAAAAAGGTAGACTAGCTCTCCATTGCACAAAATTGAAATGCGTCACGGTGTGTGTGTGAGAGAGAGAGAGAGAGAGAGAGAGAGAGAGAGAGAGAGAGAGAGAGAGAGAGAGAGAGAGAGAGAGAGAGAGAGAGAGAGAGAGAGAGAGAGAGAGAGAGAGAGAGAGAGAGAGAGAGAGAGAGAGAGAGAGAGAGAAGAGAGAGAGAGAGAGGGGAGAGAGAGGGAGAGAGGGAGAGAGAGGGAGGGAGGGAGGGAGAGGGAGAGCTAGAGAGAGAGAGAGAGAGAGAGAGAGAGAGAGAGAGAGAGAGAGAGAGAGAGAGAGAGAGAGAGAGAGAGAGAGAGAGAGAGAGAGAGAGAGAGAGAGAGAGAGAGAGAGAGAGAGGGAGAGAGGGGAGAGAGGGAGAGAGGGAGAGAGGGAGGGAGAGAGGGAGAGAGGGAGAGAGGGAGAGAGAGAGAGAGAGAGAGAGAGAGAGAGAGAGAGAGAGAGAGAGAGAGAGAGAGAGAGAGAGTAAAGGTAGTAAATGTAGTAAAGCAGGAATGTACACCAGGCTGCATTAAAATATATGGAGCGCACAGAGAGATCCCTCTGGATCATCAACACAAGGATTGGAAAGAGACTGTTAACATGGACCCTAAAATAACAAACCGAGAACCCCCCCCCCCCCCCCCAAATTAATGTGGAGCTGACTAGGTAAACAATAAAAACAGGCGACAGAGTGGACCCGTCAAAATTCCACAAGCAACAAGATATCTGCATCATGTGCATGGAGTGAGAACAGAGGTCAAAAGTAAGAGACACAAAGCTGGACCAAAAGTACCAGTCAAGAATCTAGAGAAGTTTGAGAGAGAGGGGGGGAAAAAAAAAAACAGAGAAAATCTCAAGTCCCTACAGAAGCAGAGGGCCAGTAGGGAAAATTGTAGATGAAAAGGGCTGGAGAAAAGAACTCCCAACTATGCTAGGCATAAATCATAGGCACATGGTCAGTGCAAAACCTAGGTTCAACATCCCTGATGCATTCACATTCGACACTCCAATCTAATTTATCGATGAATTTAGGATCTGGTTCCACACCTGCTTCCAGAAGGGACTTAAGTTTCTTACAAATGACCAAAACATGTCCTGTGGTTTTATCACCTCGGACAAACAATTCATATTCGACAAGCTCCCTGGACTACAACTCCGGAACAAAAGACATATTGACACACAAAACATTACTAGGAACATTCACCTAACAACACTAAAAATCCACATAACTTCGTATTTCACACAATTATAGCAACAATAACATGAAAAAAGTATTTACAATATCATGGTTGACCTGTGAACAAAAAGAAACATTAACACACACAATTTTACCTTTATGCAGCTATTTATTATTTAATTTAATTTAATTTAATTTTTATTTTTTTCAATATTTTTTTAATTATTATTATTATTATTATTATTATATTTTTTATTTTTTTCTCTGCACGGAAAAAAAACTACGATGAAATTAACCATACGATAGCTGATTTTGGCACCTGCTAGATGTTATGGCAATGCTAACCAAAAGTATATTATGTTTTGACTAGGTACTAGGTGATGTTACTTGATTGCATGTCGAATTTACTCAAAGTATCGGTAAATGTACCATACTTCTGGTCAAGCTTACCATAACATCTAGCAGGTGCCAAAATCAGCTATCGTATGGTTAATTTCACTAATCTTTTTTTTCCGTGTGTGAAGTTGATCAACGAGCAATAAAACGGGATCAATCGTGTCTAGAGTTCAGGAAGCAAGGGACACAACTTTAGAGGCGCACACGGCCATTACACTCATACTTGTGCATTGAGTATTATTTGTTACTCCTTGAAATATTTCGGCAGTTAGCGCCATACTTCCTGACACTCGTAACAATATCAGAATTATTTGTCGAAAAATTGAAAGGGCGCGCTTGGTTAATGCATTTTAACAAGAAAACATTGTCAAAAAATTAAATAAAAACTGAAAACTGTAAAACACAGTTGGAGAATTCAAAGTCTAAAAAAATACAGAGAGTAAGAGAAGAACAATGCAAGCATTCAAATTCCGGACAGAAATGACAAAAGTGTAACAAAATTAGTAATGCAAAACAGTTCAGAGTCATGCTAGAGATCATAAGATTCCAGAAAACTACCAGAAAAATAAGTCCTGAAACAGAGTGCTGTGTTATAGATGAAACCCAAAACACAACAATTATTTATGTCCGGAGAAATCTATGCTGCAGTCCAGTGTGCAGCGCGACGGTTCTCGATGATTGAACGATTATATAGTTTGTTTAGTGTTGGCAAATTCATACTCCAAAATAAATTTCAAAATATTTATAAAAGTATATTCAATGTGTGGGGGTGGGGGGCGCAGCTCTATTTTTTGCGGGGGGGGGGCGCATGCATGCCTAGCTACGCCACTGCTCTTCTCCCATTTGAAAACGTGCGTTAGAAAAGGACAGTAGAGGGGGCCCCCTCTGCTGTCCTTTTCTAACACATAAGTTCAAATGGAGGGAGAGAGAGAAAGACAATTCCCTGTATTCGCTCATGACATCCAGACACTTTATAAGATACTTTTTATTTAAGGGAAGAGTTAGGATCTGAGAACGATGGCAGTGTGGGAAAGGGGGCATGGCCGTAGCAGCGTAGCTAGGATATTGTCTTTCTCTCTCTTGGCCCATTTGAACGCATGTGTTAGAAAAGGATGGATATAGGGGCTGTCACGTGACTTCAGTCCCTGTTTCTGCCCTTTTCTAACGCATGCGTTCAAATGGGCTGAGAGAGAGAAAGACGATATCCTGGCTACGGCTATAAAAGAAGGTTTAAAAGAGCACCGAAGAAGTATCTGGACTTTAAGACACATGCAGCCTTCACCAGTCCAATTATACAATGACACCTCAAAAGAAGGGCGTCGCGCCGGTTGTGTCAAATTCCCTCAATTAGATGCCGAACAGCAGTGGCGGCAATTTGGCAACAGTGTCCTCCTCTCATTGAATCAATGTAAAACAATCGATTCTCCTGGAGGCTGCCAGCCTCCTCAAGAATCGATTCTTTTACATAAGTTTAAATTGAAAAATTGCATGGTTGCCAAATCGCACGAGCCGCCATTGCCGAACAGTGACGCTACTATTACCTCCACCTTCTTACCCATCTAACACCTTCAACTTTCAATTGCGAACCAAGCAAAAACTACTTGGTAATTTTTTTTTTTTTTTTGATTCGCAAAAGATTTTGCTCAGAATGAAAAGATGAAGGCAATGATACGTTTTTTTTTTTTTTCTTTTTTCAAAATGCCATCGAATCCACTTTCTAATAAGAAGCGTATGGGGTCCTTAGTTGCTCAAGGTACAATAATATCCAAATAGTAGCCCGAATTTATCACATCAAATACACTAAACAAGGAGATCAAAGCTAAAAATTATTAAATCCGAGGGTTGTTCAAAAGGTAAGTTTCATTGATCTTTTTCTCAGGCTCTATTTAAGGTAAGAAATGTTCAATTACACCGCTATATAAACTTGTCATATCTTAAGCTTTTCAACAACAAATATAGTTTTAGGTTCATTTTTGGCGGAGATACGGCTATTTTTCTGCATATTTAGGCTTTCATCGACAGTAAACAGAAGGAATCGTCGCGTGCTCTTTAGAACCAGCTTATCTTAGTTGACAAAGTTAATTAAGTCACTGCAAAGTTTAGTTAATATCTACCGCTCGGAGGTAAAATGAACTCATTTATTGCATCTTTGGCAAACGAACAAGTGGCTCCAAAAGAGAGCGTCAAACTGACGTCTCAAAAATAAAAAAGTGTTTAGAAATATTGGAATGTAATCGTCGGAATCCTGGTGTGCAGAAAAAGTTTATCGCCAAGAAGTTTAAGATTCCTAAATACACCTTTAAACACCACCAAAAAGTTTAAGATTCCTAGAAATACATTTGGACGCCTTCTTGGAAAATTATGAGAAAATTGAAACCGCAGCAAGCTAGAGGAGTGCAAAGTCGAGAGGCATCAGCGAAGAAAAGTTCCCGCGTCTGAATAAAGTACTTTTCAAGTGGTTCTCAGAAGAGCGGGAAAAGAATACTTACATAAACGGTCCACTTCTTTCAAAAAAAGAAAAGCGCAACCGAGATCGCCCTTAAAATTGAGATTACGGACTTCAAAACCTCCAATGGATGGCTCTTACCAGGAGTAGATTTCATCCGAATGCAGTTGCAATGCCTTTAAAGTGGAGATAAATATTTAATGTAATATGAAAGCCACTCATCCGTTCATCCAGGGAAGGTAGTTAACTGTTCGTACTTGGGGGAGTTGGAGTTGCCTATACGACACATTGAAGGCGCCCGAATAAATTTTTAAAAATTGGAAAAAAGTAGTTATTTTCTTTCTTTCTTTAAAGGGGCTAAAATTTTCAATAAGCACTCAAATGAGCCACTAGGCGTATGTTTTGGAGTGAAATTCATTGAAACCCTTAAAATAAATCTTGGTGTTCAATTTGAATACTCTTGAGCATTTGACGACGGAGACTTTACGTTGCCATGCCGATGAGAATTTTTAAAATTTTATGAACGAAATTTCTCGTCCATAACTAACACTGTCTTTTAATTTGTTTTATTTAAATTTGCAACTGCATAGGTTTGATATCTATTATCGCCCAAACACCATTATTTTTCGGCCGTCAACGAGAAATGAACGTTTAGTAAAACCGTCCCCCCTTTTTTCATCCTTCTAACAATGTACTCTAGCGCGCGCTTTGGAGTGAGAAGTCACGTTTCACTTTTGTCCTGCTTTTTTTCTTACTCGATTGTTTCCTCCCATCCTTTTCGAAAAAGTTCTTTTTGGCGAAATAGATTTAACTTGTGTAATCTAGACTCGTTTTTAACGAAAGGGCCATAACCATAACCTTAAACTACGTTGGCCCTCCAAATCGTCTGTGTTTGCGTTACATATTCGGTCCGTATTCATCCCGTGCGGTTGGAGAAGTACTTACATACATAATAATGACAACATTGAATATACAGTAGTGATGGGTACGATTCGCTCCTTCTACGGATTTGGTCCGACTGAGTCCAGGCCATGACCGGATTCGTTCCTTTGATTCCTTTTGAGTCCGCTCGCCTTGGTTACGCGAATCCGCGGAGCCAATCGGAATCAACATCACAACAGTCTCCATGCTACCAACACAACATAGCCTGAGGGGAACCATACCAGACAATAAAGTATTTGAGGGGAAACTCATTTTCACCTCCTGAAAAGAAGCGATTAAGTTGGGATTTAACTGAATATATTGGAAAAAGAAAAAAAAAAATATTATAGGGCACAATACAACCCTGACAAAAAAAAAAAAAAAAAAAAAAAAAATAAGACACTTACCTTTGAATGGACAGCGGAGGTGATGAAAATAAAAGTGTAGAATGCCCTCAAAGAAGATTAAGTTCGATCACTTATCAAATTGATGCAAATAATTAAGGGGGTATACCACCCAAATTTAAAAAAAAATCATTCCTGATGACTTAGAGCCCTCAATTTTTTTTTGGTAACACATACTGATGTAAATTAGAGATCCTGAAATTTTTGTGAAGCTGGTTGCATACCTGCCCCTTAAAAAAAAATATTTCCTGAAAAAACGTTGACAACTTTCAAACAGCTTTTTTAGAGTTAGAATTGCTCAATCACCTTGGTCTTGGTCTCAAATGAAAGGTATCAGTGTCCTCTAGGGTCTCTTGTATGGACTGTTTTTTTTGTCGAGAGGAAGTATTTTTTTCTTAATGTTTCTTCGATGTGACATTTTTTTCATGTTTTTTTTTTTTTTTTTTTTTTTTTTTTTTTTTTTTTTTTTTTAAACATTAATAGATATTTGAGATGTTAGGTTGAGGGCAAATCCTTACAACAGTACCTAGAGCATGAAATTCTGCACATTTTAAAAAAAACTGAAGTCTCTAGCTATCATAGTACTCGAGAAAAGCTGTTTTGAAGTTGAAAAAACAAGCGAAAAATTGATTTGAAAAATCCGAACTTTTTTCCAAAAAATTTTCCAATTTTCTCAATTTCGCAATGTTGACTCATAAACTTTAAAATGAATTTAAAAATACTTTCCGACCTCCTAAAAATTAAAAAAAAAATATCCTCGTATTCCCTGAATTGTCCTCTACAAAATTGGTGGGGGAAAAAAAATAAAAAAAATCGAAAAATTAGGGTGGTATACCCCCTTAACCAACGATTTTCAGCTTAAATGCATTAACCGAATAATTATTGAGAGTAAATGGAAGGGCTACGCTTCTTTAAAAGTGTCTCAGAACGTAGACGGTAAAATTAATTACAAGGTTTGTTTATTTAGCAGGTACATACTTTCATTTTTTTTATTTCATCATTATCAACCATTGCCATCCTTGACCATTCCATGACCTGTCAAGTTAAGAATAAGATTGCATAAAGACTAGGCACCTTTATCTTCCGCGATTCACTTAGGTACATGTGTCGAAATAGTAAGAACACCAACCGACACATATCAAAAAACCATCGACCCGGGTCTAAATGAAATTCTCAAAACGAACTCGCGACAAACCAACACAAAAATTATTCAAGACCAACACAACACAAGAAAAGATAGATAACCTCTTTTTACGGTTTGAGTCCGAGCATAAAGTTTATGAAGTCCGACTATAATCCGACTCCTCTACTGCTACTCCTACCTGTCCTTTCTTCAACTCATTTGAGTTCATTGAGTCCAAATAAATCCGACTCCGATGAACAACTCAAGGATTCATAACGATTCCGGATTCATGCGGCACTGTCGGTGGACGATGGATTCCTCTGTCTGGTCAGGAATCATGATGGAGTCGATTGGAGTTGAACCTTGGTCGGCGCTCCAGTTCCGACTCCGGCCATCCAGATGATAATACAAATATATGAGACAAGGAAAAATTGATAAGTCTAAGAATAAAATCATTTTCATAATCTTGAGGGAGAGTTTTAGTATTTTTCTGTCGTACAAAGTGATGATTTTAGCAGGAAAAACCTAAGAATAAACATGAGTCCGGACCGAATCCATTTGAGCGAGTGGGTTCGTTCTGTTCACTTCTCTAGATGATTCGTTCAACCGGAACGAATCATTCCGGATTTACACATCACTACTGTATAGTAGAATAAAGCTATATTTCTTTTCATGAGCTCCCGAGTAAGCTCTTACTAAATATTGAATGAAAGAAATACCCGAAAGGGGATATTATAATACCGGTCAATATAATAACCAGCAACAACCCACAAGCAGCATAATTATTTTCTTCCTGCATTGACAGGCACCGCACAATTATCTGAGATCGTCGAAAAGTGTCAAAAAATCAGAAAGTAAATCTCCAATCAATTTATCATTTCTAAGCTTTCGAGATCAATATTGATAATATAAAACAGTTTTAATGATAAATTTAAACCTAGAAATGTCACTGAAAAAGTTTAAATGAAGCTATAAAGTCGAAATAAGTGATTTTTCATGACTCTTTCAATGATTTTTGGCAATTTTTTTTTCGATCTTCTTACACAGAAGAAAAAGACTAGTAGAATTTACCATCTGCATAGCTGATTTCGGAGTCTGCTATCAAGTATGGCAAATTTTAACATCATGTGGTAAATTCAACGTTCGTAGCTTGTGGTGAAATGTACCAACATGCATGTCATTAATTTACCTTAAGGTGCTTACGTCGCATTTACCATATGATGGTAAAATTTACCATACTTGATAGCAGACCCCAAAATCAGCTATGCATAAATTCTAGCAGTCTTTTTGTCCGTGTAAACCACTCAACGTCGCACGGTGAATCGATCTTTTTCCGGATAGATGGTTCCAATGATGACGCCATCTGGCAAAAATTTCGTCAATCGCTCCAAAATATAACTTACTCTCAGGTAACCCCCATGTATATCTACTGCTGTATCTCAATATCATCTCTAAAATCGGGAACAGAGACATTTTTGTGTGAATTTTTTGGTAGAATTGAATATCAGGAGTCATTTTAATGCGACTGTGATACACAAATGTATTGAAATAAGGTCCTGTATTCCTGTGTACCAATACTAGGATGGGATAGCTATATGCTTGAGGGCCACAAAAGAGTCAGAGAGATACTCGTAGTTCGAAATGCTTCGCGATCTTTGTCACTGCTGTTTGCGACCAGAGAGTGCATTGTTGGCAAACCGTTGACAGTGCACTAAAATCGTCTGTGGTGGGTTTTTTTTTCCTGACCAGAGTCTTGCACTGTTGTAGAAAACATTATGAATAATATTATTTTCGTGGTAAGTAGACAAAGTGCAACACTAAGCACATAGATCAGATTAATAACTGTTATTTTGACTGGCAAAGAGCTCAGTGGCGTCGCACAGTGTTTTGAATCCGGCGCGGCGCGGACATAGGGCCAAAAATCGAAGTCGTGTTTTTAGAGTCAAAACATGAATAAATCATCAGTTTAGTATCCTGTGCACCCCATTTTACCATAATTTTGGCTTATAATTCGTTTTTTGATACTTTTGTAAGCTCTCAAAATATCACTTTCGGCAGGTTCCGAATTTTTCTTAAACCATGCTCCGAATGTATGGGTGTTTTCTTTGTTCATATTCAAAATTTTGTAAAAATGAAATACACCATTTTATTCAGCGTACTTTCAGCTTTAAAATGAGCTATATGTAGTTAAACTTTTCTACTTTTACAACCTTGATAAGCTTGTTCAAAGAGTTGAGGAAAAATTTACCGTTTTTCAACTTTAGGTAGAGCTATAAAAAAAGCCTTAAATTGCCTTAAGAAACGGCTTTCAGGGAGTGATAGAGTAACATCTAGAGAACAACATATCCAAAAATTGGCTGCCACTTTTTGCGACTCTAGGAGAAATCTTAATTTTTGTAAGTCGACCTCCGTAAAATTAACCACGTTTTTCTCTCGCCGCGCTAGCAACTGTCTCACGTCTAGGCCGATCGGCAGGGGCTGCTTATCTGTTGGACGCGCGCCGATTCTCTTCATGCTCACATGCTGGTCGTTTGGCTAACGTTTTTGCCTTGCACGCATTAAACCGGGGTTCGAATCCCACTACCTGTAAGTTTTTTTCGGCTTGCTCACATTTTTGGTTTAAATTTCCATTTTCTCTTCCATCCAAGATACTTTTTCCCACTATTTTTATTGCCTACAGATGATGGTAACTTTTCATAATAGAAATATAAACGAAGATTTTAGAAACCTAAATTTTCGAATTTTCGAGTTTTTCTTGATGAGGCATTTAATATTCCAAATTTTATCTCATTTTCACTGACCTGAGCTCATTAAAAGCGCTTTTGCAGAGCTATTACTGATAGAAAGAGTCTGTTCTGGGGGAGGGAGGGTTTTTTTTTTTTTTTTTTTTCGTGCGTTTATAATGGAAGAAATTAGAAAACCTTCATTCTCGGATCTGTAAAATGAGTCTCGATTTAACTTTATTCATTATCATTTAAAATAAAATATTCATAAAATAAGTGCCTCCAGTTGAAACTCACTAAAAAAAAAAGTTTATTTTTTCTTGAAAACTGATCATTGTGCGGCGGTAGAGCAGTAATTCTGTGTTTCCCATGGTAAACCATAGAGAATAAGATAAATTTGAACGTTGTCATTGCCATTTATGACATTTTTCCCGCTTTCTTTCACCTTTTTTAATTTTTGTCCAGGATTTACTTAAAAAACACCCACTGTGCGACAATTTCGACCCTTCCTACGAATTTCTCGTACCCAATTACATAGGGTGGCATGGGTTTGATTATATTTTTATGCGCTATAGTAGAGTTATAAGCCAATGTCCGCCGGTCCTCCTTTTCAAAACACTGTGCGTCGCGTGCCATCTGGCAACAATGCAGCTGCTCCATTTAAACTCATTAAATATATCGAATTTTCCTTGTGCACTGTGCACCCCCTGAATTCGATATTTTACATCAGTTTAAATGGATAGAATACATTGTTGCCAAATTGCACGCGACGCCACTGAAAGAGCTTAAACTATAAAGGGGGTTCCAATGAGATAACGTAGAAGATCGACTCTCCACTTCTCCCTCTTACAATTTTATCTCTAGAGAAAAATCGGTTGTCTCCAATGCACACTGCACAGTCCCTATAGGTGATCGCTATTAAAAGAAATGCGTTGGTCTTACACTCTGCTGACACACATTTCTTTTCTTTTCTTTTCTCATTTACTTTTGCTAATTAATTAAGGAAGTTCTGTCTTCAGAAGTTTTCACTTACAAAAAAAAAAAAGAGAATTTAAGTTGAAGAAATTGAATTTGTGTTAATTGGTAGCTTTAATTGAATTTCAAAGATCGTTAAAGAACTTAGATCAACTGCCTCTCCTTACTGTTTAATGGAATTAATGTTTCAGATTGCAGAAAAGTTTTTAGAGCTCGCGTCTAAACTACTTGGTGAAACGGTCAGAACTGTGAAAGAGGCAGGTGTCTCCCTGGAACCCAGAGAAATAAATTGCGACTCTCAAAACGCTGGGGATAAGCTCACGTCGCTTTTTCAAAAGACAGTCAGACAAGTGGTAATGTATTTATTGGGTCTGTTACAAGGTTTTGCTGCAGACGATTATGAAGTATTATGTCTAGGGTAAAAACAGTACGGGCACTAAACTGCTCTTAAATTTCACACACAAATTCAATGAAAGCTCCAGACTTTGCGCAACCTAAATATATGGCAACGAAAGATACTGGCTTGCACCTACCGACGGAGTATCCCTTTTACAGACCAATTCACGAGAAAATGAATAGTCCAACACCATCAGCCAAAACCACAAAAATCACACTAAAAAAAATCTGAAATAAATTCAGTATTAAACTCACAAAACTGTTATGACAGCAAGATCGGAATGGCGGTCCAACGCAGATACCTGCGTGGGAGATTCCTGTCTAATTTTTCATTTTCTCAACAAAAACACGGAGAAATGTCTCAAATTAGATAGGAATCTCCCATGATACCTGCGTCTCTCCGCCATTAAGCCTGATTCTGAGAGTGATTTGTGCGATTTTTTAGTGTACTCATCAGTGGCGTGCCGGAGGCCCCCGTTAGTAGCCCCCTTGGCGCGGGGGGCGACTTAAAAGGCCCCGCGCCGCGGGGGCTCTCAGTTTACATCTGCTCCGTGCATTTGACAAAATTTAACATTAGGAAAAGGAAATTTAGAAGGAGGAGAAATAAATAAATCAATGAAATCTTAAAGTAAAAAGAGAAGATTTACGGACCCGCTAGCCGTGGTAAATTGGCCATGCACTTTCGGTGGTATTAAGTGAAGATTAAGCGGCCAGAAACAGAAATTCTGCTCTTTTCTTACGTGTGAAAGAAACGGAATTTCAAAGCTAAAACAGCGCGAAAAAACGTCTCGAGAGCTCTCAATTTTCAAAAAAATTGAGGAGAGGACCTCTAAACTCCCATTTAGCGAGGAAGGGTCCTCAAAGACCCCCATTTATTGTGTAAAAATGTAGGGGGCCCCCGATTGAGAGTTCACTGGGGCCCTCAAGTTCTCAGATAATTTGAAAGAAAGAAAACACACTGAGAAAAGTGTCCTGCTAATTCAACCGGAATTGCGTTTAGGAAAGTGTTAAACAGCATTTCTGTAACCGGATGAACCGGACTTCCGATGACTGTAACCATAATCCCAGTTGCAGTATAGTTACCGGAATTTCCGGTTAGGTAAGCATTAAACACACGTCTTGTTACGGCAAAAGGCAATTTTTGTCGGTGGAAGGTTACTATATGCATCGGAACCTTCGTAAGTTTTTTAAGGATTTTTTGAGTCATATCGTTATAATGGGTCTGTTGCAAACTTTTGCTACAACGATAATGAGTGTTTCATCATATGTAAAATCGCCCGTAAAATCCATCGGTGGCATCAGAAAGTCATGAAATGCGATAATAAACTCACAAGAGACGTTTCATAAAATCCAAGATGGCGGTAAAATATCGAGCAATCTGTATGCATACACCTTTAACATCCAAGGATTGCCAACGTTGACAACCTCACAGCTTCAGAGGTTATGTGTTTATTTACATTGCGATTGGGTGTGATCGATATTGTGAAGTTGGCTATCCTTGGATGTTCGTGGTGCATGCATACTAATTGCTCGATATTTCTCAGCCATCTTGGATTTCATCAAACGCCTCATGTGAGTTTATTATCGCATTTTATGACTTTCTGATGCCACCAATGGACTTTTTAGGCGATTTTACATTAGAATAGACACTCTTGATTGTTGTAGCAAAAGTTTGCAACAGACCCATTGGTTGCGATAATTAAACTTGTGATCCATCGAGGCAGTTTCGGTCACTTGCTCAATGAGTGCAAGTGAGATAGAGTTCAGTGTTCTCGGAGTTGGCGTGATTGAAGGCACTGGTCTTTCAGCTGCACTATTAATCGAGAGGCTCATAATTTGTAGGAAAGCAATGAAGAAGGAGAGGAAGAAAAGAAGGGAGGAAGGAAGGAAAGAAGGATGGGAGAAGGAAGTTGAAAAGGGATAGTGGGAGGGAGGGGGAGTGAGGGAGGGGGAGTGAGGGAGGGAGGGGGAAGAAGGAAGGGTGGAAGGCAAGAACAACTTAAGAGTGTTCGTAGTTACAGATCTTTCCGCCGTTCCATTAGTCGAGAGGTAAGTATACTTACATACTTAATTTCGTGGTCGCGGTTGCAACAACCGTTCATATAGCGCCTTCAATTTCAAGGTGATACCACACCAGCTCCGGAACGTCGAAATAGTTACATACTCTCAATGAGAGCCCTCTAAATAGTTGACTGTTTTAAGAGCTGGAACAATAAAATGTATGGTCCCGGCAGTGTGCGCAAGTCGAATGGCGCCGTGCGGTTCAAAGGCGGATCCAGCAATCTGGCAACTTTGCATCGTTCCCATTTGAATGTATAAGAAACAATCGATTAGTTAAAGGGCCATGGACCCCTCAAAAATCGATTCTTGTCATACATTAAAATGGAAAGAATTCATGGTCGCCAAATTGCTACAGATCCGCCCTTGTCGCGGTTTAAACCAATCAGAGAGCTTACGCAGACACGTCACACGACCGTGCGTAATTTTTACGCTCGGAACCTAACAATTTTTGGTCCCAGAGCTGAACGGGAAAAAAATAAAACATACTTGCGATTAAATCTGTAACTGTTGCATGTTCGAAGAGAAGCGCCGATAATTAAAACGGAAAACGATTACATACGCGAGCGATCAGCTCTTCGTATCATTGAATGCTCTGTGAACCGGTGAATGAATGATTGAAATAGACGAATCAAAAGTGGATGAACGGAAGGGAACAATCATGCGCCGCCCTACAGTGTGCAATTTGAGCAGTTCACCGGAACTTTCTTTTCAAATCGAATAGTTCTCAAGTGTTTGCGGTCTATACTTTGTAGGAATATTTTTGCTAGATACCTCTGAAAAAAGAACATACTGTTCATGAGGATATTCATGCTGAAAATGACAATACATTATATTATAATCACAATAATGCATTATATTTTAAGTGACATACTTCACGTCGTTTACGAAATCAGTTGCAATGGGGCTATTGCACACTTTTGCTATAAACGATTTAATAGTCGACTATGGCGTAAAAACCTCAACAAATAACGATGGCGGCAGCAAAAACTTCCAAAATCCACTCCTAAACTCAATAAACGCAGTTATTTGCGCGAGCGTAATGGTGGCCGAAGGCACGAACAATGGGAGAAGTGACCAATAAGAGACTACTTTCATTTGACACCGGTGTCACTTGGTGTTGCGGTACCATTCATCGGATGTGGATCATCACTCTGATGACTAATTACTCTGTGAATCATCCTTGTCAGCATAGAAAGAGTGACGAAATTAAGATAGGAATCTCCCATTGTTAGTGCCTTCGGCCACCATTACGCTCGCGCAAATAACTGCGTTTATTGAGTTTAGGAGTGGATTTTGGAAGTTTTTGGTGCCGCCATCGTTATTTTTTGAGGTTTTTCCGCCATAATCGACTATTAAATCGTTTATAGCAAAAAGTGTGCAATAGCCCCATTACGAAGAAGAAATAATCCCTTAGTAGCACAAAAATAACTTATATTCTGTGTCTGAATAGCGGAACCGTGTTCAGAAATCTCTCAACCCCCCCCCCCCCCCCCCAATCTCTCTCTCTCTCTCTCTCTCTCTCCCAGCCCTTTTGAATTGGTGTTTCTAAGATGATTGTAAAACCCAAGGCATCATCATGTGACTTAACCCTTTTCTCTCTCCGTTTCTAACACATGGAGAATAGAGAGAAAGAAAATTCGTGGACGATACTTTGCTGAGAGGGGTAAAAGTAAACTTTTTACTTGTGATTAAAGGTCAGTTTTGAATCACTTTAAATTGAGGAGAAAGAAGTGGGAAGAAGAAAGTTGCCAAGATGCATAGAGAGATAGATTTATTTTAAATAAAACGCATTGTGTGTTTTTTATGTGTTTTGAAGAAATCAAACAAAAGACAAATAACAAGGTAATTAAGGTAACAAGCTATAAAATTGCAAAGAAAAACAATAATAAAAACAGAAAGCAAAGAAACAAAAAACAAAAAATCTGGCACCCGTTCAATGATTGTAACGCACGTGGACCAATTCCAAATACTGATTCATCTATCCACGGTTCCATGCATTCACAATTTTTCTTTGAGACACTCACGTCAAGTAGAGTGAGAATAAAATGCAATTCAGAGACTCGCCCATCATTTGGCAATGTCTGAGATATCTGAAGCGAGCGAGTTATTTTGAAACTATCTATTTAAAGAGCTTGATTCAAAATGGGGGTTTTTCTCCCCCCACCGATTTTCACGAAACTTTGTATCTCGATAGTACTTGACATAAGTAGACTTTTTTTTCAAATAAAGTTTTTCTGAAAATGATTAGGGGGGGAGTTACAGTGTTGCAAAGTCGCACCTTTCAAAAATTCATAACTTTCGCGTAAATCATCCGATTGAAACGCGGTTTTCACCAAAAGATGCGGATTAAAAAGCACTTTCATGCTATCCAAACGGAATTTAATTTCAATAATTTTTGACTTAGTTATTGTCATTTTTGTGATTTTTAGGCCACTTAAAATCTACTTAAAGTGAAATAAAAAAAAATGAGATTTTTTGATTTTGATCAAATTGAAATATGTTATTCCTCTTTAAATTCTGCGTAAAATGAGTCCAACCAGAATGCAGGGCAATTTTTTGTTGCGGAGTTATGGGCGTTTTAGTGGGTGAAGGTCGAGTTTTGGAGGGTACTCACGGGCGCGTTAAAAAGGCGAGGCTCAGCGCTGAGACACGCCGCTCGCTAAACGAGTCCTCGCAGCATGCGCTTCTCTAATTGATAGTCTACTACACCCCCATCACTTCCATGTCATGACCACAGAATTTTTTCACCCCCCCCCCCCAGTGATTTTTTTTTTTTTTTTTTTTTTTTTTGTCCCTCTTCTAATGTTGATATTATTTTCCAACTTTCTGTTGGAAAAAGTACAGCCATTCATCTGTAAAAAAAAGGGCAAACAGAGAGCTTAAAAGAGACGGACAGAGACACAATAGAAACGCAAAACATTTCCTACCTTAGACATTATCTTCGTCGTCAGACTCTGGGTCGGTTTCCTCTGACGCCGTTGTAATGGGGAAAGTTGTATCTAATATTGCTGAAGGTCCAACGAATTCGAGGTGACGTCCATGTGCTAGGTACCAGAGGATGGCAGTCGTATGGGCACATGCTCCGATCGTTCGAGCTCCATTTTTACAGGTACAAAAATGTCCGGTGACAGCCTCTGCGATGTTTTTTTCCGGATCGACTAAGATGAAAATAAAGTATATTTTTGTGGACATATGACGAGATTCGAGCTTGCATTTTATAAAAATATGATTTTTTATGACTATATCATGATTTCCCCAATTCGGTGTATAATCATCTTTGCATATGAAAAATTCATATTTTCCACGATTAAGGTGATCGGAAATATACGATTTTGCTAATCGAAGTTGGTACGTACCAAAACAGGATCGAAGTTGCTGGAATGTCCACATTGGGAATTCATTTTGATATTTATCTGACAGTTTCTCGAAGTTCTTGCTGCGACGTACAAGAGATTCATTTTCTACGAGGGCTTGCATCAAGTTTGGTTTTTCGACATTTTCAAGCATGTGTGTTGCAACCGCTGGATTATCATCATCGCTGAATTGACGACAAAAGTAGGCGTTATGGATTGCTGCGGCGATCTTTGTATCTTCAAACAGGTGCGGGACCTCTGGCATAGGGATGACATTTTTTAAGTACGAAAATCTTTTGAGACTGCTGTTGCACCACTCTATGACCCAACGCTGCTTCGTAGTCAATCTGCTTTTATTGGCATCTAATGTCGAGAGCTGTTTTGTACCCTTCTTTAAGCAAGGAGTTGAGACTTCAAAACCTTTCTCCTCCAACAAAGGCTTCGCTCTTTCAAACCCGCGATCAAGCACAAAAATATCTTTTTTTTTTGAAAAAATTATGGAATGAGCTGTGCTGCATAATACTAGTCATGATGTCAGCATCAGATTTACTCCCTGGCCATAACTGCTGAGGCCCATAAATGTCGAGAATCAGACCATTTGTGGAACAAGCTATCATCGGTTTTAAATAATTACGCTTTTTGTGGCCACTGTAACTTTGGCGTTGGAACCGGAAGTTGTTGCTTTTATTGACATAAAGATACGTGCCGTCCCACACCGTGATAATTTGATCATCATCGTCACTGATATTATTTAAAGTTTTTGAAATCACAGTTGTTTCATCGCGAATTCGTTGACGAGAAAAATTTCCGAGATTAAACGGTACGAACTTTTCATTAAGTATTTCTCGACACGTTGATATATATCGACAAATCGTAGCCTGACTTCTATTCAAAATTGCGCCTATTTCTCTTTGAGTTAGCCCGGCATACAAATGCATTAGATACACTCCAAGTATAGAACTATTACTTTTCCCGTCACTAGAAATAATTTCACTTAAAGCACGAAAATCTGGCTCGTCCAAACCTGTCCACACTTTTAAACTTTCGCGCGGAAGATTCAAAAAATAATCACTGGCAATATTTTCTTTTTCGTGCAGAGATATTGTATGAAAACGAAAAACATTATTAAATAACTGATCAATTTCTGCACCACTAAAGGACGACTTCACTTCACATGTCTTGATGAAATCATTTAATATCTCCTCATTAAATACATCGTTATTAATGTGAGTTTCACAACAACAACAATTTTCATGAATTACAAGTTTGTGATGAATGAGCACTGATGCCCGTAATTTTTGATTAATATACACTAACCTCCCCGGGTTTTTACACTTGAAAATACATTTATGATGGGATTTGATTGTTGATTTGAACGAAAGTTCTACTTTTAAAGCCGGAGTTTCAACGACAATAGAAGGGATGGCACTCTCAGAAAAGAGACTACGAATTGAATGCTTTTTACAAAACCAATTTTCACCGTCGAAAGATTTTTCCGAGCGAGCTCTCTTCTCTAATGATACACCGCACGTTGCACAAACTTGTTTATCACTCATTTTAAAAAAGAAAAATCGCTGTTACTAAAACCGAAAAACAAAACAACAAAGAAACCAAATAGTCCAGTCAAATGGTCGAAAATAATGGCTTCATCTGGAAAAAAATGGTGGAAAGCGGGAGTTGACGTTTTTCGGTGCAGTTAGGTGTCCTTTTTAACACACTGATTTTTCACCCCTGTGAGGCCTGTGCTAAAGCCGCCATCTTGAAAATAAGAAGCCTAAAAACGGTTTTTTGCAAATATCTCGATTTCTATGCATTTTACGAGAAAAATACTTCAGTACTAAAATGTTGTACGCAAAATTTCCCACAAAAAAGATTCTATACTTTTTTTACGTACAGCGCATAGTTTAGGAGCTAGGAGCGTAAGTAGATTTACCCTTTTTTCGGTACCCCCGCGCGAGCTGCGAAACGCGCCCTAGGCACTCGGTGCATCACACCGCGCTTGTCTCCTCTCTATCTCAACGCACCGCATGCTTTATTTAGGGAAGAGGGGGTAACATTTGCACCCCAGGGTGTCCCTAAAGCACCCTCTAGTGCCCCCCTGAGTCCCCTCCCCTCCGTTGAGAGTTAAAACAGCCTATGTGCGCACGGGAATTGAGGGGTCCATTTTCCCACTTTTTTACCCGATTTTCGACGAAACTTTTTGCTTTCCCGCTTAAGATATGAAATTTCATGCCGAATTCCAAATTGTAGACCAACTAAATTACCTCCCCCCTTCCTCCCACCCACGCTCCTTCCCAAAACACCCCCCTCTCCCCATAATTGCCGCGTTATCATCGTTTTGATAGCGGTTATAGAAAGAATTGGAACCGTTTTGTTTTGTTTGTGTTTTTTCCCCTTTGGAATTTTTTTTTCCCCCCCTTAGCATAGAGGCAAATATAATGACAAAGTTATGCGGTTCCTCTTTTTGAGCAAGATATATATTACTGCGTAGATACTGAGGGATGGAGGGGGATCAACTTTATTTATCAAACATTTCTTTTAAGTTTAGAATATATAAAGAATTTTCTGTGAGAAAAACTCTCTTCAAATATTATATAATTGAACTCAGAACTGTCTGAATGTTTTTGCTCTTAATTTAAACACGATCGAAAGTCAAAATATTTACAATATCAAGTATCAAGAGCCGTTTGATTTGTATTTGGCGCGTATTTTATTTTCTTTCCTAGTTGTGTAAATGAAGCATAATTTTATACATCGGCGGCTCGTGACATTCGGCAACCGTGTCGTTTGCCATTTGAATCTATGTAAAAGAATCGATTTCTCTGGGATGCAAAACGATTATTTTACGTAGATTCAAATGGAGCGACTCTGTTACTGCCTCATGGCACGAGCCGTCACTGATTTTTCGTTTAATGAGATTGATTTTCTCACCAGACTTGCCCTCATTTAGAACTATACACTGAGAAAAATTTCTTGTTGCCGTAACCGGACGTCCTTTTAATACTTACTTAATCAGAATTCCTATTATTTTAAGAAGGAATTCCTTTTATTTCAACAGGAACCCCTGTTACTACACCAGGAATTCTGGTCAAGTAACAGGAAATCCTTTTAAAATAATATTGGTTTCTGTTGGAACAGCAGGAGTTCCAGTTAAATAAAAGTATTAAACAGACGTCCGGTTGAATTAACAGGAAAATTTTTCTCGTTGTATTATTCTTGTTCCAATAAAGAAACTGCATACATAAAATTGTCCATGCAACGATGTAAAGATCATAGCATAAGCATAATACTACTTTACACTTTGACCTACATGTGTTTAAATGTAAAACGATAATATTTTTACCGAATAATGCATAATTTTTTAATGTTACTTGAAAACAACCGTGCAAAGTATACATTCAGAACTTTTCGCCATTTTTGTAAACTTATCATTATTCTTTAATAAACTATACCATCCCCGTTTCATAAATGTCAAGAGATATGGTTTTTGTAATAAAGCTAGACATATTTCTGCATGTTGACATTTATGAAGGGGGGTTGGTATAATTTATTAAAGACAAATACAAATTGAACCGCTCTTGATACTTGATATTGTAAATATTTTGACTTTCGATCGTGTTTAAATTAAGAGCAAAAACATTCAGACAGTTCTGAGTTCAATTATATAATATTTGAAGAGAGTTTTTCTCACAGAAAATTCTTTATATATTCTAAACTTAAAAGAAATGTTTGATAAATAAAGTTGATCCCCCTCCATCCCTCAGTATCTACGCAGTAATATATATCTTGCTCAAAAAGAGGAACCGCATAACTTTGTCATTATATTTGCCTCTATGCTAAGGGGGGGAAAAAAAATTTCCAAAGGGGAAAAAACACAAACAAAACAAAACGGTTCCAATTCTTTCTATAACCGCTATCAAAACGATGATAACGCGGCAATTATGGGGAGAGGGGGGTGTTTTGGGAAGGAGCGTGGGTGGGAGGAAGGGGGGAGGTAATTTAGTTGGTCTACAATTTGGAATTCGGCATGAAATTTCATATCTTAAGCGGGAAAGCAAAAAGTTTCGTCGAAAATCGGGTAAAAAAGTGGGAAAATGGACCCCTCAATTCCCGTGCGCACATAGGCTGTTTTAACTCTCAACGGAGGGGAGGGGACTCAGGGGGGCACTAGAGGGTGCTTTAGGGACACCCTGGGGTGCAAATGTTACCCCCTCTTCCCTAAATAAAGCATGCGGTGCGTTGAGATAGAGAGGAGACAAGCGCGGTGTGATGCACCGAGTGCCTAGGGCGCGTTTCGCAGCTCGCGCGGGGGTACCGAAAAAAGGGTAAATCTACTTACGCTCCTAGCTCCTAAACTATGCGCTGTACGTAAAAAAAGTATAGAATCTTTTTTGTGGGAAATTTTGCGTACAACATTTTAGTACTGAAGTATTTTTCTCGTAAAATGCATAGAAATCGAGATATTTGCAAAAAACCGTTTTTAGGCTTCTTATTTTCAAGATGGCGGCTTTAGCACAGGCCTCACAGGGGTGAAAAATCAGTGTGTTAAAAAGGACACCTAACTGCACCGAAAAACGTCAACTCCCGCTTTCCACCATTTTTTTCCAGGTGAAACTACCATTTGACTGGACTAAAAAAACACTACATGATAGTACTTAATAATGACTCGCTTTACAAAAAAAATCGCGGATACTGAAACCGAAAAAAAAACCAAAAAAGAAACCAAAAAACACTAGTTAACAATAGTACTGTAATACAAGCGCGTTGACAAAGGCAAACTAATTGGTGAACCCAAACATAAGCCCAGTTACGCAAAATCAGCTGCTAACTTGAGTGTTATCCTCAAAGATTCACACACAATCGGAGCTTATCAATAATACCATCGACGATGATCATCAGATTATCACAATGTTAGTTATCGCGTAATTACCTAAACAGCCAAGATGCAATGGTTTCGGGTCGAAACAATGGTGCCAGATTTTTGTGAAAAAAGCACAAATTCCATATTATAAATGTTGCCAGATTTTGGTGGGAAATCACAACTCCCCCCCCCCATTTAAATGTCATTTGACCATAGCTCATTCAATAATTTTTTCCGAAAATGTAGTTTTTGCTTTATGGGAAGCCAAAAGACTGTTGAGCTGCAACTGCTACGGAGAGTCAAAAGGTCAACTATTTGTTTCAATAAGGATTTTAAACAGGTCCTAATCCAGCACACTGCAAGCTCTTAAGCAAAAGAAACCCTATTGGTAAAAAAATCAGCATACGGTTCTCCGATAGTGTAAGCAGTCTAAGCCATTTCGTTGTTAAAAAAAAAAAAAAAAAAAATGTCGTACCGAAGGCAAAACTAAAATTCTGCACTTATCGTCGGATATACAGATCGTAGCAGACAAAAAATCAAACATAGGAGGAATCAAAACAGAGGAAAGCATGATACAGTCATAAAAAAACATAAACTCATAAAATGCAAGCTGGAATCTTATCACATGTCAACCAAAATGTCTTTTTTATTCATCTTAGGCGATGTGGAAAGAACCATCGCAGAGGAAACCGATCCAGAGTCTGACGACGTGAGTTATGTCTAAGGTTTGCCTCTTTTTTTACAGATGAATGGCTGTACTTTTTCCAACAGAAAGTTGGAAAATAATATCAACATGAGAAGAGGGACAAAAAAAAAAAAAAAAAAAAAAAAAAAAAAAAAAAAAAAAAAATCACTGGGGGGGGGGGGGGTGTGAAAAAATTCTGTGGTCATGACATGGAAGTGATGGGGGTGTAGTAGACTATCAATTAGAGAAGCGCATGCTGCGAGGACTCGTTTAGCGAGCGGCATGTCTCAGCGCTGAGCCTCGCCTTTTTAACGCGCCCGTGAGTACCCTCCAAAACTCGACCTTCACCCACTAAAACGCCCATAACTCCGCAACAAAAATCGCCCTGCATTCTGGTTGGACTCATTTTACGCAGAATTTAAAGAGGGATAACATATTTCAATTTGATCAAAATCAAAAAATTTCATTTTTTTTTATTTCACTTTAAGTAGATTTTGAGTGGCCTAAAAATCACAAAAATGACAATAACTAAGTCAAAAATTATTGAAATTAAATTCCGTTTGGATAGCATGAAAGTGCTTTTTATTCCGCATCTTTTGGTGAAAACCGCGTTTCAATCGGATGATTTACGCGAAAGTTATGAATTTTTGAAAGGTGCGACTTTGCAACACTGTAACTCCCCCCCTAATCATTTTCAGAAAAACTTTATTTGAAAAAAAAGTCTACTTATGTCAAGTACTATCGAGATACAAAGTTTCGTGAAAATCGGTGGGGGGGAGAAAAACCCCCATTTTGAATCAAGCTCTTTATTTTGAGTGAAAAAGTGGGTTTTTTAAGCGTCTCCAAACTGTCACTCTGTGCCTATTTTTCCTTGAAAATTCCCTTGAATACCTCGAGAAATCCCAAGAGGTTTTGGTACGAAGAGTGATAATAAATTTCAAATTGCGTCCGGAGGACTTTCCAAATTCGAGTCGAGTCTAGTCAAGTAAAGCACTCCTCTTTGCGTTGTCACCTTTGAAGCAAGTTGCTGAGTGTGAAGCTCCTGCCCTGACAAAGAGAAGAATGCAGACTGTTAAATCAACAGGAAAAGTCCGGTTGATGTCATAGTTTTTTTTTTTTTTTTTTTTTTTTTTCAAAGAGGTTTCCTTTCTGATTCTTTGACTCTCATTATTCTGTATGCTTAAACCGATTATTTATTTCAATATAGGTTTCAAATACATCGGTCCTTAAATTAGATGATGATAACAACCGCCTTCACTATGCGACAGTTTTCGAATTCACTTCTTTTAATCGTTCATCACCAACAGAAAACAACCCGTTCGCCATCGTAGAATCCGGAGCTGAGATACAAATTCAAAACGATTCGGATATCAGACCTCTCGGGAGATTTTTCAGAGTCGGCACAACACTGGTGAGACAAATTAAAATTATTGTATCATTCTAGATCATTTTCAAGGTATCTTCAACAGCCAAAGTTCTATTAAAGTTCGGGCTTGAGTTGTTAAAATGGGTCTGTTGCAAACTTTTGCTACAGTGCTATAGAGTGTATAATCTAATGTAAAATCGGCTGAAAAGGCTAATGGTGGCATCAGGAAGCCATGAAATGCAATAATAAACTCACAAGAGACGGTTAATGAAATCCAAGATGGCGGCAAAATATCGAGCAATCTGTATGCATGAACCACGAACATTCAAGGATAGCCAACCTCACAAGATCCATTACAACCAATCACAATGTAAACAAACACATAACCTCTACCTTCAGGAGGTTGTCAAAGTTGGCAATCCTTGGAATGATCACGGTGCATACGTTCCGATCCCTCGATATTTTGCCGCCATCTTGGATTTCAATAAACGCCTCTTGTGAGTTTAATATTGTATTTCATGACTTTCTGATGTTACCAATGGACTTTTCAGGCGATTTTACATTGGCAAAAACGCTTTTTATCGCTGTAGCAAAAGTTTGCAACAGACCCATTACTGACATGCAAA
The DNA here is from genome assembly GCA_011764245.1 of Trialeurodes vaporariorum. NCBI lineage: Eukaryota > Metazoa > Arthropoda > Insecta > Hemiptera > Aleyrodidae > Trialeurodes > Trialeurodes vaporariorum. The sequence continues at coordinate 70,258,614 of VMOF01000002.1, forward strand.
ATAACTTGAACTGGTACTTTACGTCAAAAATGCAATTGAGACTGGTTGTGGGCTTGTGGCAAGAACAGTGGCGTCGCGTGCCATCTGGCAACAATGCATCCACTTAAACTCATTAAATACATCGAGTTTTCCTTGTGCACTGTGCACCCCCTGAATTCGATATTTTACATGAGTTTTAATGGATAGAATACATTGTTGGCAAATTGCACGCGACGCCACTGGGCAAGAAGGATAAAGACGAATCTGGAGTCGTGAGCATTTGGGGGTTCAAATATTACGAATAAAATTGTTGATTGTCAAATTCAATTTCCGCAGTTGATTTACAACACTGCGAAAACACCTCGCCTCACTGTCTCAAAACTGTATTTGGCACACTCGCTCCTGTTAAAGGTAACTCCTCCAGTGGCGGATCCAGAAAATTTTTCTGGGGGGGGGGGGACACGCCTGTGAAATTTTGAAATTTGAAGCGTTGGTGGAAGCAATTTCTGGCTATTTTCTATAGAAAAAAGGCATTTTAATTTTGAGACGCAAAGCCGTAAAAACGCATTTTACCTCGTCACCCCAATTTTCACAACGTTTTGTGATGCGATTATTATTCCTGCAGGTCAAGTATGAAATTGCATAACCCTCTATTCGAAGGAATTGTTCTAAATGATGGATTTTAAGGTAAGTTACCCAAAGGTGGCCATACCTATGCTTGGGGCCCATTTGTACGTATGAGGCATGAGAGATAAAAAAAAACTAAATATGTCAATTTACTATTCAGACAGTTGGCTATCACATGTTAATTTCATTTTTTGCTTGTTTTTGATGTTTTTTTTTAGTTTGAAAAAAAGTAGAGTTTTGACATCGCGCAAAACATGCGCCTAAGGTGGCCACCCTCATATTTTTGATGCGCCTTAGGTGGACATCACCTCAGTGGCGGCTCGTGCGATTTTGCAACTATGCATTTATCCCATTTAAATACATGGAAAACAATCGAAACTCAAGGAGGCTGCCAGCCTCCGCTTGAATCGATTTTTTACCTAAGTTGCATGGTTGCCAAATCTTACGGGCCGCTACTGCATCACCTTTTAAATTTCATTAATTCGTATTCAAATGCTATTGTATCTTTCAAAAAAGGAATCTAAACCCTAGTTACACCAGATATTATGATGATTATGATGAATTGAAAGTCAAAGGTGGGATCAATTTAAGGGCTTAGCTTTTCCGATTGTTTACTTCCATGAAAATTAGCTGAAGACCTACGAAAATGGACGTTTCACTGTTCCGCGCGAACTGAATCCCCCGATGTTCTTCATTTTTGTTCTTTGGTAGCATCCTGCTACTCAGCACTAACGCCATCTATCGTCAATTCGTGTAATTAACTGAAATAAGCTGGGGTGGGCCACCTTAAGAGCCGGGCTACCTTTGGGTCACGTACCTTATTAAATTAATTGCTTCCTTTACCAATAATTCTTTTCAAGTCAATAGCAAGGACTCAAGAAAATGTTTATGATTGTGATGCATATTACCTTAACCTACCAAGTAACCACGAATTGCATTTCAAATAAGAATAACGTTTGCGGCGTTTTGTGATGCGACTACTCCTGCACGCAAGTTATGGAATTGCATAACCCTCGATTTGAAGGAGCTCTAACACAAGCATTGTCAGACGTAATTTTTGTTGTCACTAATAAGTTCCATTCAATTAAGGAGTACTTTGGTAAAAAGACAGATAACGAAAAGTGTAGTTTTTAGAAAATAAAGCTGCTCCTTTTTTTTTTTTTTTTTTTTTTTTTTTTTTTCACACACCCTACAGTGCGTATTGACTCTGTAGGATGCGCAGTTTCAGAATAATCGAAAACGCGTCTTCGTCTTTTTATCGAAGTATACCCCTCAATCATTCGAAATATATTACTGACATTGGCGTCATACGATGTACGTCTTAGGTATAAAACGCTCGTTTTCGATTAATAAGGATCTACTTTCATTCATAAAACAGCACAATTAGCAGAGAAATCGAAGTTGAAACAGCAAGATTAGCACTTCGCAGTTTAATCATGAAAACGATTCAATACCACCTCTGTTGACGAGGAGCAACACTGCGCTTGACAACACATATTAGATGAGACCATGTGGAACGTCAAATGGCAGAAAAAAGGGTTTTCCCTGCTTTCTTTTTTTCTTTAAAAAAGTCCACACCAAAAACCTTACAAATGCGCCATTAAATCCTTCTATGGTAATAAAGAAGTGAGAAGTAGATCTTTGAACTCTGAGCGCTCCAATTTTTCCTTTTTTTTCTTTTCTTTTCCTTTTTCTTCTTCTTCTTTTTCCTTCCCTCTTTTTCACGCCAGTGCAGTGTGAGACTTATAAAAACTCTCCATCAGAATATGACTGCAAAACCGTTGCCAATGGAGCTGTTGCAAAGTTTTGCTACAGGCTTACTAATAGTTGATTATGGGGTAAAACCCTGTAAAAATAACGATTAACGCACTAAAAAATCACGAAATTCACTCCCATAATCATCTAATGCTTTCAAACGCGAGACCGTAATGGCGGCCGTTGCCGCCAATTACATTGGGTTTTCCTTTCTCAATCAGCTCCATCATCAAGAGGTGTTCCCGCGACACCATACTAGAAGAAGAAGGAGCATTCAATCGGTCTGTTGCAAACTTTTGCTACAACGATTAAGAGTGTCTCATCTAATGTAAAATCGCCTAAAAAGTCCATTGGTGGCATCAAAAAGTCATAAAATGCAATAATAAACTCACAAGAGGTGTTTAATGAAATCCAAGATGGCGGAGAAATATCGAGCAATTTGTGTGCATGCACCACGAACATCCAAGGATGACCAACTTTGGCAACCTCACTGGAGGTAGAGGTTATGTGATTGTTTACATTGTGATTGGTTGTGACCAAAATTGTGAGGTTGGCCATCCTTGGATGTTCGTGATGCATGCATACAAATTGATCGACATTTCTCCGCCATCTTGGATTATATTAAACGCCTCTTATGAGTTTATTATTGCATTTTATGACTTTCTGATGCCACCAATGGACTTTTCAGGCGATTTTACTTTGGATTAAACACTCTTAATCATTGTAGCAAAAGTTTGCAACAGACCCATTGCCATAAGATTTAGGTGGCAACGGCCGCCATTACGGTCTTGCGTTTGAAAGCATTTTATGAGTTTGGGAGTGGATTTCGTGATTTTTTTTGTGCGCTAATGGTTGTTTTTACAGGGTTTTACCCCACGACCAACTATTAATAAGCCTTTAGCAAAAGTTTGCAACAGCTCAATTCGATTGTCTCTGATTGTGCACGCATATACTATCGCATAAAATAATCGAGTCTGGGCAGTTCGATTTATTTACATAGATTTCAATGACAACATTTGTTCGAGCCACCACTATTCTGAAGTTCATGATTTACATTCAATTGAGGAAATCTAATAAAGACAGCTCATGGTTTGGGTGCAACTGATTTTTAACCCATTCAGTACCAAGTCTAATAAGTGAAACTTTCGCGAACGTATTCCAATAAAGCGCGTCGATAAATTCTTACCGCGGTGCTTGTTTTTGCCTACATCATCAATTGACGGCGTTCAACGAACCGCATTCTTTTGTATTCTTCACGATCCAACTTTCTTTCGTCGTCGAAACAACGAGATAAAACTGAGTGAAAAAAATTAAAGTGAACGAAAATTTACGGGGTTGGTCCCTAAAGGGTTAAGCTCTCCATTCGCAAGATACCATTCGCCTAGTTTACTTGGCAATCACGGGACAACGACGCGACAAGACGCGAGTTTTACGTCGTGACGCTGAGCGACCAAAGTTCAATTAATTTTCCACTGATATAATAGGACTCTTTTTTTTTCGGTTTTCCTACCCTGCTTTTTCCTCTGTATTTTTCTATTCTCTGTAAAAGAGGCGGGAAGCAAATGGCGGAGCAAATTTGAACGCAGAGAGCGTGGTTGATAAGGTGCAATTATTTGATTTACAAGCTTTATAAATGGAACGGAAAAGCTCTCCCATGCGAAGCTCATCAATATGATGTTACTGCGCTATTCCCTCGTCTGGCTTTCAATTAAACTTCGGCTCGTTAAAGTAAGATTGAAGCCTACAGTGCATCTTGATACTACCAGCAAAGTCTACTGTTTTCTCACATTTTTTTTTTTTTTTTTTTTTTTTTTTTTTTTTTTGAACGCAAGAATAGGTCTGTTGCGTAGTCTTGCAACACCAATATGGCACATTGATTAATTTAACTTGAAATTCTGCAATAATAACAATATACACACAATAAATTTTCTAGGAAGATAAAATATCTAGAGGCAAAATGATCCTCAAATCTATTTTAAATCGGTGAAGATTACTTAAAGGAACCATTTAAAGGTTTGCCGATTACCGATTTCTTAGTAATAGTCTAATCGACTACACCCCTATTTGCCCAACTCGCTTAGTAATACATACAAAGAGACTGTCGCGTGTAAAAATAATCATAATCGTAATCACAATAATGTTGAATCTCCCATTTGAATTAGTTAAATCAATGAAATATTGATATAAAAATAGGGCAATTACATGGAGGAAAAAAATATCAAAACAAGGTTGCCAAAATTGCAAAAACTACTCACGAAAACCACAAACAAATTAAACAAAAAACAAGAAAATTCTAACAACAAATAAAATAAAAAAAAAAAAAAAAAACCCACAGCAAAAACAAAAAAAAAATGGAAGAAGACCCTCGAGAAATAAAAAACTATGAAATTTAAAAAATGAAAACTGCAACAACGACGTCGAAAATCACACAAAACACGTAACACGGTGTGTTCCAAATCGATATTATTCGATACTTTCCACGGAGTTAAAGGGGGCAAGCTGATAACAATAAACTATGCAGTTACACTGCATGTTTAAAAAAAGTTTCAATAAGAGTAAAGTTATTAAAACAAAAATGATTCGAAACTAAAGGTAGGCTCTTAGATAATGCATCAAACGCTTGTTTATTCTACATTTACAAAAAAGTAATAAATCAATCTAACTTGCACATTTTGCTACCATGTAAGGGGCTTTTGAAATTTTGTGACTGAACATTACACAATGACTTTCCGAAGTAAGCATTAATTGTATTCTTGCCGTCTTCCGAGATTTCCAATCGCTGAACACCGAAACATGATCTCTGAGCAGGAAACAAATGATAGTCTAAAGGTGCCACGTCTGAAGGGTATGGTGGATGAAGGCGGAACACATCTCATTTAAAGGATCTCGGAAATTCTTGATTAACGTTGGCATGATGAGAACGAGCATTGCCTTGAATGAAAATAAATCCTCTTCTAAAGCTTTATACCGGCAAAAGCGAATCCAGGAACTGGTCTTTCTCTCTTTCCTCCCACTTGATCGCAAGTGATAAAGAAAGAAAGAAAGATAGAGAAAGGGGATAGTGCCCCCGCCTCACGTGATGTCCCCTCCCCTCCAGCCCCTCCCACTGTCCTCTCCTGAAATATGGGTTGAAACGGAAAAAGAGAGAGAAAATCGGAGAGAGGGGGGAGGGGGAGAGAGAGGGAGAGAGAGAGGGAGTGAGAGAGGGGGGAGAGGGAGTGAGAGTGAGTGATGAGGGAGAGAGAGGGGGAGGGAGGGAGAGAGAGAATGAGAGGAGGGAGAGAGAGGAAGAAAGAGAGAGAGAAGAGAGAGAGAGAAAGCGCTTTTATTCAACACTAACAAAAGTAAATATCAATTAATAAAGGAAACAAGTACTAAGTAGATAATAACAAAGTTTGATAGTATGAAGAACGGAAGGAGGGAGAGAGATAGTGAGAGAGAGAGAGAGAGAGAGAGAGAGAGAGAGAGAGAGAGAGAGAGAGAGAGAGAGAGAGAGAGAGAGAGAGAGAGAGGGGAGAGAAAGAGAGACGAATTCCCGGATACGCTTCGTTTTGAAAGGATCTTCCCAGAGTTTTTACCTCAGTATCTCTCTGAGTTGACGTTGCGATGTCGCCTCATTCTGAATGAGAGTCCAAAAGATCCATTCGATTGAACTTCGCAACCTGCCGTTCATCGTGGAGTTCAATCCCGGTTTTATAATTTTATTGATTTGGTTCAGTCATCCGAGTTTATAAGATGGTTTTTGTTGAAGGAGGAGTGAAGAGATTTATATTTAAGGTTTGTCACTTCCGAGAATAATTTAAAAACATTTAGAAGTGACAAATATAGTACTAGCCTCTTTTTCCAAACACGTTGCGCTGCCGCAACTGTCAAGTTGCTATTAAAAGTAGATGGTAAATTTGGAATTAAAAAATGGTTTCTGTCCTATGGCTCGTGTGATGGGTACTTGATGTACATCGAGAATATTGTACAACTCACCATGCATGGAATATAGTGAAAATGATGCTATTGTATTGATCGGTGGAGGTAATAGTTTCAACCATCGTAGTAACAATTGAATTGACAATTCAACTGTCCAGAATAGAGCCCTCAATTGGTTTTGTTAATTCAACAAAACAAAATGGTGAATCAACAAAATAAGATTGTTAAACTGACAAAATAGATTGTTGAATCAACAAATAGTTTGAGAGTTTGCCTCACATTTTGTTGATTTAACAATCTATATTTTGTCAGATTAACAATCTTATTTTGATGATTCACCATTCTGTTTTGTTGCATTAACAAAACCTATTGAGGGCTCCATTCTGGACAAATTGAATTGTTAATTCAAACATTTTTTTTTTTCGGTGTGATAGTAATGTTCTAGATGTCACTAGTTAAAAAAACCTAGGATACTTATTCATCAAATGTTGCCACGTTTCGATTTATATTTCCGATCATCTGTCAAGTTTAAGAAGTTTGCTCTTTATTTTAATGAGAAATTATGTGAACTATCAAAGAAAAATCCCAACAAAATTGTCAAATCAAATTATCTAAACAGGAAAAATTTTACCAATCATGGGCTTCGTTTAAACTTTTCTGGTAAGAAATCACTGTTTAAAAACCAATTGGCTCAAGTGGATACACTCAAGGTCCATATGCATAAGGTCTGGCCGGTAGCGCCAACTCGGGAAATCCAATGTTTGGGAACCCATACCCCCATTTACTTTAACATTCTTCCCGAGTTCGCCGCCATCTTGGATCAATGGTTTTAAATGGAGAAGTGGTTCCCAAACTGTAGACCAACAAGGGGAGCCGAAAGCTACCGGCCAGACCTTATGTATATGGACCTTGGATACACTACTGATACACGGAAAAAAAACTACGGTGAAAATAACCATACGGATACCTGATTTTGGCACCTACTAGATGTTATGGTAATGTTAACCAGAAGTATACTATGTTTTGACTAGGTACTAGGTGATGTTACCTGATTGCATTTCGAATTTACTCAAAGTATCGGTAAATGTACCATTCTTCTGGTCAAGTTTACCATAACATCGAGCAGGTGCCAAAATCAGGTATCCGTATGGTTATTTTCACTAATCTTTTTTTCCGTGTAAGACAGACTGATAAAAATGTGCTGTTCTCAGTACCAAAACCGTCCGACTACCTAGTACCTACCTGTTGAAACAATAATGACATCGAGTCACTCTCATCCTATAAATGTCATTAGTCCTGAACATGAAAAAGAAACTCAGATTTTAAACTAATAAGGAATGACGATATCATGCAGCAAACTTATATGATCAGCATTGTAGATAATTTTTGTGGACTAAATGAGGGAAATTAAGAAAAGTCGAGGCTGCTTACAAAACATCTAAAAATTGTGAAATCAAAGCTCTCACTGATGGTGAGGAAAAATTGACTCTCAATTAAGTGCCGTTTTTAAATTTCGAGGAGACTTCTAACCGCGAGGAACAGTTTCCCAAAGCCTATAGTTAAACTTTCAGAGGCAGAAATATCAGCGTCATCAAACTGAAAACCTCAACTGAATAATTCCCTTCGAGTCTGAGAAATGAAGAGAAGATAAACGTAAAACTTGTTATTAATTTTTTAAATTTGGTGGCATCTGTATACTAGAGTCCCTATATACTATGAGAGTTGCGACAAGACTCTCAAAATGAAGAAGAAGAAGCGGATCAATGGAGCCCCCAAGAGGCAAATTGCAAATGGCGGATGGCCATTTGCCTCTGCGCTGTTGCCACTATTTCGCTATCTCTTATAGGTTAGATTCAGATTCGCGACAATAACGGTCGTTATTGAAAGAGATAATGTTCTCCGGAATAAAATTCAAGCAGAGTAAAAATTCACAAAAATTACCGCGGTCACTGTTACTTCAAATGTGTAATGAAAGCGAGTTCGCGAATAGTAAACAAACCCTCCGCCATTTGCATTTTGCCTCTTGGAGCTTTCTTGACAGCCTAAATCTAAGAGCCAATCAGAAATGGATTCAGCAATGGCGCAACTCTCATAGTATATAGGGACTCTACTGTATACGATAACATTGCTGAAAATATCGTCTTTGATAACCTGAATTTGCAAATTGTACCGGGGGAGGACCCCCGGACCCCCACTCACTGAGGGGTGTCCCCCAGACCCCCATAGTGCATCTCTCAGAAGTTGTTTTGTCTCCGCCCCCCCCCCCCCAGTAAAAATCCCAAGTTTACGCCACTGGTTACGAGGGATAGATATATGTTGAAAGTATTACAATTGCTTTTTTCCCCTCCACATCTCACATTTCGAAGGGTTAACCTCTTCAGAGTTTACAATTTCCAATTTCTTAAAATATAAGCTCGTGAGTCTCAAAATGTAAGCGCAACTCTTTAGGAGCCATGCCTCTAAGGATGACACAGTTCCATGATTCAGGAGGGGTGGGTGCAGCGCCCTAATTGCTCATTCGCTCCTCACCGGAATCTGGAGTCGATTCTTCGCATGCGACCGTACGTGCGAGAGCAATTTTCCTCTCGCAGCACACGGCGCAGAACGGTGGAACTGTTAGCGCTTTGTAACGTAACACAATCGACTATAGCTATGTATTTAGTCTGAATGAAGTTGCCGCAGCCTCCCCTTGTTCGAGAAGGGTAGGTGTCGCCATCATCCTGGTTGTCAGATGTCAGTAAAAGATCACCCATCGATTCAACCCTCGTCATATCCATTTCGTCTGACCCTCGTCATTCGAACTACAGTAAAGGTGCTATTAACGCAGTATAAAAAGCCCATCTTGCGATCATTATTATCTTTTTTTATGAAATATATATAGCATTACTACTGAGAGAAATCACTTCTTTAAAAATAAAGAAACGCGTTTACTTGTGACAATTTTCCTTGCGCGAAGTAAGATCTGATTGCATGAAGGAGAATCACTGTCACAACAAGGAATCTTTTACTTGTATCAGCAGACATTTTCTTTGGGTTAAAGGAATTTCTTTTTAGTCAATATTTCACTGTGCAGTTTCTTTAACACAAACAAAATACTTGTTGGATTAAAAAAAAATCATTCCCCCAGTGTGGGTGAAGAAAAGAAAGTTGGGACTGCTTCCCCAAACTTCACGTCCTATTACACCGTTAATATTTAATTGAAGAAATATTGTCAACTTCGGGGAAAATGTCACCAACTTTGGAGAAATTCAGACTGAAAGTTGGAGGACTCAAAAGCGGTTGAATATTCCTCCAACTTTTGGTTTAATTTTCCCCAGTGTTAACGATATTTTTCCCAACTATTGTTGGGCGCAGTAACATGTAAAAACAACTTTGGGGAATCAGGACCCAATAGAGGCGGGCGATTAGTTGAAAAAGCGATTAATCGAATTTCGATTAATCGGGAAATATAGTAATTGGCCCTTACCGATTAATCGGAGAGTAATAATCGATTAATCGATTATTAATCGGGTTTTTCCAGAAATCTGAGAACATGAATGTACACCCGACAGTGTTGCCATTTTAAGTAAAAATGAAGTTATGATCTCAATAAATGCCCAAAGTAGCGTATGATTATCTTATATGCATGTCCCAAACATGCTATTCTACAGTCCACACTTTCCATTGACCAAATAAGCTCCATGCAAGTCTGAAAGTAAAGAAAGTTAACACAAATGAACATACAATATGAACACACATCGATGGAACTTGGAGGATCGGTTTGGTTAGGTTGCGTTTCCGCGCATCCCCAGGCATTTTTTAAAAAATATGAAAAATCCGATTTATCAAGAGCAAATAATCGATTTAACGACTAATCGGAGTTCAGATAATCGATACAATTAATTGATTTCTGACATGCCGATTAATCGATTAATCGCCCGCCTCTAGGACCCAAAACCCCCTTTTTTTCTCCCTGCACGAGTAACATGTCTCATCCTATTTTCACAGCCTTTTAATTCTATGCACGAAAGTGCGGTCAATGGTAATCGATTACTCTTCTTTTTTTTATTACTATTTAAAAGTAATCTAGATGGATTTTAGCGGTGATCAGACGTCAAGAAAACTAACATTAAAAAAAAAAAAAAACAGCAAATGGTTGTTTACAGTTTTCCAAGTACCACTCGATTCATTGAAATAATCGGCACGTCTGATTAGACGATTGAGTACCTAATTCAAAATTAAGTAGATTGGATTCAGTAATTACTTGCTCAAACCCATTTCGATAATTTTTGAAAAAACAATCGATTAATGAATCGAAAACTACGATTTGCCAAACTCTAGATACGAATTACTAGTTCATTTTTTTTACATCGGAGGTTTGCGACGGATCCGTTTTTTTTTTTTTTTTTTTTTTTTTTTTTTTTTTTTTAAATGGCAACTGTGTACGGGAAGCATCACCTTTTCATATTGAATCGAAGAGATCGAAATTCCAACATTTCCCAATTATTGGTAAGGAGGGGCGGAGAGGCCAGGTGCGCCTTCTGAGGGTAGGATCACGGTAATCCAGCGGTATAATCTCCTATTACATACAGTTTTGGTCTCAAATTGGTTCACGGTGCGGTGGACAGGTATTGGCGGCTTCGGGAATTTGTCCTACTCCCTCTCTCCTCCCATTAGCACATACGCGTTAGTAAAGAATAGATTGGAGGGCCATCACACACTTTTTAAACCCCCATTCCTGTTTTCCACTATCAAAAAAAAAAAAAAAAAAAAAAAAAGATTTTTGATCAATAGCATAACCTTGTTGGATCCGGGAATCGGTCCTTCTCCCTCTTTCCCCACTAGAACGCGTGTATTGGAAAATAGCAAATACGTTCAAATGATAAGACAAGGAGGGAATCAAATTTTTATAAATCAGCTAGCGGCAAGGTTATAGATTTAAGAGGTATGCTCATCTGACTTCGCGCCACGAAGTCAGTAGCGCGCAGTCCAAAATCCAGATCTAAGATGGCCGACAAAAGCAGAAAACATCGTATACTCTTTTCAGAAAACATCGGGCTATTTTCTGCTTTTCTGGAGAGGGAAGCCCAATGTTTTCTGGAAAGAGTATACAATGTTTTCTGCTTTTGTCGGCCATCTTGGATCTGGATTTTGAACTGCGCGCTACTGACTTCGTGGCGCGAAGTCAGATGAGCATACCTCTTTAATCTATAACCTTGAGCTAGTGGTGTGTACAACTGTACTATGACTTAGAAAAGAAAGTCCCCAGAGTGAAATACTCATTGATCAATTTTTCCATTTTTTTTTTTTTTTTTTTTTTTCAATAGAATTTTTGATTTTTCATGACAGTACTTTAATATATCATTCTGCTTAAACACTGGAGAGCGCAAAATTGTTTAAAGGTTGCTGAGATTTGAAAGAGTAAACATTTTGTTTAGAGTACTTTATTTTAAGGCTGTAGTACAGCCGACGCACTTTCATCTAACAATGAGATTTCGTCAAAAAGTGGCCCATAATCAGATTTTCTCATCAATTTATCATTCATAAACTTTCAAGACCAATTTTAATCACAGGAATTAGTTTTCCTAGAGATGTCACTGGAAATTTTTAAATTATGCTTAACCCTTTATGGACCAAGCTCGAGTATACTCGTTGTTCTTCTCTGGTCTACTTTACATTGTTTCAGTCTTCATTCTGGATAAACGCGACTAACGATGAAAACATGTACTTACAAGATGAGATGGCTTCGGGCGCCTTCAATTCGTCTTATAGGCAATTCCAACTCCCCCGAGTACGAACAGTTAACTACCATCCCTTTGTGAACGGAAGAGTGGCGTTCTTTTGAAATAACCTGGCACTTATAGGGTTAAACCAAAGAGTAACCAAGAGTCGCAATTGAATGGAAGGCCTGCGTGGTCAACGTAGATAAGGGATCCGAACCGGCTGGCTTGGCTGGCCTCTGATTTCTGCAACGGGTGGAGCAAAATGACTCGGGTATAGGGAAATAACACGGGATTTTCGTTCCGGGGCGTTTATCTCGAAACCGAAGCAAAATCGTATCTAAACAATTTATACGAGTCGATTCAGCAGAATTTTCCGAACAATTTGATAGGTCATAAGTGCCACTTTATTGCAAATTCGAAAAGACTGTTTCAGTTGAAAAGTACTCACAATAGTGAGTTACTCAAACACTGCTCGAACAAACGCCAAGCATGTAATCACACTATTGTGCGTACTTTTAAACTGAAACAGTCTTTTCGAATTTGCAATAAAGTGGCACTTATGACCTATCAAATTGTTCGAAAAAATCTGCTGAAGCGACTCGTATAAATGTTTAGTACGATTTTGCTTCGTTTCGAGAATAACGCCCCCGAAAATCCTGAAATTTTATTATTCCCTATACCCCGAGTCATTTTGCTCCACCCTTTTTCAGCCAATCGAGGCCAGCCACAAGCCAGCCCGCGTTCGGATCCCTTATCTACGTTGACCACGCAGGCCTTCCATTCAATTGCGACTCTTGTTTACTCTTTGGGTTAAACGGTCGATGATGTTCGATGACGGTTTTCACCAAATTTTGCCCACTTTCATTCGATCTCGAACCGTAAAGTGTCGTTTTAGAACACACGAATGTTCAGCTTAAATTTACTTTTTGATTTTTGGGCACTTTTTGAGACCATAGTGAGCCGTATGTGCCGATCGCTTTTATTCAAAAGGCGTACGTACGTTAAAGATGTTCACGAGTAAATTCTTTTTTCTCGATTAAGATGGAAATTCTGCTTCACTGCGTCAGTTCGTCCTCGCCTCAATAGTTTATTATCACTGTTTGCGTATCACTGAAAAAACAAAGTTCAGGTACAGCCGAAGCAGCTTTTTAAAATGGCTTCGCAGAGCAATAGTTTTAGGTCTAGCGGAACAAGTTGCGGTTGTACCGAAGCTCTACTTCTGTAGAGCAAAGTCAAGAATGCAGGCTGGTACTCTACCAAAGAAGTGCTTGGGTACAACCACAACTTGTTCCGGTAGAGCTAGAGCTTTTGCGCTGTGAAGCTGTTTGAAAAGGCTGCTTCGGTTGTCCTTGAGCTTTGTTTTTTTCAGTGATCAAGAGTAGACAAAAGTGTTTTGAGGCGAAACTTCAAGATTTCAATCCAATGAATAACGCCATGCTAGAGTCACTTTTACGGAATGCCGCGTTTTTCGCATTTTAAATTGAAAACACAGAAAGAACACAAAATTTAAGATCGCCGACTTTTGTGAAATTTGTCTAAAGAATTTTTTAAGCCAAAAAAAAAACGAAATTGGTTGATAATTGAAGCCGTAACATTTGAAGGGAAGACTAGGTATATTCAATCCATCTGCCTCTCTTGTACTCACCGAGACTTTATGAGAGCTCTATTTTTTCCAATTTTCCGGCTTTATTTTGGAATGCTTTAAATTGGAAATTTCAGGGAGCTCCTAAGGTATGCTCGCAAGTGTCGACGATTATCAAATTTGTACTTTTTACGTTTTATTCATAAATTTCAGCCAAAAACTGTTGACTATCTGAGCAATGCGCCGACGCGACGCGACGTGGTGTCAATATTTGGAACTAATCGACTTCAAAATCATTTTAAAACCAAAACAAAAGAAAAAGAAAAAAAAATCGGCAACAACGTATTTTCACCATGGCGAGTTTGAGTTTTGAAACTTAATGATAGTAAGTTCGAGAGCACATCGAAGTAGGCGTTGCCAAATCCAAATGCTTCCGGACGTTCGTGCGCTGAATTTAAAAAAAAAAATCTCAAGATCTGACAACATCGCCGTGGCCAGGAATTTATCTTGCTCTCTCTTTGCCCTTTTGAATAAATTTAATGGAAAAGGATGGAGAGAGGGGGAGTCAAGTTACTTCAACCCCTTTTCCTGTCCTTTTCTAACTTATGTATTCAAACGGACAAGAGAGGCAGACAAAGTGCTGGTGGCTACGGAGCGCGGCGGCTCTATCTGACAACGTGGCATCGGACTAACATGACTCAAACCTCATCAAAGTGAAGTCTAAAATCCAGTTTCTCAGAGTGCCTCCGCATTAGATTCAAGATTTTAAACCCCACGTGCGGGAAAATGAACTCGGTGGTATTGATAAGTTCTAATATGAAATCAATCTCGACGTGGGGTCGAGTGTGGAACTGTTTGAATGAACCAAAATGCTTTTAAGCAAGATTATCAATATGAATCTAAAGGAATTGCTCATATTATCTGAATGGACGCTAATATGTGAAAGAGGATTACCCCTCGTGTAGATAATGAACAACAATGCATCAAAACCAATTTTTTCCCCATTAGATAGTGTAGCTCTAGAATCAGCATACATTTATACAGGGTTATTCAAAAGTAAAGCCCACCCCCTTAATTTTTTTTCTAATTGAGATAAAAGGATGCAGTTTAGACCATTCTTATTTTTCCCAGAGGCGCTATCTGAGGGGGCTATTTTCGATGACCTACCACTCCGAGGGGTAGGGTGGGCAGGGGTTAACTTCAGTTTCTCTTATGGCACCCCCTGGGATACATCTTGCGAAAGGGCATTAAATTCTAACGGCACATTTGGCGCAAACCGCAGCTCGAAATCAATTTTTGTATTCGATACATCGAAGATCAAAGCTCGATATGGACCCATTTTCAAAAAATCATCTAAAATCACTCTACTTTGAAAAATCATTTAAAAAACTAGGAGTCTAAAATACTCTAAACAGGAAGTCCTTTCCAGAAAACAATACGCCTTTGACACAAATTTAGTCAAAGCTAAGATTTAGCGACCCCAAAAATTTTAAACATTTCGGCCCCCCAGGGTCAGAAAAATTCCGTGGAATGACCCCTTTCGAGTGATACATTGATCAAAAGGACATCCCAAACTGAGAAATTTGGCGCAAACCGGAGGTCGATATCGTTTTCAACATTCGATACATCGAAAACCGAAGGTAATTTTACAAAATTCGATATCTCGAATATGGAAAACGATATCGACCTCCGGTTTGCGCCGAAATGCTCAGTTTGGGATGCCCTTTTGATCAACGTATCACTCGGTAGGGGTCGTTTCACGGAATTTTTCGGATAGCCCCCCTGGTGGGGGGATAAATGTTTAAAATTTTTGGGGGCGCTAAATCCTAACTTTGACAAAATTTTTGTGTCAGCAGGCACCCTTAAACGTCCCTTTCTGCATACTGTCATTCGATTGACTCAACGATTTTTCGATTCTTCTCATCAAGTTGTAATTTATTATCGATTATATTTAGGCTCTCAGAATCACAACTTTCTCCACGGTTGTAAATTATTTTTATTTGTTTCTGTATCGTTGATTTGTTTTGAAACATTGAGTTCTGACGTAAAAAACTAAAGTAATTTCTTTGGATACCATCTATATCATCATATCATCAAAGCCGAAGGAATGGAAAAAATATTGTACAACATTTAATGTTATGATTGCCAGGCTATCCCTTGGTCCTACCCGTCTATTGATCCAGAGACGAACGCTGTTCGTCGCGATGAAATGGGCAACGAGATCTGGGAAGGATACTGCCTGGAGTTGCTACAGAAATTAGCAGAAGACATGAAGTTTGATTATCATTTAGTCATCAAAGATTCGTTTGGAAATCGAGCGCCGAATGGCTCTTGGGATGGATTAATCGGCGATCTGGCAACCGGAGTGAGTAATTGACTTCGATAACTACACTTACCGTCTGTTTGCTTAGTTATTTATTTGTCAAGCTGATTTATTATTGAAAAGCTAAGCTTTGACCCAAGGGCGTCATTTCGCGTTCAGCTTGTGGGGGGGGGGGGGGCAAAAATATGATGACCTTTTTTTTCTTTCTCATCAATATAATTTTAGAGCCTTTTTTTGCTCAGTAATATACTTCGTTTCCGTTTTTGAGTCGGATTTCAAATCCTTGGGGGGGATGCCCACCCTGCCTCCCCCCCCCCCCTAAATGACGCGCCTGCTTTGACCAACAGTTTGAATAATTCCACATAAACATCAGGCTGAGAGAAAAAAAGTAAAATAAAATAAATAACCCTGGTAAAAATGACGACTATAACCGTTCCAAAAACGACTATAACATAGTTGGCCAACTATAGATTATAGTCGGCAACTATGTTTATAGTCGTTTTTGGAATAGTTGTATAGTCGTCATTTTTACCAGGGAATAATTGTGCATGACTTTTATTTGAAGGAAGTTTTATGTTTAACATTTTAAGTTACAAGATACTTAAGTACACGTGGAGGCGTGTAAACCATAAAATGGCCTTCATCCGGGAAAAAAGAAACTAAACACAACTACGAAATACATTGAAGCCATATTTTAGTTCTAGCTTGATTTTTTTTTTTTTTTTTTTTTTTTTTTTTAAAGCATGTTTATTTCTTAGCTCAAAAGAAAATTTAAACAAATAAATAGGATTAGAGGGCCTTTCTTTGACCCGTCTCTAACCGACTGAAAAGCTCCTTTTTTTTGGCCCGCAGTGTTTTCGCTCACGGTCAAAAATTCGCATGAAGGTGATTCCGGGCCGCATAAATCGGAACCAGTATAACGGACAGTAGACACTTTTTTTTCTCACTCTTTCAACCGTCCGTCTACATATGTTTGTCTCTCTCGCTCGGTCATACCCCGCTACCCCCGCATCACCATGTCTTGAGTGAGCAAAAAAGTGTCTACTGTCCCGCTATACTGGTTTCGATGTATGCTTCCGGGCCAGGCGAAAGTTGGGGATCTTTCAATACCGTATAGATGGCATGACCGTTGCTTTCCAAAAGTTCGCATTTTGCCGAGCAATTTGAATGCGTTAAAAAATAAGTGTTTATATTCTCGAATTATTCTGTTCTACGTTGCTTTCTGCCATTTCCGAGCCACCATTTATTAAATTGGTTGAGAAATAAAGTCGTGATTTTAAGAGCGGATTTTGGTTACTCTTTTAACGGGCTAACGGATGCGAGTGAACGGCGCAGTCTCACTCGCACCTATTAAAAGGAATAGCCGAAATCCGTTCTCAAAAATTACGAATTTGTTTCTCCGCAAAGGACGATTGAATGGCACGAAACCCAAATTGAATGTAACACTGGAACGATCCGAGAGTAAACGTTCTCATTTACTATTTTATTCCAACTGCCCAAAAAATTAGTGGAAGCGACGATGGCATCATCTAGCGGATTATAGGTCAGTTGCACTGTCAACAGAATCGACTTTTAACGCTAGATTCTTATAGATTATGCCGAGAAAATAACAATGAGTTTTGTTCCATCGAAATCCGTTCAGAAATAAGCGAGATATATCCATTTGAAAATGACGACATTATTGCGTCATTTCGTCGTTTTCCGCCATTGTCCGCCACCCGTGTATCTATCCACCAAGCGCGCAGTGATGCAAGACTGAGTCATTTTAAAAAGAACAACGATTGCCTAAGAAATTTCAAACTCTTTGACTTTAAAATCCGTCAATTTACCGTGAATAAATGATAATTAATAATAAAACACACCCTGATAACACTATAGCCACGGACACAGCAACAACTACGAACATAAACAATGAAATGTAATACGGCGGCGAGCTTTCGTGAGCAAAGTGGTTGGCAGCACTGCACAGGTCGGCGTAGCTGTAGTGCAAACATGCAAGTCGGTCCAAACTTAACGACGAAATGACGCAATAATGTCGTCAATTTCAAATGGATATATCTCGCTTATTTATGAACGGATTTCGATGGAACACAACTCATTGTTATTTTCTCTAAGAATCAAGCATCAAAAGTCGATTATGTTGACAGTGCAACTGACCTATAAGACAAACTTTTGCCTGTATTAATAACCATAGCAGTGGCGTAGCGTGCAATTCGGCAACGTTTTAATGTGTCCATTTAAACCCATTAAAAGTATCGAACTATAGGGTGTTCGGTGAACACCTTCGCATTCGACCTTTTTCGTGGGTTTAAATGGACACTATACAACGTTGCCAAATTGCACGCTACGCCACTGAACCATAGCCAGGATTTTATTTTGGGGGAGGCTGCAGATGCAGAATTTGCTTTGGGGGTTGCTACAGGTCTTTCCCCTCTTCTTTCTTCATTTTCCTTTCTTCACCCTTTCCCCTCTTGTTTGGACATTTCGAGGGGGCTGTGGCCTCATCAGCCACCCCCCGGCCCCCCCGGACTACGACCATGCATGCCTGGATTCGCATTCCTAATTTGAAATAAGTCCTAAACAAAACTACCTAGCTTAATGAACAGGTTTTCATAAGAATGGGGCTCTTGCAAACTTTTGCTGTGAGCAAATGAATTGTCCATTCTCATGTAAAAACCAGCAAAAATCACGAACATCACAACGAGAAAGTTTAAAATTCAGTAATGAACCTGCATAACTACTTAAATGGCAAGATCGTAATGGCGGTTCGACGCACGTATCATGGGAGATTCCTATCTAATATGCCACTTTCTCTTTGGAAACACAAAGGTACGTCTCAATTTAGATAGGAATCTCCCATGATACCTGCGTCGAACCGCCATTAAGCTCGATTCTGAGAGTGAATTTCGTGATTTTTTAGTGTACTCATCGTCAGGTTCTTATGCAAGAATCAACTCTTCAATCCCGTATAGCAAAAGTTCGCGAGAGCCCCATTGTGAACATACTGTGGTATTATGAGTAGATTGAAGCTAGAGATGCATCAGAAGGTAATGAGAGATTTGTCCTCATTTTCTCTTTATTTTTAGCAAATAGACCTAATTTCGACAGCTTTAACCATGACATCAGAAAGGGAAGAGGTTATCGACTTCGTTCCTCCGTACTTCGATCAAACCGGAATAACTATCGGTATGTTTTTTCCTCTCATTTATCTTGCACTGAAAGAGCTCTGTATTTGAAATGGGGCAGGAGTTGCAAGGGTCTGAAGTGTTGTGTTTTATTAAAGAAAAGGAAAGTACCTATTTGATGAGCTGAGAACAAAGATGCATTGGTTTCTAAATGAGTCTCATTGTTCCAGAGATGACATTTTGGCCCAAAATACATTGTTTTAAATGGGAATCCCGTGTATGACGTCACTACGCACACGATTTTTCACAACTTTACACGTGGGTGTCTCCAAAACTAGGACACTTACAACAGAAAACCACAGGCACCATCGATTGTTGTCACTCATCAAGTACTCATTTTCTGTATAAAATACACAAAATTCCGGACCCTTGAAAGTGCCCCATTAAGGTTCTACACTCCAAGGAAAAAAACACCATGCAAGTTGCTCCAATGATAGAACATATTTTTTAATGTATCAAACATGTTGTACTTGTACACATCTTGTAAATTTTATAAAAGACATACAATAGAGCGTTTCTGAGTTCTTAGAATTCCAAAATTTGAGGAGTTCCCCCACATCAAATGTTTCTTGTGGTTACGTAAAACACCTATTTTCAGGATGTTGAAAAAAAGAAAAAAATTACCTGTGCCTCAAAGGACTTAAAGTCATGACCCGATCTATTATGCGCATTTTTGAGACTTTGATACATCAATCAGTTAAGACTTTGCAGAGTTGTTGTGGTCCTTACGAGCAAAACTGTTCTCGGTTTTGCTCAGTTTTTATTCGTTCACCGGTTCACTCCTAGGTTCGGCCAAATTCAGACACCGAAACATAATTGTTTTGCCTACATATTTTCCTGCTAGCAAAAATGACCTTTTGACAAGTAAACGATTAAAAACTAGAGGCAAACCTGTAAAAGTGTTGCCTCGTTAGGATGGAAGTAAGTATCGAACTTCCAAAATTGAACGGTTTGCTATTCAGGCCAGGGTTCTAGGCCCCTTGAGAGATAAGTAGTCCCCCGCCCCCCTAAAACCCATGAAATGAGTCAATCTGATACACACACTGACCATTTAAAGCAGTGGAACTTTTCGAATTTTTCAGTTTTTATAAATTATGCAACACCCTATAATACGCCTTAGATTAAAGTACGTTTGACAGACGTTTGTAGATTATTTTGAAAACTATTTTTAGTGGCTTTTACAGATCGAAGATAAAATGCTTTTTGAATGTTCATGGTCCATATGGGAGCTTTTTCTCAAAAATGAAGGGAAAATTATTCTAAACGCTGGTTCTTGATTGCTTCGAAGACGTTTTAGGGCCATCCATAGTTCAAAAAGCCTTTAAAAAAGTTAAAATGCTGACTTCAACTTCGTGATCAGTGATAGAGCCCCTTAAACGGAGAAATCACTACGTCATTTTCTGCCTAGTAATTTTCTCTTTTCATCTCTTTGTTTATAGTGATTCGTAAAGGGATTCGAAAAACAACGATTTTTAAATTTATGACTGTTTTAAGGCTTGAGGTGTGGCTGAGTATCGTGGCCGCTCTCATATTGACTGCAGTGTTATTGTGGCTCTTGGATAAATATTCACCTTACAGTGCGCAGAATAATCCCAAATTGTACCCTTATGAGTGCAGGTAAAGCAGTTTTTTCCTCAACAATGTGTAATGTATGAATGCGGAAGCTTTTCGGCAAATTGTTGATGAGCTGTCTTTTAACGTAAATCAACGAAATGATTGACACCTGTCCTTCATCAATTTTTTTAGAGATGATTTCAAATCAAAACTTTGGAGGTCGTTCGCTCAGTTTTTACACATCTGACGGAATTTTACATACATATATACCAAAAACATAAAATGAAAAGTATTTTGTAGGATACGAACAGTGGCGAAGCGCACAATCTGGCGACGTTACATTTGACTCATTAAAACCCGCGAAAAATATCATACTATCTAGGAATTGGCGATAAACATTGAATTCGACTATTTCTGCGGGTTCAAATGGATAAACTGCCGCATTGTCAGATAGCACGTTTCGCCGCTGAATAGGTACAAATATTTATGCAATGCAGTTTCACAACTGAAACACATATTTTCACAAAAAAATCTATTCAAAGGCGTCCGCAGAAAAATACCTCGGGGGAGGGGAGGGGGCATTATACTCGCATGAGCAACTCTTTTATTTTTTATAAATTGTCTTGTTTCCATTTATCTACGTCAAGACTCGAGGAGGGGGGGGATTTCCATATGTCTAATAGTTGCCCCCAGAGCCAGTGGCGAAGCGTGCAATTTTGCAACGTTGTATTGTATCCATTTAGACCCATGTAAAAGGTCGAACGCAAAGGTGTTCACCGCACACCCAGTAGTTCGATCTTTTTCATAGATTTAAATGAAGGAACTGCGACGTTGCCAAATTGCACGCTACGCCACTGCCCAGAGCTTTTCGCCACAATTTATAGTCTGTTCAGCGAGATAAGAGCCATGGGCTGTCGAGCGAAAACGCATTATTTGACAACACTGCTGGGCATTTAAGAAAAATGTGAGACGAATTAAAAGGTCGCTCTCACTGTCAGTCCCTTCAAAGGCGAGTTTGAACGATCCGTCCTCGGACCATCTTTTGTTCAAACGGCTACCGCTAACTTCATTGTTTTGTAACGTTTTCTTTAAATTCAGTGTCCTATCCGAATTTTCTTTCCGCGACTTTAAAGACAAATTATGACCACATATTCGATCTCAGCGCAATTTTTTCTAGAGATTGACTCCAAATTTCAAGCAAATAGCTCGAGATTAAGGTGAATGATGAGCTCAGGAAAATTCAGAGTTCAATCTGTTAATTCAGACAAACCTTGGCCTATTTGCGTGAAAATTGGAGTCAATCTCAAGGAAAAATTGCGCTGAGATTGAATAAGTGGTCATAATTTGTCTTTAAAGTCGCGGAAAGAAAATTCGGATAGGACACAGAATTTAAAGAAAACGTTACAAAACAATGAAGTTAGCGGTATAGCCGTTGAACAAAAGATGGTCCGTGGACGGATCTTCCAAACTCGCCTCTGAAGGAACTGACAATGAGAGACCCTTTTTAATTTGTCTCACATCTTTCCTGAATGCCCAGCAGTGTTGTCAAATAATGCGTTTTCGCTCGACAGTCCATGGCTCTTAACTCGCTGAACAGACTATAGCCAAAGGTTACGTCGGATTGAACTTCATTAATTTGAGGTAGCTATCCACATTTCGCCCATATGCACCGCATGCACCGCGCTTATGATTATTACGTTAAAACATGATAATTTCAACTCGTTTCTTCTCTGCAAAAATTCCAGAAAATTCACACTGAAAGAAAGCTTTTGGTTTGCTTTGACATCTTTCACTCCACAAGGGGGAGGTGAGACTCCGAAGTCACTGAGTGCTCGCGTTCTAGTCTCAGCATACTGGCTGTTTGTTGTACTGATGCTGGCCACATTTACTGCCAATTTAGCCGCATTTTTGACCGTTGAAAGAATGCAGGTGAGCAACCATTTTGATTAATAAAGAAATAATTTTGTCTTCAGTCGAGAGAATTTATCGCAGAAAAAATCAATAAAAAAATAAGCAAAATGAAATTTGTAACGAATTCTATAAGTAAATGAGAAAGTGCAAATGGCTGCACGTTAATGCTTTTATAGATGCGAGAGTTACTGAAGCGTTGCAGATTCTAGGATCTTTTAATAATTCCAATTCAGTTAAATAACGGCAGATGCTGTGCTGGCGTTTGAAGAGCCTGCGGGTGGATAAAGGATTCGAAAGATCGGGCAGCAATACCCCGTTCTGATAAATTATTAAAGTTTTGGAATTCCTACTTCGTTCACTTTACACGGTAATTTTGAATCTGTTGAATGATTCAACAAATTGACTGTTTGAACATAGTTTAGATTTTTCGTCGGAAGCTTTTCGCTATTTTCCTAATACTTGCTTTTTGAAATCAATTTTTCATTTTTTTTTACTTTTTTCCGATAATCTTGCTCATTCCCTTTATTCATGAATACCACTTCAATCGTACTTCCTGCCCCAACTCTCTCTCGGCGGCGCAATTGCTGCCATTCTGAAGGACCGAGTGACTAAACATAGAAACGTACCTATTTTCCCAAATTATCCGGTGAATACTCTGCACCGGTTTGCCAACCTCCTCATTATAATCTAATATTTGGTTCCGAAGCAGTGGTGACGCATGCAATCGGGCAAAGTTGCATTTAACCCTTGTAAAGTCATGAAATAGTTAGGGACGTTTAGAATACTCACAACCCTCGAATCGATATTTTGCATGGATTCAAATAGAGTATAAATGCAACGTTACCAGATTGCATTCGCCACCACTGTTTTACCTTATATGTTTCGTTTCGAGGCATCGATGACATCAAAATACAACGGGTTCGCCTGATCCCAGCAGACAGGGGCGTCATTTCGAGTTCTGTTTGGGGGGTGGGGGGTGAGGGCAAAAATATATTGTTTTTTTGTTTTGTTTTGTTTTTGTTTTTTTTTGTTTTTGTTTCGTTTTTTTGTTTTTTTGCCCCCCCCCCCTCAGCAATAGGTACAATTTTGGAGCCCTACAGCCCTGCATACCCTATATTTACGACCCTAAATTCCAAAAAAAATTGTTGGTGACCACCTCCAATTTTAGTTCGATTTTTTTCTTTTTTTTTCTTTTGAAACCAAAACAAAAAAAAGGTCAGCACTTTCTTACTTTCAGCGGACTCTTGTGGGGGGGGGGAGGGGGCTCCCCCCGCAAATGACGCTGCTGCTGGCAGCAAAATGTTGTTCAGATGAGTCCGATACACCTATATTTACGGCCCTAAATTCCAACAAAATTTGTTGGTGATCACCTCAAATTTTAGTTCAACACTTTTTTCTACACAAAAAAAAATAAAAAGGTCAGAATTTTCTTACTTTTAGTCGACTCTTGGGGGGGAGAGAAGCCCCCCCCCCGTAAATGACGCGATTGCCAGCCGAAAAACGTTGTTCAGATGAGTCCGATGCATTTAATGCCTCTTTTTTACCCCCGAAACCATCAAAACTGAATATAGTGGAACAAAAAAGTTGGCAGCCAGCAATATCCACCCCGTATAGTGCGTGATCAATGATCTTGCAGTATGTGTATAAGTATTCATATTGCACAGAGAGGCGGGTAAATTGATGCTAACGTAGCAACGCATAATGTAAGGCAGGCGCGCACCATGGCCAGGGGGTGGGAGGGATGATTTGAGGGCTGAAGCCCCCCTCACCAACGAAACACGTCGCACTGTGGGTCCAGATCAGTGGCGGCTGGTGCAAATTGGCAACCAAGCCTGTTTGCCAATTAAACTTATGCAAAAGTATCGATATGTTGGGGGTGCAATTGCGCCTCTTGAAGATCGATTGTTTTACATAGGTTTAAATGGAGGGATTAAGTTGTTGCCACATTGCACGAGCCGCCACTGGTCCAGATGACCATTCTAGCTCGTATTAGTTCGTATTTTATGATTGTGAAATGCGATATAGATGAAGCTTTTCTTAATACTTTCTAATTGACTGAATTATAATTATTCCACGTGATTAAACGAAACGTTGACGCCCCGGTGGGTGCCGGGGTGGTGGAAGGGCACCGAGGAGGGCCCTCAGCCTCTCCAACCCCAATTTTGTTATGAAAAACTTAATACATAAATTTTGTGATTTATAAATAGAAAGCTCCAACAAAATTACGAGAATTTTCTGCCGAAACTAGAAATTATAATGCACGGAAAAAAATTTCTGGTTGAAATTACGGAACGTATTATTAATAATGGGGTAAAAAGAAATTCCTTTTAAAATAATAAGAATTCTTATTGATCCAACGATTCTTACTTTACTTGTGATTCTTCTGAATCATCAGAACGTCCAATTGGACCAATGATAATTTTCGTTGAATCAATAAAAATTCTTATTATTTTAAAAGGAATCTCTTTTTACCCCGATTTCGTAATACGCTCCGTAATGTCAATCAGAATTTTTTCTCCGTGTACATACATTTGTATTGAAGTTAAATCAGGCCAAAGCTCGACATTATCTGAACTTTGACTAGTCAAAACTGCACAATGGGAATACAAATAAAGAGCTACAGCTCGTACACAAAAATTCCTAATTTTTAGTGAGCTTTTTATAGGTGTTTTATAAGAGGGGAGTTATCGATAGGAAAATTTGAATACGGGAAGGGGGTTGAGGACGCTAACCGCCGCGCGTCGTACCGTCAACCCCAGGGGCATTAAAAATTGGATTTATCACGCTTTAAAGTAGAATCTAATCAACGCCGAGGTATTACCGAAGTTTCATCCACGTAGCATTTTCAAACCATAAGCTATAAGTTACAAATTGATACCACATGAACGGGACGACGGTTGGATGAATCATACTTATTTAAGTGAATAATTTGCGAGTCGTCATCCAATAAGTGTTCTTTAAAATTTAAATAATTTAAAGAGTTCAGTTTCGAGACACGAAAAAAGGTGTCACAGCAACGGTGGCGGTTCGTGAGAAAGTGAGCGCAATCGGATAACCATGGTTAAATCCAGTGGCGGCTCGCACAATCTGGCAACCATGCTTATTGGCCATTTAAACCTATGCAAATGTATCGATATCTGGGGGTGCAATTGCACCCCCCTAAAGATCGATTGTTTTTCATAAGTTTAAGTGAAGAAAAAAACGTTGCTGCCACATTGCACGCGCCGCCACTGGTTGAATCAATGAGAAATAATCAAATTAGCAAGATGAAAATTCTTTGACAACCATTCATAATTTATTAGGTTCGTCTATCTGATTGGAAAGTTAAGACAAAATAATCTGACTTCTACAGCATCGCCGCCTATTTCTACTGGTTTACCTTGTGGTTTGTACAGAAGAACACATGTTTTTTTTTTTTTTTTTTTTTTTTTTTTTTTTTTTTTTTTTTAATCTATTAATTGCTTTACATTGACAAGAAGCTGCACAAATGTGGCATTAGTATTATAGAGCCATTTTGATATTTTGAAATCATAATTAATTTTATTTATTTGATCTATTAAAATTAAATTTGCGGGAGCCATGTCTTCGTTAATGTTATTTTTGTCAATGATTGATTTCGTCTTCTAATTGCAAGTTCACGTAATTTTGATTTCTGAATGCCACCTGAAATACTTCACTTCATTTTATTTCAATGCATGACTGTGAGGTGCGATACACATATTTTAGTGTTACAGAATTTGAATTTGCGCTAACACTAAGACGTAAGAACATTCGCGCAGGACATTCGAATCCGTATTTGGTGCTACGCCTATGTTAATATTAACTTTCGCTAATTTTGAAAATCAGTAGTTTTGATTACTTGTAGTATATATTGCTATTACAACTAAGCCGATTTATAAGTTTAATGAAAACATGTGTCGGGAAAGGGCACAGAAAGAGACTATGCCGCGACCTTTAGTCCCACAGCAGTCATTTCGTAACACGTGCATCCAAACCATATTAAATTTCATTTGTCATACCGTGTGCATCGGTTGCTTGCAAAATATAATCTAAGTAATGGATGTGTCTCAGGCGTTTGAATCCCCAAACCAATTTCTTAAAATTCCTAGTAATGTGCTTTGGCAAAGAGGCAAACAATACTGTCCCCCTCCCCGCTTTTCAGTTTTTTCTTACTCCTTAAAAAACTGGGTCAGCTTTCTCTTGGTGGCGGAACACGCGCTTTTTGAGTTTTTACTTTCCATTTATTTTGACCCTGCTTGCGTTTTTGAAGGAAAATTGAATTTCCAGACCATGCGTCCCGACTCTCCACATTAGATAATTTTGTAACAAATCGT
Source organism: Trialeurodes vaporariorum (assembly GCA_011764245.1). Classification (NCBI taxonomy): domain Eukaryota; kingdom Metazoa; phylum Arthropoda; class Insecta; order Hemiptera; family Aleyrodidae; genus Trialeurodes; species Trialeurodes vaporariorum. Next base: position 70,285,487 of record VMOF01000002.1, read on the forward strand.
GAAAGAACCTGTTCTCGAAAGTAGACGTAGGTCTGGGTAATGCATCAACACATTAATCTAAGTCCGGTCTAAGATTCGCGTGAAAGCGTCACTAACATAAAGTCAATTCCAACCCTCTTTGAGCATTCGAAAATAAGTGTTGAAAAGAGAAATAAATGACAGAAGAATCCTAAGAAAAGAAATAAGAATCGTAACACAAAAACAGTATAAATGCTGTTATGAGACTCGTATAGTAAGTAACTGACATACTTCAACAGCATCATGAAAAGCCGATGTTATGGCATATCAGTGATGCCGATATTTCATGCTATGTTGCTTGAAAATCAAAATATCGATTGAAAAACTGATTTTTCATCGAAAATGGCGATAATGATTCTGAGGATACGATGGATTTTATTGCAGATTTCCGTATTTTTCCGCTTTGAGTGACTGCAGAAATTTTACGGAAATCTGCTATAAATTAGGTATAAAAGCCATATTATCCCTTCAAAATTATCGGGAAATCACCATTCCTGCTGAAAAATTGATTTTCTAATCGATATTTTGATTTTTAAGCAAAATAGCATAAAACATCGGCATCACTGATGCCATAACAAATCACGGCTGAAGAGAGAAGACTTCTCTAGTTTCAATGATGCGAGTTAGACGATAAATGTTTTCCGATACGATTGTCATCAAAAAGCAGCAAACCCGCAAACATTGAGGTCTCTTTTTCACGTGAAATTTAATTATACATTGAGAAATCGACTTTCACAAAACTACTCTACATACTGTAAGGACACCACCTTGTTTGAGACGCTAACGAATAAATTTACATTCTTTTACGTTGTATCAGGAGTCAGGACTATCATCATACCAAGAAAAAACCATCGTAAATAAATAAAATGTGAATAATATTGTTTTGTTAATCTTTTGCGTTTTTTTTTTTTTTTTTTTTTTTTTTTTTTTTTTTTTTTTTTTTTTTTTTTTTTGGGCTCATTCTGAGTCAATTTAAGAGTAAAATTTATTTTTCAAGTAAAATGAAAGTGATTGTGAAGAATATTTTTATCTACTCATAATTTTCTGGCAACTCAAGCACGTCTAAACGAAGTTACGTTTTTAAATTGAGCTCGAATCCATGCGAATAATTTTTTAGGCGCTTCGCAATTTCATCGACTTTTAGAAAAAATGTGTGAACGAAGTATGCGGTGTGAGTCCTGGAACTGCTGGGAATGTAAATAGCTCTAAATAAGCCCCCTTTTTTCTGTTTTAACTCTTTATGGGCCAAGCCCGAGTATACTCGTTTTTCTCCTTAAATCCATTTTTCATTGTTTCAGTCTTCATTCTGGATAAACGCGACTATCGATGAAAACACTTACAAGATAAAATGTTTTCGAGCTCCTTCAATTCATCGTATAGGCAATTCCAACTCCCCCGAGTACGAACAGTTAACTACCTTCCCTTTGTAAACGGAAGAGTGGCGTTCTATTGAAATAACCTGGCCCTTAAAGAGGGTTAAAACTGTTGGGAGATACCCAAGACCCAAAATATCCCCCCCCCCCATAAAATCAAATTTTTGACGAAGCTAATATGTTCATTCCTTCTCTAGTGCTTCTGAGGCTAGTTAATGGCTCCTCATAAAATGAAATCACAATTCTTTGGCAAAAACTGTGACTATCATCGACCACATTTTTCCGAATGCCGACCCCTTTAATCTTGAATTTATGGAAGAAATCTTTGATCATGAAGAAAGAGGTTAGTATTCACTACACCTATCTGTGTGTGTATCACCCGTTTTAATTCATGTACCTGGTTGGGAGAAGCTAAAAGTTACACTGATACATAAAATTTGCCTAACAATGGTTGATGGCAGATCCATCAATGCTCTGACTGACACAACATCAGCTCAAACATATTATTCTGCTTAGTCACTCTGTCAATTATAAATGATTTAGGGGCCCAGTCAATACATCCACTTTTGAATTAGGCTTTTTTACCCTCCATACCTTAATTCGAATTAGGCTTTTTTACCCTGCATACCTTAATTCGAATTAGGCTTTTCTACCTTCCATACCTTAATTCGCTTTCTTGAATGGTTATTACACGTGGCGTATCGGCTGACTGTTCAGGTGTAGAAAGTAAAAAAAGAAAATCGACCAGGGGTGGATGCCAGAAAGAAAGAAATTCAAGATAAGTTCCCATCACCAGTTGGTATAAATATTGGTGTACGTAGGGAAACAAGGTCTTGGTACCACCAACGATAGAAATTATGCCCGAAGGTTTAAACCATCACACTCAGCGCTGAGATCACCGGACTGGATAAAAACTTCATTTATCGCTGCCAGGTCATCCTTCGGATCCTTTCAATGGGTCTGTTGCATACTTTTGCTACAACAATATAGAACCTTGATTCTTATGTAAAATTCGGCGAAAATAACGATGCGCACATTAAAAACGTTCAAATCCACTCATTAACTCAGGAAATCACTTCAATTTCAAACAGCCCGCGCTACACTAGACACTATTTGCACCGGTATACTACTACATAGACGGAACCTCCGTGTAGAAGTAAACAACATCGTAACTACAAAATGATGGAATTCCCTTCTAAATACATGAACAATTGTCTGTATTAGCTGTCTGGTCTTTTCGGTTTATCAAAGATTACGAAATAATATAAGAGTTGTACGCATCAAAACGAAACATTCCAATGTTTGTAAGTTCTGTTCATGTTGAAAGTTTCTAATGTGCGCATCGTTATTTTCGCCGACTTTTACGTTAGAAACAATGTGTCATATTGATGTAGCAAAAGTACGCAACAGACCCATTGGAGTTGCAGTAGACGCTTCCGACTCAGCCACTCTAGGAAAATCTTGAGGATGAAATGTAATCAAGATGTCCTGAATATAATGCTGATAAGCTCGGATCCTATACTAACGCAATTAAGGCGCCTGCCACCGAGGAAATTTGAGAGCTCAAGCCAGGAAGTTGTGGACCTTTTGATGGCAGGAAATTTTGGTGTGACAGGGATGATGAAGAAAATTATTAAAATTTAAAATTTATACCCTCGTTTTTTTCCATTTTTGTTTGTTGTTTTATGTGAAGATGTACTTATTTTAGGTTTATCTTTTGTTTATATTTTTTGTAATAGGAGTCGAGAAATCGTTCGAGGAAGGGCTTTTGGGGCTAGGGCATCTCCCAACAGTTTCAAAACAGAAAAAAGAGGGCTCGTTAACCCGCCATCAGTCGCGCGGGGTCGAAAACGACCCCAGGGGTCAGAAAAATGCAATTTTGTCCATGAAAATTTTAAAGTTTTAGCTCATCCGTTTCAGTACCTTCCTACAAGGGTTTGGACTACCCACTCTGTTAGTATGCACTTAATTCAATCAATCGTTTTGAAGCACGGACGCGTCAAAGTTGCTTGGGGTCGTTTTCGACCCCGCGCGACTACTCACGTTCATAAAATGTGACCGAGTGAACATAACGTAAACGTGGATTCTGTGCGGTGTTTACACTTGCGGGATGTGATTGCCGTTGGTTTTTTACTTTTCTATACTTCCTACAATACTTTCAGCAAATCTAATGTTTGCTCTCACTGTTTTTTTCTAAATTACTCGTTTATCTCAATTTCTTACGTATCAATTTTTACCTAAATCAGTGCGGCGCCGCTTCCGATCTGGCAGCACTGCGTTTTGTCAATTTAAACCCGTGCAAAGTGTCGATTCGAGGGAATGCACTGCGCACCTCCATTAGTTTGACTTTTTTCATGCATTTGAATCCACGAAATGCGGCGTTGCCAGATTACACGCGACGCCACTTATCATAAATGTTTTTGTTTTTTTCCGCGAAAGTTTGATTATATAACATCGGGCGGGGAGTGGGGAGGGTAAAAAGGGAATGAGAGGGGAAATGAAGGTGGATGGTGGGGGGAAAGCGGAAGGGAGATGAAAAAGGGTATCTGGAATCATGTACGAAAAGCAAAAAGATCACGGCAAAAAAAAAATTCAAGGATCTCCACTTTGCTACTCCCCCCCCAACCCCCTTTTCCCCTCCAGACCTCCCCTGAATCCTCAAATTCGATTCTGTTTTTTGGTTCATAGAATCTTGCTTACCTTAATTGGCGTTTTTTCCATCTCATTCGGTAAAAAATAAAGTTTTTCAGATGGTTAGTTCTTTCATCTCCAAAATTTTAGGACTAAATATAGGAGGGGTATTGAGGGGGTATATCTCGAAAACTTGCCCCCGTAACCCCATACTTTTAAGTAGATTCCAAGAATCTACTTATTGCAGAGGGTGCGATGTTGGATTTTTCGGAAAATTTTATCAAATGAGCACGTTTCATGGTCCCCTGAGTGAGAAAATACCACTCGTTGAAAATTTTATATATATATATATATATATATATAAAATAATAACAACTTAATTGGGAATAAGGCCGTGAAACAATAAAATTAAAAAAACGAGACGTTTCGGAGGGCTAATACCTCCTTTATCAATCGAAAATTAAAAATTAAAAAAAAATATAAACAAAGAGTCATGCCATCACGATGATAACGGCCATGACTAAGGCTCAAGCCACAAACAAGTATTTAATTGAGGAAAAGACTACACAAGCAAAGAAGATAATCAATCACCAGCTCCATCTGAACGAAAAAACTGGTGATAAGCAGAGCTTAATTTGGACACGTCTGCGCGGCAATTACAAACACTGCTCTCGTGTTTCAAGATTTCTATCATTTCAAGGAGATTTCTCGCGAAATCATTCCTCTCGAAACCCAAAATTTTCGCGCCATGGAAATCAAAAGTATGACCAAGAGAATTTTGATGATGGTGAAGAGCAGTTTTTTCATTTTGGTCATACTTGTGTCCATTAAATCGTTTACTCAGTATCTGCTTAGTTTGCCCGATGTAGCTCAATTCACAATCGTTGCACTTAATTGAATAAATTACGGAGGACATTTGGCTGCTATCAGTCTTAGATTTTAAAGGGGACAGTAAGAAACCGAGGTCATTATATCGCTTATGAACCACCCTATAGCCAAACAACTTAAGAATAACTGACAAATTTTCAGAAAGATACGGCACATAAGGTAACGATATTATATGAGAAGTATCAAAAGCATTGTGTGATTGTGTCAAAACATTGGTGTGAAAGTTATCAATTTTTTTGTGGACAAAACTGAAAATTTTGTCAATGAGGGAGGGGGGTAACAATTTTCAATCAGGAGCTGTTTGCCCAATTTTATCACTTCAGTCCTGTATTGATGATCCGTTAGCCTGATGATACGCTGCGCGAGATTGTAAACAACGTTCCGTTTATAGATCGATGGTTGAACAGACAAATAATTTAAATAACGGCCCGAAGCTGTGGGTTTTTGATACCAACGGCATTTTAAGTAATTACCTACCCTCATGACAGTCATGTCCAAAAAATTAATGCTCTGATCCATTTCTTGCTCAACTTTGAACTGGATGGAGGAACTTTTTGAATTAAAAAACTCAAAAATAGGGATAATATCAGAATGTTTAACCACCAAAAACAAATCATCAACATAGCGCTTATACAAGTAAATTAAGTACTGTGTTGAAGAAAGCACTTCTATCTCAAAATCCTCCATCACAATATCTGCCAAGACCGCAGATACGCTACCACCCATAGCAAGCCCACATTTCTGCTGATAAAATTTGTCTTCAAATTGAAAAATAGTTGAAGAGATGCATACTTCGAGGATATGGAGGAAAAGATCTTTAGGTATGGAACAATGATGTTGAATTTCCTCCCAACGTCTTTCCACACATTCAAGGGCAAGCTCGCACGGAATATTAGTATACATCGACTCAACATCGAGAGATATGAGTCGAAAACCTTCAGGAATTACCAAGTTGTTGACATCATTAAAAAATTCGAATGAGTTTTTAACGTGATATTCCGTGTCACCGACAATTTTGGATAATATTGCAGAGAGAAATTTCGATAACGCATAAAAAGGTGAGTTAATAGTACTGACGATAGGTCTAAGTGGCAATCCTTGTTTGTGAAGCTTAATTGTTTATATATATATATATATATATATATATATATATATATATATATATATATATATATATATATATATATATATATATATATATATATATATATATATATATATATATATATATATATATATATATATATATATATATATATATATATATATATATATATATATATATATATATATATATATATACAGGGTGTCCCAAAATTGATAAAAAATATTTTTACCACGTATTTTTGGGGCCAAAATAAGACTTTTTTTTCCTATGAACACGTGTCCGAAAATGCCCCCCCTCGGAGCTACAGCCCCCCAAAGTTTTAAAAAAATATCGGTTTTTCTTCGATTCTAGCAACGGATCTACGTAAAAATGGATGAAAATTGGTTTCCAAGGGTAATTTTGTGCGTTCTTTCCGATTCCGGGGTCGAAAATTCCCGAAAGGGTCAAGAAGGGGGGGTTTGAGGGGGGTTCAAATTTTAAATTGAATAATTTTTTAGTGCTCCCTAAGAAAATAAGAAAAGTAACGAAAGAATCTGATGGAACAAAACAAAAGGAACATTTTTGATCTCTTGTGTTTTTTTCATAAGACACACGGAAAACGAGTAAAATCGATTTTTCGCCGGGAGCGCACAGCCCGATAGCGTTGTTTCAGTGCCGCGTTGCGTCGAGTCGATCGTTGAGTCAGTTGAGTGCACAAAGCAGCGCTATCGGGCTGTGCGCTCCCGGCGAAAAATCGATTTTACTCGTTTTCCGTGTGTCTTATGAAAAAAACACAAGAGATCAAAAATGTTCCTTTTGTTTTGTTCCATCAGATTCTTTTGTTACTTTTCTTATTTTCTTAGGGAGCACTAAAAAATTATTCAATTTAAAATTTGAACCCCCCTCAAACCCCCCCTTCTTGACCCTTTCGGGAATTTTCGACCCCGGAATCGGAAAGAACGCACAAAATTACCCTTGGAAACCAATTTTCATCCATTTTTACGTAGATCCGTTGCTAGAATCGAAGAAAAACCGATATTTTTTTAAAACTTTGGGGGGCTGTAGCTCCGAGGGGGGGCATTTTCGGACACGTGTTCATAGGAAAAAAAAGTCTTATTTTGGCCCCAAAAATACGTGGTAAAAATATTTACTATCAATTTTGGGACACCCTGTATATATATACATATATTTATACAGGGTGTACCAGACCACCCGGATAGGTACTTTTTCTCGAAAACGGCTGGGCGTAGAGAGCTGAAACAAAAAAGTCAGATAGGGAATTGACCCCAAAGAATTCAATGAAAATATTTTCAAAGCCCCCCGAGGCCCTCCTGGGGGGTTTTGGGGGGGTTCGAAACACATTTTTCCATTTTTGGCGGGAAAAAGCCTATAAAAGGTACAAAAATAAGTTCAGTTTTTGAAAGAACAACTCATTGCCGACATTTTTGTTCCAGTAAATTTTTCCAGAAAACCCCAATTTTTGGGGTTATGGGCCCTTTTGGGGGGAAATTTTCATTCGGCCACTGTGACCACACTATTCAACATTTTCCAAAAAACTAAAATCCATCTGAAAGAGGAGATTAAGACCTTTCGATTGATGTGCCACATAATACCTAAAAAAGAAAAATTAGGGCCCCCACTTAGATTCCAAAATTTGGGGGTATTTGGGCCCCCCCACGTAAAAAAAGTCAAATAGCAAGGTATGGCTTGTGATACATCGATCGAAAGCCCTCAAAGAGTAGAATAAGATGGCGCAATCCAAAATCCTCTGCAATCATTACTTTCAAAATGGCGGCCATTTGAAAACTATGGGTGTTCAAAGGTAAGTCCTGGGAAAAGAGTCCAAGGTTGAACGATACATGGATTGAAAGGCCTTAAAAAAAGCAAACGAATGGCGCAAACCGCAAATCAATCCGCCTCTTCAATCAAAAGTTATGGCCGATTGAAACTTAAAGGGCTCAATAAGGCCTATTTAAGGCTGCTTTAAGTTTCAATCGGCCATAACTTTTGATTGAAGAGGCGGATTGATTTGCGGTTTGCGCCATTCGTTTGCTTTTTTTAAGGCCTTTCAATCCATGTATCGTTCAACCTTGGACTCTTTTCCCAGGACTTACCTTTGAACACCCATAGTTTTCAAATGGCCGCCATTTTGAAAGTAATGATTGCAGAGGATTTTGGATTGCGCCATCTTATTCTACTCTTTGAGGGCTTTCGATCGATGTATCACAAGCCATACCTTGCTATTTGACTTTTTTTACGTGGGGGGGGCCCAAAGACCCCCAAATTTTGGTATCTAAGTGGGGGCCCTAATTTTTCTTTTTTAGGTATTATGTGGCACATCAATCGAAAGGTCTTAATCTCCTCTTTCAGATGGATTTTAGTTTTTTGGAAAATGTTGAATAGTGTGGTCACAGTGGCCGAATGAAAATTTCCCCCCAAAAGGGCCCATAACCCCAAAAATTGGGGTTTTCTGGAAAAATTTACTGGAACAAAAATGTCGGCAATGAGTTGTTCTTTCAAAAACTGAACTTATTTTTGTACCTTTTATAGGCTTTTTCCCGCCAAAAATGGAAAAATGTGTTTCGAACCCCCCCAAAACCCCCCAGGAGGGCCTCGGGGGGGCTTTGAAAATATTTTCATTGAATTCTTTGGGGTCAATTCCCTATCTGACTTTTTTGTTTCAGCTCTCTACGCCCAGCCGTTTTCGAGAAAAAGTACCTATCCGGGTGGTCTGGTACACCCTGTATGTATGTTTCAGCCAATTTTACCGTTTTTATGTCCGACGACCCTGTTCGTAATTTTTGGTTTTTTTTTTTGAAATTTTTCTCAACTATTCGTTGGGTTTAATTCTTGGATGAGTTCGAAGATGGTGTAAATCCGACAGTTAGTTTTCGCGTTATGGGCCGTGTTTGAGTCGTAAAATGTGTTTTTGAGGTTTATTTTTGCGAGTGTTTGTTTTGAGTATTTTTTTTTGGGAAAATTTATGTTAGCCGTTTTGTTACGGAACTTTTTTACTCGAATCATTTTTTCGTTTTCTGCGTTGTAAGCGAGTTATAGTGATGTGTTTTTCGGGTTTTTTGGCAGTGTTTTTATATGAAGACATTGTTTTTTTGTATCGTAAATTTTAGTATATATCGTGGAGGATGTTTTTAGTTCATATGCTCTTTGCCTTGAATTTTCCTTGTGTTTTACGTGTTTTACGAGCTATTTAGTTTCTTATGGGATTTTACAAGTGAAAGACAAGGATGGCGTATTGGTATAATTGCTCTTTCTTTGTTTTACACGTACACTGTTGCTTAGGTACGTTATTTATTTATTTTCTTGTTTTATCAGCTGCTCAGATTTATTCCTCATTACCGTTACAAAGATTACACATTTTTCTATCTTTGTACTATAATCTTTTTTTCATGGTCATTTTTATTTAAATGTTGAACAGCTGATAAAAAAAAAGAAAATTGAATAATTCAAAGAAAATCATAACATAACCTATTTATTGAAATTTGTGAAAAACTTAAATAACCTAGCTTTTATTTCTCACTTGCATCGTAAAGATTACACATTTCTCTGTTGGTAATATAATCTTTTTCACAATAATATTTGGATTTTGAGCAGCTGATATAATAAAAAATAAAAAATCAACGAAAATTATAACCTATATTTAAATTTGTGAAAAAATGATTTAACCAAGCATGGAATCTACTTCGTCTTACCGGCCTGCCGGGAGGCATTTTTTTTTCATGAAATTATCTTCTGTAGTGCCTAGAAGTAAAAAATCCTCGGTTTAGGAGTTTCAAAACTAGTTGAAGGAAGCTGACCGATGAAAATCTGGGAAATATCACATTTTTAGGGTTTTTCCGACACAGATTACAATATACCAATTGCTGAACGTGGAAACGTTGAAACGTTAATGGGTCGAAAACAACCCCGCGCGACTACTCGCGGAAGTTTTTAGGGCGCGACTGACCGCGGGTTAAAGAAAAATAAAAAATGCCTCCCGGCAGGCCGGTAAGACGAAGTAGATTCCATGCTTGGTTAAATCCTTTTTTCACAAATTTAAATATAGGTTATCATTTTTGTTGAATTTTTCTCTGAAGTTTTCTTTTTTGTTTAATCAGCTGCTCAAAATCCAAATATTATTGTGAAAAAGATTATATTACCAATAGAGAAATGTGTAATCTTTACAATGCAAGTGAGAAATAAAAGCTAGGTTATATAAGTTTTTCACAAATTTCAATAAATAGGTTATGTTTTGATTTTCTTTGAATTATTCATTTTTTTGTTTTTTTTATCAGCTGTTCAACATTTAAATAAAAATACCCATGAGAAAAAGATTATAGTACCAAGATAGAAAAATGTGTAATCTTTGTAACGCTAATGAGAAATAAATCTGAATAAGAGCAGCTGATCAAACAAGAAAATAAATAAATAACGTACCTAAGCAACAGTGTACGTGTAAAACAAAGAAAGAACAATTATACCCAAAGAGTAAACAAGAGTCGCAATTGAATGGAAGGCCTGCGTGGTCAACGTAGATAAGGGATCCGAACGCGGGCTGGCCTGGGCTGGCCTCTGATTGGCTGCAACGGGTGGAGCAAAAATGACTCGGGGTATAGGGAAAATAACACGGGATTTTCGTTCCGGGGCGTTTATCTCGAAACCTAAGCAAAATAATATCTAAACAATTTGTACGAGTCGATTCAGCAGATTTTTCCGAACAATTTGATAGGTCATAAGTGCCACTTTATTGCAAATTCGAAAAGACTGTTTCAGTTTAAAAGTACTCACAATAGTGAGTTACTCAAACACACGCCAAGCATGTAATCACACTATTGTGCGTGCTTTTAAACTAAAACAGTCTTTTCGAATTTGCAATAAAGTGGCACTTATGACTTATCAAATTGTTCGGAAAAATCTGCTGAATCGACTCGTATAAATTGTTTAGATACTATTTTGCTTAGGTTTCGAGATAAACGCCCCGGAACGAAAATCCCGTGTTATTTTCCCTATACCCCGAGTCATTTTTGCTCCACCCGTTGCAGCCAATCAGAGGCCAGCCCAGGCCAGCCCGCGTTCGGATCCCTTATCTACGTTGACCACGCAGGCCTTCCATTCAATTGCGACTCTTGTTTACTCTTTGATTATACCAATAAACCATCCTTGTCTTGCACTTGTAAAATCTCATAAGAAACTAAATAGCTCGTAAAACACGTAAAACACAAGGGAAATTCAAGGAAAAGAGCATATGAACTAAAAACATCCTCCACGATATACAGGGTGTCCCAGACCACCCGTGTAGGTACTTTTTCTCAAAAACGGCTGGGAGTAGAGAGCTGAAACAAAAAAGTCAGATAGGGAATTGACCCCAAAGAATTCAATGAAAACATTTTCAAAGCCCCCCGAGGCCCCCCAGGGAGATTTTGGGGGGGGAGGGGGGTCGAAACAAATTTTTCCATTTTTGGGGGGAAAAAGCCTATAAAAGGTAGAAAAATAAGTTCAGATTCTGAAAGAGCAACTCATTGCCGACATTTTTACTCCAGTAACTTATCCCAGAAAACCCCAATTTTTGGGGTTATGGGCCCTTTTTGGGGGAAATTTTCATTCGGCCACTGTGACCACACTATTCAATATTTTTCAAAAAACTGAAATCCATCTGAAAGAAGAGATAAAGACCTTTCGATTGATGTGCCACACAATACTTAAAAGTGAAAAATTAAGGCCCCCACGTGGATTCCAAAATTTGGGGGTCTTTGGGTCCCCCCACGTAAAAAAGTCAAATAGCAAGGTATGGCTTGTGATACGTCGATCAAAAGCTCTCAAAGAGTAGAATAAGATGACTCAATTCAAAATCGTCTACAATCATCACTTTCAAAATGGCGGCCATTTGAAAATTTTGGGTGTTCAAAGGAAAGTCCTGGGAAAGGAGTCCAAAGATGAACGATACATAGATTAAAAGGCCTTAAAAAAAGCAAACGAATGGCGCAAACCGCAAATCAATCCGCCTCTTCAATCAAAAGTTATGACCGATTGAAATTTAAGCAGCCTTAAATAGGCCTTATTGAGCCCTTTCAGTTTCAATCGGTCATAACTTTTGATTGAAGAGGCGGATTGATTTGCGGTTTGCGCCATTCGTTTGCTTTTTTTAAGGCCTTTTAATCTATGTATCGTTCATCTTTGGACTCCTTTCCCAGGACTTTCCTTTGAACACCCAAAATTTTCAAATGGCCGCCATTTTGAAAGTGATAATTGTAGACGATTTTGAATTGCGTCATCTTATTCTACTCTTTGAGAGCTTTTGATCGACGTATCACAAGCCATACCTTGCTATTTGACTTTTTTTACGTGGGGGGACCCAAAGACCCCCAAATTTTGGAATCTACGTGGGGGCCTTAATTTTTCACTTTTAAGTATTGTGTGGCACATCAATCGAAAGGTCTTTATCTCTTCTTTCAGATGGATTTCAGTTTTTTGAAAAATATTGAATAGTGTGGTCACAGTGGCCGAATGAAAATTTCCCCCCAAAAGGGCCCATAACCCCAACAATTGGGGTTTTCTGGGAAAAGTTACGGAGTAAAAATGTCGGCGATGAGTTGCTCTTTCAGAATCTGAATTTATTTTTGTACCTTTTATAGGCTTTTTCCCGCCAAAAAGGAAACATGTGTTTCGAACCCCCCCCCCCCCCCCCCCCAACCCCCCTGGGAGGCCTCGGGGTGCTTTGAAAATATTTTCATTGAATTCTTTGGGGTCATTTCCCTATCTGACTTTTTTGTTTCAGCTCTCTACTCCCAGCCGTTTTTGAGAAAAAGTACCTACACGGGTGGTCTGGGACACCCTGTATACTAAAATTTACGATACAAAAAAACAATTTCTTCATATAAAAACACTGCCAAAAAACCCGAAAAACACATCGCTATAACTCGCTTACAACGCAAAACACGAAAAAATGACTCGAGTGAAAAAGTTGCGTAACAAAACGGCTAACATAAATTTTCCCAAAAAAAATACTTAAAACAAACACTCCTAAAAATAAACCTCAAAAACACATTTTACGACTCAAACACGGCCCATAACGCGAAAACTAACTGTCGGATTTACACCATCTTCGAACTCATCCAAGAATTAAACCCAACGAATAGTTGAGACAAATTTCAAAAATAAAAACCAAAAATTACGAACAGGATCGTGGGACATAAAAACGGTATAAAACTGGCTGAAAATACATATATATATATTATATATATATATATATATATATATATATATATATATATATAAAATATATATATATATAATAATTTTCAACGAGTGGTATTTTCTCACTCAGGGGACCATGAAACGTGCTCATTTGATAAAATTTCCCGAAAAATCCAACATCGCACCCTCAGCAATAAGTAGATTCCTGGAATCTACTTAATAGATTCCTGGAATCTACTTAAAAATAAAGGTCGTCACCCCTCCATCCCGTTCATCTCTTCATGCTGAAACGCTAAAAAATAGTGAAAAGCCAAGAAAAAAAAAAACAAAAATAAAATAAAAAAGGGCCTCAAAATTCCAGACCCCCCCCCCTCCCTGGAATAACCCGTTTCTATATAATTTTTTACGAGGTTTATTACGAGGATTTGAGGCATCCGGACCGTATTGCGACGGAACCCACTTTCAAATAATACTCTTTTCAAAAGTTCCCGCGATTTGACTGATACATGTTAACCAAGTCCTACTTTAATGGATGCGCCTTCATTTTTCAAGGTAGATTAAAACGGTGCATCCACGTACGAATAGTTAGCTAATCTGATTCAAAATACTCTCCCCAAAAACTCCTGAAAACTCCCGAAAACTCCCTTTATTCCTTTCTTTTTTCTCGTGATTTCCCTTTTCTTTCATTCTTCTGTTCTTTTTTACTTTTCTTTTCCTTTTCCTTTCTATTCTTTTTTCTTTCCCCCTTTTAGTTTCTCATTTTCTTCAAGCCCTCTTTGCAAAAAGGGGAGGCTTAACCAAATTTCAGTCTCTTTGGACCAACATTACTCAAAAACAAACTTTGGAGGTATACAGCACGTGTCATTTAGATAGACCACATTTTTCTGTTCTTTTCATTTTTTATGGTTGCAGTTTTCAGATTGTGTTTTTTGAGATAAACACCTACAATTTTTAAATATAACTCCGGGCATATATGGGTTAAAAGCCTTCCTCTCCCCTTCATGGTCCGCCACTAACTCAAGCAATATCTCTGAATTGCATACTTAAATTTATTGACCTTATTTAACGCTGTAGCAAACGTTTGCGACAGGCCCGCCATTGCAACGTGCATTTTCTGCGAATCCGACTACAGTATACGATTATACGACTGGGTACCAACCATTACGAACGCACCATCATTGTAAGTACATGGATAATTTTATTGTCATTTGTGCGAGAATATCTAGGAAATGAGGGAGCGAGTAAGTGGAACGCAGAGGAGCATAGCATCAGCTGCGGTCTCACAAAGGATTTCTGCGATACACGTACCCAATGCGACGTCACGTCAACTTCCGAGCTGTGGTCTCATTCTTTATTCTATTTGTTATTTTTTTCCTAGCTTCGTTCCGCCGCATCGCGAAACTGCGAAGTTAATGAATTATTCCATCCCCGCAACGGAACGGCGAGACCGAAAACAAGATGACAATATGAGATGCAGTCTCGCAACAGCGAAACTGCAATGACGAGGGATAGACTGAAAGAGAGTTAACGAGAAGAGGGGGGGGGGGGGAGAAAATGCTGTCTCGCACCGGGCGGGATGACAGTGAAGCGATGAGTGTAGTAGGAATCGCACCTGGATTACATGGAATGATAAAAATAGAGTAACATGATTATGCAACTACGCGTAAGTATATTGCAAAACCAAAGATTACAGAAGGAAAAGGGAAAACCAGACAAGCGGATCCGCCCTAGGGAGATCATGGAAGCAAGCGAGAGAGGAAGAGAGATGATGATACGTTTTGTTAACTAAAATAACAAACGGAGATAAACTATACATATAAAAGACGAAAACAAGGAAAGCACAAGCCAAAGGCAAAGTTTCAGCTCAAGGCCCATTCTATCACTTAAACCTACAACAACACAGAGAGAGCGGTGCTGAGTATAGGCAAATCAGGGGATAAAGCTGGTTCAGCGTTCTGGCCAGAACAGCCACATTACCATTCTATGTAATAGTTACCAAATCGATGCATTCATTGCGAGAGTTCGTTTCAGAAATGTAGGTGGACGGATTTTTGAATTTTTTCAATATTATTTTTCACAATACATAATATAAATGGGTGAAAACTAATATTGAGCCTTGGTTTATCATTGAAGGCAAGTTTTGTTCTGATTTAAAAGAGTGAGAATTGAAAATTCGCCAAAGACTATCGGTGAGCTCCACCTAAATCTACAATTCTGAAAAAAAAAACTCAGGTGTCGATGTGAATAAAATATTATTTCATCCCTTTTCGCTGCAATTATTCTTTTGAACAAGCATTCAACTCCCGTTTGGATTTTAATTCATCCCCCCCCCTTCTCTCAAATTTTTTAGCTCTACATCGGAGCGGTAAAAAGAATTAGTCCTGTCGAGCACAGCTTGGCGCTGGAGGGGAAAGGGTTAGTTCAAAACTTCCAAAATCAGTGTTGCCACTTTTGAGGAGAAGAGCCGTGTATTATAAAATGGGAATTTAGGAAAATCAGTAAACGGCCCGAAGTCGCACAACTGGGCGGTACAAAATATAACAATTGAGGTGTAGGTAAAGTTGAGCAGTAGGGTTTTTATTTATTTATATTTATTTATTTTTTATTTTTATTTATATTTATTTTTTTCTTTTTAAAAATGAAAGTCTGATTCGGAATTGATAAACTTCCTGGGAGAAGTGCTCATAAAACGACTCGGGTGCTCTTCAGCTAAAAAACCTTAATATTTACGCACAACGCACAATTCTCAGGAAGGGCACGCCCATTGTTTTACGGGCCTTTTCCTCGGAAATTTCCTCAATTAAGGTGATTCTATGGCAAACTCCCGAAAATTTTAATCCGATAGATGGCGTTACTTGTCGCTGGCTTCAAAAATAGCCGTTTTTAGACGGTTTTCGGCTGTTTTCTCTGAAAAGACGAATTACAGACAAAAAATTGGAATGTCAGTACCTGCTTAATTTTTTGCTTGATTTTTTGAGCCATAAACGAGCCAAATTGGTTCTAAAATAAAGGCGAAACTATATGCAAAGAAAAAAGCATGTGTAATTTGGAGTTGTATCAGCAAAGATTACGGGTGAAACCGAAACCTGTAATCTTTGCTGATACAACTCCAAATTACACATGCTTTTTTCTTTGCATATAGTTTCGCCTTTATTTTAGAACCAATTTGGCTCGTTTATGGCTCAAAAAATCAAGCAAAAAATTAAGCAGGTACTGACATTCCAATTTTTTGTCTGTAATTCGTCTTTTCAGAGAAAACAGCCGAAAACCGTCAAAAAACGGCTATTTTTGGAGCCAGCGACAAGTAACGCCATCTATCAGATTAAAATTTTCGGGAGTTTGCCATAGAATCTCCTTAATCGAAATTCGAACACCTATATTTGAGATATTCCAATTTTTCCCTATGCATGGTCACCCATTTTTCCATTGATTTTAATGGAAACCTTTCATCCTCCGTGGCTTCCTAAACATTTAAAATTTCGAAAAAACAAAAAAAGACCCTGTGAGGAACGTTAAACGCAACTTCTCTGCAAAATTTGGATGTATACAGTGGCGTCGCGTGCCATTTGGCAACTTTGCAATTTGGCCATTTAAATCCATATAAAAGGTCGAACTGTTGGAGGTGCACAGTGCACTCCCTTGAATCGATATTTTACATGGTTTTAAATGGTCAAATTGCAACGTTGCCAGTTGGCACGCGACGCCACTGGATGTATATGGACCATTGGTTCAAAAGTTGTGCCGAGATTCAAACAAACAGCTGACATAATACTTTCTCAATTTCTAACTTCGTTAGAGTGAGAATTAAAGCAAACAATTGCGTGTCACAGGGTAGCTTTTTTCCACTCTTCCGCAGAAGTTATTGAATTATCGGCTGGAGTTTAGATAAAACGAAGACATGTTATTACTTTCAAAACAGTGACATGCCGTGGATCTACATCAGTGGCATAGCGTGCAATTTGGCAACGTTGCAGTTCGTCCATTTAAACCCATAAAAAAGATCGACTTATTGGGTGTTCGGTGAACACCTTCGCATTCGACCCTTTACACGGGTTTAAATGGACATAATACAACGTCACCAAACTGCACGTTACGCCACTGATCTACATATGTAGAGTTTCCGCCATTGGATGCGGGTTTGCAAATTTGTTTGCATTCTGAGGGCGGTTGTTGTGTTTTTGACTTTCGTCCAACGCAAAAATTACAGAGTACAGTTTCTAACGGAGGTGGAGTAATATTTCACTGCCTTTGCTGAACGGCACCTATCTACGCGTTTACAGATTTTTTTTGGCATTATGGACATTCTTGAGGTGAATCATGATTAAAATTAACAAGTTCATTGACATTTAGTACTAACTATTTTATCCGTGGTCCGTGGACAAACCGTGGGACCTCTTCGTTTACAAACAAAATAAATGTGCAAAAAGTCAAAAACGTAACAAACAGCGACGCCGGGAGAGCCTAAAAGTCATGACCAATCAGAGGTCTACTCTCTTGTCTTATTTATCTAAATACAGGGAATCTATAATTATAACGAGCCTTGAAGAGTTAAATCAGACTTTCGGATCACCGTGTAAACTGTGTAGTGTATAATATCATATTATCTTTCGACGAACGTGGCAGATTGAAATTTAATTAAGTTAGTTTTTTCACTAAATAATCACTCACAGTACCAGTCCGGGTTTCAGGCGGGATCGGCAAAATGCAACGAAATTACTAGAACAGCTAACCTATATTCAATTTTTTTTTTTTTTTTTTTTTTTTTTTTTTTTTTTTTGCGAGCTATGATAACCGGACTCTCCGAGGGAAAAGAAAATACTTCAACAACAACATACCAGTCCGGGTTCCAAGCGGAATCGGCGAAATGCAATGGAATTACTGGAACAGCTGACCTACCCTTTCTCCCCCCCCACTTTCCCGTGAACAATGATAACGGGACTCTCCAAGGACCAAGGGAAAGAAAAAACTTTACTTAATCACAAAAGATATTAGAAAAAAAAAAAAAAAAAAAAAAAAAACTTTCAATGACATGGATTCCCAAAACGGACCCTTACATTGCGTGACTTCACCCCTTATAAAATCAAAAATTTTCGAAATCGTTTCTCGAAGCGCATTTTTACCCCGATGGCGATTGCGCTGCAGAAGATCAGAGCCAGTGGCGCACCGAAGGGGGTGGTTTTAGGGTCAAAACCCCCCCCCTAAGCATCAAGATTTTGCTCTAAAAAAGGTCATCTTCGGCCAAAATTGCTTTCAAAACCGCCCCTAAGGCCTCAGAAAATGGAAAATTTGCGGTGAAACCCCCACCAAACTAAAGTGCTCGGTGCGCCACTGATCAGAGCAATCGGATCCGAGTGAAAGACTGAAATTCTGCAGATTGAAAGTCGGACCATTCCTTCATTCGCCTAATATACGTATTTATAAATACGCGCGCATAGCTCTCAAATACAGTGGCGCACTGTGGATCGTCCCCATGGTAAGCAGCGGACATAGGGTCAAAATTCAGAGTGTTGCAATGACATATTTTGGGGCATTTTTCTTTCATTTAGGGTATCTACATTAGCAAACTGCCATGGAATAGTCAAGGAAATGATTTTGGAGGCTCAGGGAATACTTTAATTCAAAAGATTGTCACTTTCTTTTTTGTGAGTGAAACAGAGTGAATTTCGTACATTTACCGGAGCTCCACATCTAAACCTCGCATCAATTTCAAAATAATGCTCTTTTCCAATGTTTAAGGAATGTGAAAGCTTACAAAAAATGTCACTTTTGAATTTTTTTTCTCAAATTTTGATAATGAAATGTTGATTCCAAAAAATGGCCTAAAATGTTTGTTTTTACGGATATTTTTGGAGTTTTGGACATGATTTCGGGAGAATTTCCAATTCACAGACCCATCAAAATGTTCCTTATAGCCCATAGATCCTAGATCAGCCACCAAATAATGCCCGATTTTGCCCGGCCGCTCGTGGGGCTTAGAAACGTAATAATAGAACTCGTGATTTCGCGCGCGCAAAAATCTCAAAATCCAGCCGTATGCTTCAAGTTCTTCCTCCATTTACAGGTAGAGCCGATAAAAATCAACGAACACTTTTTCCAAAGGCTGGATTATATTTTTCAAGTCATATTTTTTCGAAAAATATAATTATTTCGATGGAGGGGGAGGGAGGTCAACTTATGCAATATTGCCAAATTTCAGAGTGCGTAATTAAATCTCCACTCACGAGTTTGTAATATTTTGAGTTTTAAGTTGAAATCTGGCACTAAAAACTATAAAGTTAAACTACTTTGTCTTCAGCTGCACCAACTAATGTAGTTTCACATCGACTTACAGCGTTGCCATTTTCTGATGGAATCTCGTCAAATTAATTTCACATCTTAGACCTATAAATTACGCGAGAAAACAAACAAACAAAAAATCAAAACTTTCCTCCAAAGCTCTCCTTGCCTCTTCTCTGATAGTATCTAAAAATATTTTCTCGTAAAAGTTTTGTTGAAGTTATTTTTGCGCCTCCTGAAAAATTATACAATAGAGATTTTAATTAGATACAAATAGGTATCTATTATGAAAAATTATAAGTTCAGAATTTGTTTTCCTTTTCTGACTCTCATCAATAGTTCAGGTAAGTACCTTCAAAGGGATGTTGTGAAAAGGATAAGTAGTTATGGGGAAGGGGAGGGGGCATGGGTGTTTTTTCGGGTGGGAAGACGGCAATTTACTGCAAAATAACGAATTTAATCAGCGCTATATTAAAATAGTCACTAATGGTAATTTAATCATTAATGATGCAAGATTTCACAATTCACAATAAGAGGTTATCGGGCTCTAAAATTAATTTATTCAATTCTTAGCTTAAATATGAATAAAGAAATGAAATCTACGTCAAATTTCAGTCAGGTTTCATGTGCCGGATGTCTTTCTATACTGTTTTAAGCGTGCAGTGTACCTATGTCCGCTGCACCCCATTGACACGATCCACCGTGTGGCGTAGTGTGCAATGCGGCAACATCACAGTTCGTCCATTTAAACCCATGACAAACATCGAACTCTTGGGACCAAATAATGTTCGGTCCCGAACGTAACTTACGCACGGTCACATGACCGTGCGTAAGCTCTCTGATTGGTCGAAACCGCACGCAAGATGCACGCAATTCAATGCTCGGGACCGAACATTATTTGGTCCCAGGGAGTTCGGTGAACACCTTATACATGGGTTTAAATGGACAATATACCAAGTTGCCAAATTGCACGCTACGCTACTGCTCAAATACATTGGTTGTTTTGGTGCACAGTCTGCACCGCGTGTAAGAGAACATTTTACCCAGGCATGATATGAAAATGTTGGATGTTTCGTTTGGTTCCGTACAATTTTTGCATTATTTTATCATCTTCTATACACTAGGCAAGGAATGTAACCAATGCTCAAGGTATTCAAATGTTATAAAACCAACATTTTGAAGTTGCGACATTGTTTTGATAAAGCGGCGCTTCCTTTTATCCACTACGGAACCATCTGCGCTTACATGCGCTCATTTGATATGTACTTCAGGGCTGCCGTTTTGCGTATAATCAATGCTATTTTTCTATTCACCGATGATTCCACCGGTTGAAAAAAGATTACACAGTTCAGTTCAGTGTATGACTGTAATGCACGGAAAAACTCTGATCTGTAATCTTTCCTTAATCGGTGGAAACTCCGTTGATTAATTAAAATATCCGCAAGTTTTTTAAAGTCACCGACGACTCCACCGGTTGAGAAAAGATTACATACGAGTATTTTTGTGGATTGCAGTCATACACTGAACTGAACTGTGTAATCTTTTCTCAACCGGTGGAATCATCGGTGAATAGAAAAATAGCATTGATTATACGCAAAACGGCAGCCCTGATGTACTTACCCACGCGGCAGCTCGTCGCGTTAGGAGAGTGTTTTTGACCCAATTATGAGCTATGTTTGAATAAATAATGGGGAATGCCTTAGAAATTATCAATTCCCTCGTCGCATTGAATTCAAATAAAGCTGGGGTACAAAATTTGCTACAATAAATCATTCCACATCTAAGCGTCTTGCTGCAAAGTCAAAGTCGAAAACTGCGCTCTTTGCAATACCTTTCTACGATAGAGTTCATCAAAATGTCAAGTAAGCAATGCCTAAAGAAATACCTGAAAGTATACAGGGTGAGCCACAGCACCCGTACCAGGCATTTTTCTCGGAAACCACTGAACCAAATGATTTGAAATAAAAAAGGCAGAGTGGGAATCGACCGCAAATTTTTCATTTTTGATATTTTCAAAAGTCCCCTTCAGCCCCTTGGGGCGTATTTGGGGGGGGGGGGGGTTTCAAACACATTTTTCAAGTTTTCTCTAAAAAACCTCCAATAAAGGTATAAAAATTAGTTAATAATCTTAAAGTAGAGGAAATTGCCGACATTTTTGCTCTTCTCAATATTTTCCAAAAAACCCAAATTTTTTGAGTTATGGGGGATTTTGGCAATTTTTTTGAATCGGCCCTTTTGGCCACCCTGTTGAGAATTTTTCAAAAATTGTTACAGATTCTGAAAGAACAGATCAAGACCTTTGGATTAATGTGCCACATGTTACATTAAAGTTGAAAAATAAGGTGTTTTTTGCCAAATCAAAATTTTGGGGCTTAGTTGGCTCAAACCATGGAATCGCGCCAATTCTGCAATTGAAGCCCCAAAATTTTGATTTGGCAAAAAACACCTTATTTTTCAACTTTAGTGTAACATGTGGCTCAGCAATCGTCTTGATTGGTCTTGATCTGTTCTTTCAGAATCTGTAACAATTTTTGAAAAATTCTCAACAGGGTGGCCAAAATGGCCGATTCAAAAAATTTGCAAAAATCCCCCATAACTCAAAAAATTTGGGTTTTTTGGAAAATATTGGAAAGAGCAAAAATGTCGGCAATTGCCTCTACTTTAAGATTATCAACTAATTTTTACACCTTTATTGGAGGTTTTTTTGAGAAAACTTAAAAAATGTGTTTAAACCCTCCCCTCCCCCCCAAATACACCCCGAGGGGCTGTCGGGGGCTTTTGGAATTATCAAAAATGAAACATTTGCGGTCGATTCCCTATCTGACTTTATTATTTAAAATCATTTGGTTCAGTAGTTTTCGAGAAAAATGCCTGGTACGGGTGCTCTGGCTCACCCTGTATTACCGAGCTCTCATACATTGAAAATCATAGAAAGAATACAATAACTATTTTCCGACATTTTTTTTTTTTTTTTTTTTTTTTTTAGCAGCCTGAAACATTGTACACTTCACCTGATCAAAATCTATAAGCTAACAATAAGAAACATCCATTTTTTTTAAAGGAGGAATCGAGACTCGGGGGTAAAATGTCAATTTCAATTGAGCTCTTGCAAGGTTTTGCTGTGGGCAAATGGACTATACGAGGGTTGTCCGTAAATTAGGGTCTCCAAAGCTGTTTCACAAAAAAAAATCATTTTATTGAAAAAACAAGTACAGATTCTGAAAGCTTGAACTCTTAGCTTTTTTTCTACGTAGTCGCCATTACAATCAAAATATTTTTCATGTCTCTCAGAAAGCTTTTTCAAATTCGCGTCATACCCCTCTCCCGCCAACTCGCATAGTGAGGAATTGACAGCTTCTTCGAGCTCTTCAAGACCCCCAAGTGTTGTTTCAAGTTGGGGAACTAATAATAGTTGCTTGGGGCCAAATCAGGACTATATGGAAGGTGGTCGATGGTTTCCCACCCAAATTTGGCGATGCGAACTGTCGTGACGAGGAGGACGTGAGTTGAAATCGGGCGTTGTCATGGTGTAAACGGACTCCTTTGGTCAGTGAACCTCTCCTTTTGTTCTGTATGGCCTGGCTCAGTTTTGTTGGTGTCTTGCAGTACCTTTCCTCGTTGATTTTCGTACCTTTTTCAATGCAGTCGACCAGAAAAACGCCTTTTTTGTCCAAGAATACAGGCCACAGGGCCATACAGAACAAAAGGAGAGGTTGACTGACCAAAGGAGTCCGTTTACACCATGACAACGCCCGATTTCAACTCACGTCCTCCTCGTCACGACAGTTCGCATCGCCAAATTTGGGTGGGAAACCATCGACCACCTTCCATATAGTCCTGATTTGGCCCCAAGCAACTATTATTAGTTCCCCAACTTGAAACAACACTTGGGGGTCTTGAAGAGCTCGAAGAAGCTGTCAATTCCTCACTATGCGAGTTGGCGGGAGAGGGGTATGACGCGAATTTGAAAAAGCTTTCTGAGAGACATGAAAAATATTTTGATTGTAATGGCGACTACGTAGAAAAAAAGCTAAGAGTTCAAGCTTTCAGAATCTGTACTTGTTTTTTCAATAAAATGATTTTTTCTATGTGAAACAGCTTTGGAGACCTTAATTTACGGACAACCCTCGTAAATTCTAATGTAAAATGTTGCGGAAATACTTCTGCTGAGCTCCTCACAGTGTACTATCAACGATTTTAAGATTGTCGCGAGATTTTTTCGAGCTAAGTTGCGCCTTCAATGTGTCGGTTCGGCCACTCTTCGTACTCCTCACTCGACGCAGGCGAGGGGCTAGTGCGGGCGGAACGGGCGGAGTGGAGTGGGAGAGCCGTCGCATATCAGTCACACACTCACACGCACAACTGTCGCGTCGGCTTTCACTCATTTTCGGCAAGGCACGGCACTTGTTATCTTCGCGTCGGCTTTCCTGCTTCTAATTGTGAGTCTTCGTATTTCCTACGAGGTATTGAAGATTTGCGTCGGCCTTGACCGATTGAATAGACCCTTATATTTTTGCATCATTTTTAATTCCATCTCACCTGCTCGCACTGATTGTGAGTTTCGAATCTGACGTGGCGCTTGCTGCCAATTTACCCCCTGCTTGCCGTTTCAAAGGAACAATTTCCAACTGACCAACGCCCGCACTCCAATTTCCAGTCATCAAAACAGTTGAATTGGTTTGTTATGCTGATGATTTATTTTTTTCAGCATCGGATGATGGGTGAGGAGAGGAGAGGGGCTAATCATTCGATGGACACACTTGTATGACTTGAGTCGAG
Source organism: Trialeurodes vaporariorum (assembly GCA_011764245.1). Taxonomy (NCBI): domain Eukaryota; kingdom Metazoa; phylum Arthropoda; class Insecta; order Hemiptera; family Aleyrodidae; genus Trialeurodes; species Trialeurodes vaporariorum. The sequence goes on from VMOF01000002.1 coordinate 70,309,730, forward strand.
TTTCATCCAGTAGCAGTCCGTCGAAGAGGCAGGGGGGAAAGATTTAAGGGCTCAGCCCCCCCTCCCCCCCCGCGCCCCGAAACTCAAACGTAGAAGGGCTAAAAAAGGAAATAAAGGGTAAAAAAAAAGAAAAAGAGAAAGCAAAAATTCGCAAAATGTCTTTCCAGATAAAGAAAGTAGAGAGTCTCAGCTTTTTTTGATACAATGGAAAGTCGAGTATTTTTGAGTACATCATGCGAAAATTTCATTTGAATCTATTGATGCGTACTATTTTTTTTTGCATTTCTGAGATGCGCAGAAAGAACAGATCAATTATGCCGTTCTTGTTTATGATCACAACTTTGTAAAGCGCAAAAATTCGCAGAATGTCTTTCCAGATAATGAAAGTAGAGTCTCAGCTTTCTTTTGATACAAAGGAAAGTCGAGTATTTTTGAGTATTTCATGCGAAAATTCATTTGAACCTATTGATGTGTTCTGTTTTTCCCCCGCGTGCATTTCTGAGATTTGCAGATCAATCAATTATGCCGTTCTTTTTTATGATCTCAACCTTTTAAATCGCAAAAATTTGCAGAATGTCTTCCCAGATAAAGAAAGTAGAGAGTCTCAGCTTTTTTTTGATACAATGGAAAGTCGAGTATGCGAAAATTTCATTTGAATCTATAGATGTTTATACGTCCCCCCCCCCCCGGTGTGTTTCTGAGATTCGCCGGCTGATGTACGATTCGTGTCCACTAAATTTGATGAATTTGAGGACCCAAATCCCCTTTTAAAAAGGTGCTTTATGGTCATATATGATGCTATTTTCTTGCTCCTTGTACTTCTAATTTGTCAATCTCACAATCAGACCTTCTTTCAATGATCTGCCAATATACTTTTTGGAGGTTTTCGGGCGCTAGATTGCCGAAATTACACACTATGTGCAACGGACGAAATTACAATTATTGCTCAAAAATTTTGCTCCTTGTTTACTGCGACATGTATCTATTTACCCAAAGGTACACACTGTCCGTCGAGAATGCTTAACAGATGCCAACCTTGCTACCGGTAGCCGAAGAAGGAGCGACATACAGGGGGTGGGAAAACGCACGCACCCCCCACCCACTTTTTTACTGTTTGATTTTTTGAGACGCGGTTTTCGGCATTCTTTCTCACGTCGAACGGCTACTCTTCTGGGCTATTTTGTATGCCACCCTCTAACATGAAGCTTTTTTGTTTTTTTTTTTACTCTATGAGTTGAACGTGGTTCGTCTAGCAATCCGATTTAAAAAACCGGGCTGTATCGAAATTCTAAAAGTTCCATCTTTGTTTGCCTTTTAAACTAAGGTCTTTATCTATTTTCAGTGCCATTTTTAGAGGAGAAACTCTTTGGGTCCGTTTCCCGCCAAAAAAAAAAAAAAAAAAAGAAGAAATGAAACGAAACGATACTTGTGCTACTTTTAAATAAATCGATAAATGCGAAAAAACTCAAGCGGATTTTTAAGCGGACTGGAAGCGTTATCCCCGGAAAAAATGTTCTAATGTTCGAACAGTACACTCAGTGGCGTCGCGTGCAATTCGGCAACAATGTATTCTATCCATTTAAACTCATGTAAAATATCGAATTCAGGGTGTTTACAGTGCACAAGGAAAATTCGATATAAAAAATGAGTTTAAATGGAGCAGTTGCATTGTTGCCAGATGTTGCGACGCCACTGTTTCCACTTATCTTCATCCCTTCTTTTTATAAATGTTGGGGGGGGGGGCTTAAGGTGTGATAAAAAAAACATGCGAACCATGCTGAAAAAAGGGGGGGAAAAAAACATAAAAAATTGGTGACGACATTTCGGCTCAAATCGCAGCCATTTTCAAAACAAAATGTAAAAAAAAAAAAAAAAAAAAATTTCAAAAAATTTGTTTGCGTGTTTTACAGCATTCTCCGGTTCACCTGTTTCTTTTGCGTCGAGTCGTCGCTGCATTATTTTCACCTAGTTTATACGGTAAAACTACCTTATATTTCCCTTTTTAGCCCTTCTACGATTGAGTTTCGGGGCGGGGGGGGGGCTGAGCCCTTAAAGCTTTTCCCCCCCGCCTCTTCGACGGACTGCTACTGGATGGAACTCGACTCAAGTCATACAAGGGGTCCATCGAATGATTAGACCCTCTCCTCTCCTCACCCATCATCCGATGCTGAAAAAAATAAATCATCAGCATAACAAACCAATTCAACTGTTTTGATGACTGGAAATTGGAGTGCGGGCGTTGGTCAGTTGGAAATTGTTCCTTTGAAACGGCAAGCAGGGGGTAAATTGGCAGCAAGCGCCACGTCAGATTCGAAACTCACAATCAGTGCGAGCAGGTGAGATGGAATTAAAAATGATGCAAAAATATAAGGGTCTATTCAATCGGTCAAGGCCGACGCAAATCTTCAATACCTCGTAGGAAATACGAAGACTCACAATCAGAAGCAGGAAAGCCGACGCGAAGATAACAAGTGCCGTGCCTTGCCGAAAATGAGTGAAAGCCGACGCGACAGTTGTGCGTGTGAGTGTGTGACTGATATGCGACGGCTCTCCCACTCCACTCCGCCCGTTCCGCCCGCACTAGCCCCTCGCCTGCGTCGAGTGAGGAGTACGAAGAGTGGCCGAACCGACACATTGAAGGCGCAACTTAGCTCGAAAAAATCTCGCGACAATCTTAAAATCGTTGATAGTACACACTGAAAAACATTTCCGGTTACTTTATTTGGATTCCCGTTTAGGAAAGTATTAAATAGAATTCTTGCTATGGTATCCGGAACTCGTGTAAAAATGCATTCACATTTCCCGTTACCGTATCGAGAATTTAGTTTAATACTTTCCTAAACGGAATTCCAGTTTAAATTAAAAATACACTTTTTTTCGGTTTAAATGACTCGTGAAATTGTCATTTATGAAAATTACTATTCAACCTTTCTTACACAAAATAAAACTCTTTTGAATTTGTGAAATTTTCTATTTCATTAATGAAGTAAAGATCCATCCTCGAAAATAAAAGCTTTCTGTCACAGTTCTGAGACTTGCAGGACTGTAGTTGGGTATAGGAAGTTTTTTTTGCACCCTCCCTGACCTCCTTTTGAACATAGACAAATGTGTTAGTTGGGTATAGGAAGTTTTTTTTGCACCCTCCCTGACCTCCTTTTGAACATAGACAAATGTGTTAGAAATTAAAGATAGCAGAGGGGGCGGGCCATCAGCCGGTCTTATCTAACGCACGCGTTCAAATGGGAGAAGAAAGAGACAGCAAAATTCGCCCATGCAGTGCGAATTCTCTATTTCTCTAAATCAATCCGGAAATATCATTCGTGAATGGTGACGTAAAAAAAAGAAGCTAAAGAAGCAGGCTACAAGCCTTTTCATAGGATTCATCCCACATACTCACACACTAATCGTGTTTTTCGATGGGTCAAAAGAAAGTTTTGCTCAAGGGTATTTATGTTTTCAGTGTACGGTGTACAAGGTCTAGATCAAATGCTGACGTAAGTATCTGGTAATTGAATAGCTCTGATCAAGTAGTATTGAGTCCACTTATAATTACTCTGTTCATTGTTTTGTCGGCTACTCGCGCAAATAGAGGACACTAGTGACATTTGATTACCGTTCCCACTCCTGTTTGAACGTTAGAAAATGTATCGAATATTTGGAGGCTTATACTTGGAACCCCTTAATAATCAATTCAATTGGTTTCCGGCGGAGAAAGCATCGATACGATACATCGACTTATTCATGAGTCGCACTGCGTACAAAACCAGGCACATTCGGTGTTTGAAAAGTGGATAAAACGAATTCCTAGAATTGTTGTTTGATTGAAAGTAGCGTAGATCAGGGCTGCTGTTTTGCGTATAATCAATGCTATTTTTCTATTCACCGATGATTCCACCAGTTGAGAAAAGATTACACAGTTTAGTTCTGTGTTTGACTGTACTGCACGAAAATACTCTGATCTGTAATCTTTCCTTAATCGGTAGAAACTCTGTTTTAATTAAAATATCCGCAAGTTTTTTTAAAGTCATCAACGACTCCACCGGTTAAGAAAAGATTACAGATGCGAGCATTTTAGTTTATTACAGTCATGCACTAAACTGAGTGAACTGAACTACGTAATCTTTTCTCAAACGATGGAATCATCGGTGAATTGAAAAATAGCATTGATTATATGCAAAACGGCAGCCCTGGCGTAGATAGATATTCCCGGAATCAAGCGAGGGAGCATTTGACGAACTCGTAAAATGCAGAGAATAGCCACGACAGATCAGGATTCCTATGCTCTCAAATAATTGCTCAAACAAGAATAGGGAACAATATCATTAGGTCACTCAATTTTAATTTTTTTTCTCTCTTTTTTTCATTATAACGTGTAGATAATTGGTTTCCTCTAGCCCTTCACTGCATGGGATTTTTCTTTTTCAACCAATTATGGACTTCCGGAATTACTAGGCCAGTGTTTCTTAATTTGTGGTCCGTGGAGGTTCACCGCGGCGAAAAAACGTAAGACATAAAATTTGGTTAGTGAGTAATTTGACAACACAGCATTTCAAGCAACTCAAATATAGTTTCGGCAGTTTGTCATTTGGATAGGAGAGAAATCAGTGAAACTGCTAGGTGGATACAAAAATACATAAATCGAGTTATTTAGTGGCAATGTCAGGGCCGAAATTGGCCCTTTTTTCCACGAAAGCACTGAGAAGATGGCTTTTTTTGAAGGATAGTGTACTGGCTCAACCTCTTTTGCTCCCACCATCAAATCTCACCAACGACTATAATGCCTCTCCACACAAAATGCACCCACAAAATGGTCGAAGAAGAAGAAAAAAGGAAAATACTTCTTAAAACCGCCTTGTTCCCCAAATAACTCACATACCTGTCAATGAACTCTTTATACGGGTATAGTTGCAAGCACTTCAATCATTTTCAATTACCTACACTTGTACTCATTTGCGAGGTGTAAATGGTCTCAGATGCCAAGGCACCATCAAACAAAATTATTACACTATAACGGCGAAATGAATGCCTAAATAGTCGATAAATAGATTAGTAAATGAATAAATAAACAGATACACAGGGTGCAACAGAATTTCAAGAACACACTTCTACAACGTATTTTTGAGGTCGAAATAATACTTTTTTTCCTATTGATATATGTGGGTCCAAAAATCTCCCCCGTTCGAGCAACAATCCCCCAAAGTTTTTAAAATATTTGTTATTTTTGGAATAAGGGCCATAATCATGAACCAAATGTCATGAACATTGGCGTTCCGGGATTTTTTCACCTGTAAAATTCACTACTGACCTCGAGAAATTCAGAAATTAAGCCCGAGTGTACTTTCAGGCAATCTTGTACCTTTAGCGGCTCAAATTTTATCTTACGGATAAAAACTTTGAAAATGAATCACTATAATCAGATAGAAAAACTCTTGGTAAGATTTTTGGTGACTGACATTTTTTCGATACCACGCGATCGAAGCGAAATAATTGTTGCATAATTTGGACAAGTCAGCGCTTTTACTATGGTGAGCGGAAGTAAGTATGCAACCCACCACTCAGCTGCTTCTTCGCGGGCCGCCCACTATTCATAGTTAAAGTGCTGACTTTTCCACAAAGAGACCAAGAAACTTTCCAAGTGTTTTTCCCGTATGAATTTTGTTATTAGTTTACATCCATCCCGCGCGTTCCCCTCGCCTGGCGTGTGCGCGCGCTTGCGCATGGTAGCTCTAAAACGCATCCCGCGCGCTCCCCTCGACTGGCGGGCGTGTGCGCGCGCTTGCGCATGGTAGCTAAGAAACACTTCCAAGACGCATCCCGCGTGCTCTCCTCGACTGGCGTGTGCGCGCGCTTGCGCATGGTAGCTAAGAAACGCTTCCAAGACGCATCCCGCGCGCTCCCCTCGACTGGCGTGTGCGCGCGCTTGCGCATTCTAGCTCAGAAACTTATAAAGGCTTCCAAAACGCATCCCGCGCGCTCCCCTCGACTGGCGTGTGCGCGCACTTGCGCATGGTAGCTCTAATGAAACGCATCCCGCGCGCTCCCCTCGACTGGCATGTGCGCGCGCTTGCGCATGGTAGCTAAGAAACACTTCCAAGACGCATCCCGCGCGCTCCCCTCAACTGGCGTGTGCGCGCGCTTGCGCATGGTAGCTAAGAAACGCTTCCAAGACGCATCCCGCGCGCTCCCCTCGACTGGCGTGTGCGCGCGCTTGCGCATTCTAGCTCAGAAACTTATAAAGGCTTCCAAAACGCATCCCGCGCGCTCCCCTCGACTGGCGTGTGCGCGCACTTGCGCATGGTAGCTCTAATGAAACGCATCCCGCGCGCTCCCCTCGACTGGCGTGTGCGCGCGCTTGCGCATGGTAGCTAAGAAACGCTTCCAAGACGCATCCCGCGCGCTCCCCTCGACTGGCGTGTGCGCGCGCTTACGCATTCTAGCTCAGAAACTTATAAAGGCTTCCAAAACGCATCCCGCGCGCTCCCCTCAACTGGCGTGTGCGCGCGCTTGCGCATGGTAGCTCTAATAAAACGCATCCCGCGCGCTCCCCTCGACTGGCGTGTGCGCGCGCTTGCGCATGGTAGCTCTAATAAAACGCATCCCGCGCGCTCCCCTCGACTGGCGTGTGCGCGCGCTTGCACATGGTAGCTCTAATATAACGCATCCCGCGCGCTCCCCTCGACTGGCGTGTGCGCGCGCTTGCGCATGGTAGCTAAGAAACGCATCCCGCGCGCTCCCCTCGACTGGCGTGTGCGCGCGCTTGCGCATGGTAGCTAAGAAACGCTTCCAAGACGCATCCCGCGCGCTCCCCTCTACTGGCGTGTGCACGCGCTTGCGCATTCTAGCTCAGAAACTTATAAAGGCTTCCAAAACGCATCCCGCGCGCTCCCCTCGACTGGCGTGTGCGCGCGCTTGCGCATGGTAGCTAAGAAACACTTGCAAGACGCATCCCGCGCGCTCCCCTCGACGGGCGTGTGCGCGCGCTTGCGCATGGTAGCTAAGAAACGCTTCCAAGACGCATCCCGCGCGCTCCCCTCGACTGGCGTGTGCGCGCGCTTGCGCATTCTAGCTCAGAAACTTATAAAGGCATCCCGCGCGCTCCCCTCGACCGGCGTGTGCGCGCGCTCGCGCATGGTAGCTCTAGTAAAACGCTTCCCGTGCGCTCCCCTCGACTGGCGTGTGCGCGCGCTTGCGCATGGTACCTCTAATAAATCGCATCCCGCGCGCTCCCCTCGACTGGCGTGTGCGCGCGCTTGCGCATGGTAGCTAAGAAACGCTTCCAAAACGCATCCCGCGCGCTCCCCTCAACTGGCGTGTGCGCGCGCTTGCGCATGGTAGCTCTAATAAAACGCATCCCGCGCGCTCCCCTCGCCTAGCGTGTACGCGTGGTTGCGCATTCTAGCTCAGAAACTTTTGATTTTTTTTGCAATTTTTGGTAAGATTGCAATTAAGAAAAGTAAGATATTGAATTTTAATACAACTAATGATAATAATTAACAATTGTCAAATGAGCAGTAAAGATATTGCAAAAATCAACATGTTGTAGACTAAAAATTTGGTAGCGAAACTTAACATGGTAGTGAGAGATTAAACTAGTGAATCAAAACATAACAAAAAGAACAAGTCTATATACAACTGACTAAAAAAGTGTCAGTTAAAACTAGTTTGTAATACATTCAATGAGCCAGGAATAATTAATAAGTCGCAATATGTATTAATGAGAGGTAATATTATTAAGATATGAGGGCGCCATTGACAATTTACAAAATAATGTTCTGGAAGACAACAGTAAGTTGAATCGGGCGGTTGCAAGGATCTGAAATGTTGTGGTTTTTATGAAGAAAATGGAAGTACTTGATGAGCTGAGAAAAAAAGATGCCTTTGGTTTCTAATTAAGTCCCACTGTCCCGGAGATGTTATTTTGTCCCAAAATACACTTTTTTGGGAACAAATGGGAATTCCGCGTTGTGACGTCACTACATACACGATTTTTTACAACTTTATACTTATGTATCTCCGAAACCGGGACACTCAGGAAAAAACCAAAGGCACTATTGTTCTCAGCTTATTAAGTACTATCATTTTTGTTATAAGAAACACTACATTTCAGACCTTTGCTGCTCCATTAAAAGTTTCAGTTGGGCTGGAAACTATAAAAAAACGAAAAAAGAAGAAATTAAAACAGAAGTTTCAAGAAAAAGTTACGAAACTATACGATATTTAATTAGGTAAATAATGAATAAAAGGAATTAAACGTTTCAACGATCCAAAAGTAAATTCTCAACGCTTGCTTGAACCACTGAGAATAACAAGGATCATTTGAATAACAGTTGATTCCAATTTCCAACTTGTGAACTTCGGCTGAAGTCCCACTTCATCGATCAACAATAAGTGAGACGCATAAAACGGACACAATATTTCGAACGGAGGTTGGCTCGTCTAGATTGCAACGGTCGATGCATTGGTCAGCTGTTTTGTTTTTTCAAGAGGTGAGTTGTTTCCCTGTCGATTGGACATTTAGCTCCATAGAGTAAGCAAGAACGATGAGTGGATGAAATGGCTTCTATACGGTCACAAAACGATTAATCGAAGCAATATATCGTACCTGACGTCATAATACTCGAAATAATCATGCAGCCAAACGAACGATGAAGCTTATGTTACATCATCATGGTACATCACGGTGATCATAGTCACAACATTCATATTTTCACCATCAACCGATGGGTCGAAAAAAATCTTTCCCTGTCGATTGGTTCCCAATAAGCAACGTTTTAAAAATTCACATTCACTGATTGGACGATTTTGGCACTTCTTTTGAAAAAATATTTGAATTCTCGAAAAGAGCGCGAACACTTTGAACGAAATTAAAACAACAACCGAATTTGAAAACCGAAAACCTATTTCTAGTAGTATAATCAAGACAAAAATGGAATTGTCATCGTTTCAAACTAACAAGGGGAGGCTCAGAAGTCGCCGCCTCCGATTTTGAAAACAATTGCACGAAAATGTAGCTAAAGTAAAACTACTAGACCCGTGTTTCTCACTTTTTGCCAATGGGCCTTCCTAAAGCGTCAGGAATTTTTTGAAAGTTGCCGAAATTCACGTTAATATTCGGAACGCCCTCCGCTCGGGTTTTTACGTGAATTTCGGCAACTTTAAAAAAATTCCTGGCGCTTTAGGAAGGCCCATTGGCAAAACGTGAGAAACACGGGTCTAATAGTTTTACTTTAGCTACATTTTCGTGCAATTGTTTTCAAAATCGGAGGCGGCGACTTCTGAGCCTCCCCTTGTAAATATCAAAAGGTTTCCAGTAAAATATTATTTAATCAAAATCAAACAACAATTCCAAGGACGAGGTGGGCGGAGCTTATTTTCGTCCAAATACATAGGGGAAGGTGGGAAAACGCTATATTCAATGGCCCATTGTTAAAGCAAACGATTTCAATAGAGCCTGCCTTGCGGCACGCTCTAAAAAAAAAAAAAAAAAAAAAAACCATGACAGTGAAGTGGGAGGAACGAATGAGGAAATGTATCCAGTTTTCTGGTCGATACTTTGAAAAAGAAAAGCATTTGGCAGTAGAATCGGAGGGAAGTGCAGACGAAGCTTAAACTTAGCAGTTCCGGTAAGAATAAGTTTCATTAAAAAAACCGTAGGGGGTCAACATTTTTTTTTATTTTCAAAGTGCCATAACTCGGTCAATTGTTGACCGATTTTGCTCATCTTGGGCTCAATCAAAAGTTAATGAGTTGATCTTTCAAACGTTCCCAAAATCAGGTCAATAGCTTGTTTTGTTCAAAAGTTATAGCATCAGTCTCACTACTTTTGGGACACCCCTCGTACATTTAACTACGATTTTGTCAGAGAATTTGAAAGGTCCATAGGGTGCAATTCAGAAACTCAACGAAAAAACCGCCTTGAGAAGACCTTGGCCTAAGAATTCCTTGATGTTTCCTATTTAAAGTGTGTCTAGCTAATGATCTACCTTGGAAATATCCTCCAAAACGCTTCATTAGTTGATGAGCTCAATTTTCTGCCTTATTCTTCGTACACAGTTTATGTGGGAAAATCTCGAGGAATTTTCAAGCCAAGGCCATCTCAAGGAGTTTTTTAGGTAAGTCTCTAAATTGCACCCTTACAGTGTTGCTCGATTTCTCTGGGTCAATGATACAATCACTTTTGATGAATTCGACATCGCATGAGTTTATCCAGTTTTAATAGGTGGAACGCAAGGATCAACGGTGATTGGTATCGAACATGCAAGTAAGACGATAAAATTTTGCCCTATCAGCTCATGTGAATCACGAAAGTGCTGCACGAACTCTGCGCGGTATATATTTAGCTACCAATTTTTTTTGTTATCGAAGATATACAATTAATCAGTATCAGCTGCGTATTAAAGTAGATTGGTATAATCATAGTACACGTGAAGCGGTGGCAAAATATACCTTTACTAGTCGATGGGGGGGGGTGGGGGGGTGGGAAGGACTAACCATTGTTTACATCAGTGCAATTAGACAACGACGTATTCGTTCATTTAAACCGGTAAAAAGAGTTGAGCTTTCGATATTTTACATGGTTTTAAATGAACGAAAGGCAGAATTGCCAGATTTCAAGCGACATCACTATTACTCATTTTGTCCGGGGTAAATAAAATTGTTATCAACGCTACTCGATTTTTTGACCTTTTGCATACCTCAAAAGGTGTCGAATTAAATGCGATTCTACGAAGGCAAAGAAAGTTTCAAAGATGACCAAGCATTTCAAATCTAAAGCAGGCTATATGGCCAGTGTCCGTATGATTGCATGATCGAAACGAAGCTCAAAGTAGAGGTCACCAATTATTACGCATGACCAACCACCGATTTCGTATAGATTATACGTTTGTTCTCGATGTCGCAATGTCGCAATATTGAGACAGGGGCAATCGATGACCTTCCATTTGAGTTCTGATTGAGTAAAAAGCGCTGTTCAGAGAGAGACTCGCGAAACTGCATCAAGGGTGTGTTGAGAGAGCGACCGAGCAAGGTAATCCGTTTTCGACTCATATTGCTTGTCATTTTGCTTCTCTGAAATTGCCGAGTGATCTCGACAATTCGCACCTTTCATCACGTGCATTACCCGAATTCGAACATGCTCTTGGTTTCCTTGGTCTTTGATCTCGAATCGCATCTAACTCCGATTACTAAGTGCTTGGAGCACATGAACATGATATTAAGGATCACTCTAACGTTGATAATCGAACGTTGCATAAAGTGGAAAGACGATGGTATGCTTCAATGGAATTTTGATGAGGACACTCAAAATATTCTCAATTTTTGCCACACTCGCAGTCGAAAGTTTTTGAAACGAAAGATATTTGTTTAAAATTGGACAACTCGTTTGCAGCCAGTTTTCTCAACTTCAATGCTGAATGCGGTCAATCATTCCTCGTTTTTCTTCAATGAATTCTAAGAAACTTGATTCGGCGATCGTCAGAGTATCGTCACTCAAGTTCACATACTTACTCATAGAACGATAAATCACTTTGGGAGAAATAACACGACGAACTCTCAGGAGAAATGAGACTACACTGCCCCGCTAAAAAACCGGCGCACCTGGCGCGCTGGATCATTCCGCTCGAAAATGCGAAAAAATTACAAAATTTAAAATCGTCATACCTTTTGAGCTAAGAGAGCTAAAAATATTTCAAGGCCAGCGTCGGAATCTTCATACTCTCTAGTTTTTTTATGCATCAGCTTAAATTTTCTTTTGGTCATTTTTCCGCCCGCCGTATGAAGAGTTTTTCCAAACCCTCGCGAAAGATGTTTTTTTGGAGCACATCTGTAAAAAGTTACTCAAACTTCTCACATCTCTTTGGGATAAAGTAGCATAGATAGACAAAATCTGAGACATGCATCCGATTCCTCAGAGTCAGGACTATCGACTTGGTTACCTCAGTTTTGTCGAATTTTTTTTTTTAAGGTCGGAAAATACACTTTTCCGAGACCACGTAAAAACCGCTTCTGAACACACAGTTTACACATGCGAAAAGATGTTAAAAGTTCAAATCGTCATAACTTTTGAACTAAGAAAGCTAAGAATATTTCAAGGCCAGGTTCGGATTTCACATACTCTTTTGTTTTTTATACATGAGCTAAAATTTTCTTTCGGTCATTTTTACGCCCGTATGAAGAGTTTTTCTAAACCCTCGCGAAAACTGTTTTTTTGGAGATCATTTCTAAAAATTACTCAAACTTTCCACATCTCTTTGGGCAAAAGTAGCATAGATAGACAAAATCTGAGACATGCGTCAGATTCCTCAAAGTCCGGGCTATCGACCTGGTTATCTCAGTTTTGTCGACAAAATTTTTTTAAGGTTGGAAAATGCACTTTTCCGAGACCATGTAAAGACCGCTTCTGAACACACAGTTCGGTCCCGCTCAAACATTCGAAAAAATGTCATAAGTTCAAATCGTCATAACTTTTGAACTGAAACAGCTAAGAATATTTTAAGGACAGGGTCGGATTTCTCACACTCTCTAGTTTTTTAAACTTAAGCTAAAATTTTCTTTCGGTCATTTTTCCGCCCGTATGAAGAGTTTTTCTAAACCCTCGCGAAAACTGTTTTTTCGGAGAACATTTCTAAAAAGTTACTCAAACTTCTCACATCTCTTTAGGCAAAAGTAGCATAGATAGACTAAATCTGAAACCTGCATCAGATTCCTCAAAGTTACCTCAATTTTGTCTTCAAAAACTATTTACGGTCGAAAAATGCACTTTTCCGAGACCATGTAAATACCGCTTCTGAACATTACTAGTAATTTGCTGCAAAAAAACAGTTTTCGCGAGAGTTTGGAAAAACTCTTCTTACGGGCGGAAATATGACCGAAAGAAAATTTAAGCTTATGTATAAAAAACAAGAAAGTACGAGAATTCCGACCCTGGCCTGGAAATATTTTTAACTCTTTTAGTTCAAAAGTTATGACGATTTGAACTTTCAACATATTTTCGCATGTTTGAGCGGATGTGTAAACTGTGTGTTCAGAAGCGGTCTTTACATGGTCTCGGAAAAGTGCATTTTCCGACCTTAAAAAAATTTTGTCGACAAAACTGAGGTAACCAGGTCGATAGCCCGGACTCTGAGAAATCTGACGCATGTCTCAGATTTTGTCTATCTATGCTACTTTTGCCCGAAGAGATGTGGAAAGTTTGAGTACTTTTTAGGGATGTGCTCCAAAGAAAACAGTTTTCGCGAGGGTTTGGAAAAACTCTTCATACGGGCGTAAAAATGACGGAAAGAAAATTTGAGCTTATGCATAAAAAACAGAGTATGAAGATTCCGACGCTGGCCTTGAAATGTTTTTAGCTCTCTTAGTTCAAAAGTTATGACGATTTTAAATTTTGTAATTTTTTCGCATTTTCGAGCGGAATAGTCCAGCGCGCCAGGTGCGCCGGTTTTTTTGCGGGGCAGTGTAGTTTCAAAATTGAATACCTCAGCTTCTTCAGAGAGTTAGAAAGTGTTTTTACGATGAACAATTGTCAGTTGTCGAAGCGCCTCTACATTCCGCGCTTTCCGAGACTAGTGCAACCCATTCATCATTCAATATAAATCTGACGTCAGCAGCTGCACCGTGTTTCTCTTCTTCTTTTGTCCGTGTCGTAAAGTAAGCAAGTTCAAAAGTTCCTTCTGGTAGCTCTCCACATTGTTGTCCACGTTAACATTAGATCACTCGTATTCTTCATTTTTTCGTTTTATTTCTATGTACATTTCGAGCGTGCCATACGTAGTATAAAAAGTGTCTTTCAGTTTCGCTGCATAAAATGTGTGTAAAGCAGATACAGGGTGGCCCATTTTTTTTTTATTATTATTATTATTATTATTATTATTATTATTATTATTATTATTATTATTATTATTATTATTATTATTATTATGTGTATTTTTATTTCACCGCTTTTGCGGGTAATGATGGTGGTCCCACGGCGGGACCAAACAATGGTCCTAAGCCATGGGCCTAGGGCGGCATTTGATTACATTTGCCGCGTTATATGTTAATATTAATTGATTTTTAACACTTAATTGACTGCCTTCTTCAAACAAAAGAAGGGGGAGAGGTTATTCCCTCAGAAGGCAGATTTTGCAACCATTTGTTGCACTGCCTTGATTGAGGGACCCTTTACATTGGAGTCGAGTCTTACTACTAGTCCTGCTGTTCGGTTTTTTTTTTTTCCTTTCTTTTTTTTCCTTTTTTTTTCTTTTTTTTTCTTTTCCTTTTTTCTTATCCTTTTTTCCTTTTTCCCTTTTTTTTTTTTTCCTTTTTTTCTTCTTTTTTTTCCATTTAATTCTATTTTTTTCCTCCTTCTTTCTTTTTATTCTCCATTCTCTCTCTCTCTCTTTTTTTTTTTTTTTTTTTTTTTTTTTTTTTTTTTTTTTTTTTTTTTTTTTTTTTTACCGAACAGCTTACAATTTCGCCTGTATTCTTATTCGCTATTCCTTAATCTAAGACTTTTCTCAGTATAGTCGCAGTGCCTAGCACCGCGGTTTTCTGTACACTCACTAGCGATGTTTTTCCTGGTATGCAGTCCAGCCACTTTGTTAACTCCTTCGATACTATCCCGGTCGCTCCGATAACGATAGGGACTACAACGGCTTTCGTCTTCCACATTCGTTGCAGCTCAATTTGGAGACTCTTGTATTTCAATAGCTTCTCTGCTTCTTTCTCCGTTACGTTGCCATCCATTGGTATTGACACGTCTATTAAAATACATGGGCCTCCAGTTTGTTTGACCACTATATCCGGTCTGTTGGCCGGTACTGTACGGTCCGTTCTTATCGAATAGCCCCAAAGTATTGTTGTTTTCCCATCCTCTGAGGCTGTTACTGGTTTTGGACTGTGTTCATACCATTTGCTGGCTTCTATGGGTACGTTTAGGGCTTTGCATATATCGAAGTGCACCTGTGCGCATACTCTGTTGTGACGGTATGTGTACTCCTCCTTTGCCAGTATTGGGCATCCTGACATGATGTGGTCCACTGTTTCTTCGTAGGTTTTACAGAGACGGCATTTGGATGACCCGCCTTCCTTATGTATTCTTACCCTTCTATATCTGGTGGCCAACGCCTGATCTTGTGCTGCTACCACTAGACTCTCAGTCTCGCTCTTCAAATGCCCTTGGGTTAACCAAAGAACCGACTTTCTCTTGCAAATTCTTTCTTCTTCGAGTCTCTTTGGGTATTGACCATGCATAGGTTTTCTCGTCCAGTTTTCTCGTATGTTGTCACTTAATTTCGTTTTTACTCCTTGTTTTCTTTGTTCTTCAGTCTGCCCGTCCCGCGCTCGGATTCCTTCCACATTCTCTAGTTTGGCTGCTTGTTCTCGTATTGATCTAGTCTCACACTTTCTGCGATCTGTTTCAAAAACCATCTTTAAGAATGGGTCCGATTCCATTTTCTTCGCTAAGTAGTGTCTCAAGTTGATGATGCTCGACTTGTAAGCCGCTTCTATTTGCCTCAATCCTCTTCCTCCCTCTTCCCGAGCTACGTACAATCTGTCCACGTCTGACTTCGGGTGGTGTACTTTGTGTATCGTCAAAAACTTCCTCGTCTTCACGTCTATACTTCTGATCTCCTTGAGTGTCCAATCTACCACCCCGAAACTATATTCTAGTATCGGTATAGCATAGGTTCCTATCGCCTGCAGTTTGTTTCTGGCAGTTAGTTGAGTTTTTAGAATTGCCCTTACCCGACTTTTGTATTCTTTTCTCAGCTTTTCTTTTATTTTCTCGTGTGCTATTCTCCCGTTTTCTTCAACTCCCAGGTACTTATATTCTTCTCCTTCTTCTAGTTGTCTAATCTCTGTATCTTGCTGAATCCTAATGTTGTCGGATTGTGCTAGATGGCCGTTCTTGAATATTGATTTTGCACACTTGTCTAGACCAAATTCCATCCGTATATCTTCGCTAAATTCATGCACTGTCTTTAGCATCTTTTTAGGTTCCGTTCATCTCTCGCAAAGAGCTTCAGATCATCAACAAACAGTAGATGGCTCACTTCAGTTTTGGTTTCGGACACCTCGTATCCTCTTTGCTGGCTCCTTAATAAGTGTGAAAGTGGGATTAGACTTATACAAAAGAGTAGCGGTGATAGCGAGTCTCCTTGGTATATTCCTCTTCTTATTTTAATTACCTCTGTCTGTGTTGTTTTATGTACTGAGTTGAGGCGGAGCACTGTTGCCCACATGGGCATCATATTTTTGCATGCGTCAATGATTTTCTCGTGTACTCCAATCAATTTGAGTGATTCCAATATCCATGAATGTGGGACACTATCAAACGCTTTCTTGTAATCTACCCATGCTACTCCTAAATTCTTCTTACGTTTCTTGCAGTCTTCAATTATTGCTTTCGATATTAAAAGCTGATCTAAACATCCCCTCGCCTTCCGTCTGTTACCCTTTTGTTCAAGTGGCATACACTCCGCTTCTGTTATGTATTTGATTATCAGTTCAGCAATTACTGCGGTGTATACTTTGAAGGTTGTGTTCAAGCAAGTAATGGGTCTGTAATTTTTAGGATCTCGTGTGTTTTGATTTTTTGGGATCAGCGTTGTAACACCTCTTGCAAACCATTCTGGAAACTCCCTGCTCGTGATCAATTCCCTGAACTGCTTTGTTAACGTTTCGTGCGTAGCTGTGAATTGTTTAAGCCAATAGTTTTGTATTTTGTCTATTCCTGGCGCTTTCCAATTGGCCGTTTTCATTATAGCAGCCACTACTCCATCTTGGGTAATTTCTGTCCATTCCATCTTTCCATCTTTTTTGTTTTTTTTTATCCACTCTGCTTTGTCGTTATGTCGCACTTTATTTTCATAGATACTTTTCCAATACCTCTCGACCTCTTCAATCTCTGGTGTGTCTTTTACTTCAATTTGGTTTCCTCTGATTTGGCGGTAAAGCGCTTTTTGGTTATTTTTAAATATCCAATTTTGCTTGTACTGTAACACTCTCTTCTTGTACCGTTGGATTCTTTGGGCACTCGCCGCGATCCTTTGCTTCAAGTACTCAATGACTGACTCTTTATCTGATTCTGCTTCCTTTTGATGCTCGCTCATTATGCTATGTACCTTTCTCTGACTGATCCCGTTGTTGTTTTTACTGGTCAGAACTGATAGCTGTCTTCTCCAATGTAGTATTTTCGCTTCAATACGTTTTTGCCATCCGGGGACTTCTTGCTTTTTCTTTCTATCTTTTCTTCCTTCATGATTTTCTGGCTCTTCTATGCGTATCACAATTCGTGCAGTGGCGTATATAAGGGCGTTAAGCTCTTTCATCTTCATCATTTCTGTTGTTTCTTCAATTATTTTTTTGATCACTTTGTTGCATTGCATTATTGTGTTTTGGGCTTTTTTTGGGTTGATTAACTTCTTCAGTCTTCTCCTTTCTTCCAGCGCTTCTTCATTTACCTTCTGAAATTCTGCTCGTATCCAATTCTCTAAGTTAATTTCGTCTTGGACGGTGTTCAGTACGGCTCGATTGGTTTCCACTGTCTGAGACACGTCGTCCTCTTGGCTGGAACTACCGTCTCTTTCTTGTCTGGCGGGGACATCACGTACAGGAGGGTCTGGATGGGTCTGGGATGCGGGTTGGTGGGTGGGTCTCTCGGGGGTGTGTTCTTCTACTATTTGCTCCGAATCCTCCCCTAAATCTTCTTCTGTTTCATTTTTTACTGTCTCCATTTCCTCATCTGTTATTTTTTTACTCTTTATAATATATCTCCTTTGGGATGCCAATTTTTTTGAATCCATATTGGGTCGTATTCTGGGATTTCTCGTTCTCCATAGATCGTAAACGTCTTTTTCTGTCACGTTGTTTCTTTTCTGAGCCAAAAAATAACACCTTAAGATTTCTAAATTATCAGATTTTGTCCACTTGGCTCTGATCTTGGGTTGTGTCTCCGCCCCGCTCGCGTCACTCAGTCCTTCTCGGCTGAGTGACACTCGCTGACTTCCTGCTTCAGAGGCCATAATCTGTTCTTCTGGCTATCTCCTCCCTAGCCCTTATGAATGCTATACAGTCGTACGAATCTCCGGTATGGTTGACATCTTTTAATTTCATTCTGATACAAGCCGCACATTTGGGTTGAGCTTCTGGGTTTTTCTTCACTTCGCAGTTCTTAAAGTTATGCCCTTTTTCTGCACAATATCCGCACGTATCTTTTTCTTCTCTGCAATATTTGGTTGTGTGGCCATATTGTTGGCATTTATAACATCTCGTCGGAGTGATATAGTCCGAGCAGTACACCGTTCCGTACTTGATAAAAAGTCTCTCACCTTGCTTCATTACAATGTTCCTAATTTGTGGAGAGCACTTGACAATCCAATTGACCTTGTCTTTGATCTTTTTATTTCTAGGTTGAAGTTTTGCTACCGGTTGAAAGTTCAGACTGAAATCTCGCAGCGTTAGTTGGCCATTTTCTTGCAGTCTCGGGTTTTTCTCATAAAGGGTTTTCTGGAGTTCTTCCTCAGACAGGTCTGCATCGACCTCCCTTAGTAATAATGCGGGCTGCCTGTTTTTCGCCGTTTCCACTACTAGTCCTGCTTCTTTGAATTGATCGTTCTTCACTATTTTTTCAGCCATCTCTTTGGTGTCCGCTACTACAACGACGCAATCTTTGCCTTTACGTACTCCTCTTAGTTGTAGATTTTCATTCTTTTCGTCTATGATTTTCTTGAACTCCTTTGTCAGTACATCGGGGTCTTTGTCTGTTTTCCCTTCCGCTTGTTTGATTGTGAGTACAGTTCCCGTGGGCTTCGGTATTGCGCTGATTCTAGGGGCATTTATGCTCGGTATCTTCAATCGTTCCGCGTATGTCCCTGGTTGGCCTGCTGTGGCGATTGCCTGTGCTGTTAATATGGGCATGTCCTGTATAAGTACACCTCTAACTGCATTTTTTACTTCGTTTACCTGGTTTTTTGGTGCTGGTATATTGGCTTTATTCATCTCGCTCCGCACGGCTTCCTTCACTAATTTCTGCATTTCACACAATATATCTTTCTTTAGATCCCCCAATTGTAGGTTTTCGCCAGCAGGTCGTGTCGGGTCTTGGAATTCTTCTGCAATTGTCTTCATGTCTTCGAATGCCTCTGTCATATTGTCTATCATCTCTCGCGCGCCATTTTTCAGACCAGCCTCCATCTCTATTTCATTTATAAGATTTTTCATGTAGGATAGCGCTCTCTTAAACTGCTTCTCTGCTTGTACAATGGTCTTCGGCTCTTCCTCTTCTCTTGGTCTCTTATTTTTACTTTTAGAAGGTCCATGTTCATATAGTTTTTCCCCAGGTCACCTACTGTTCCAACTGGGGTTTGGAACAACTCGGTTACAGGCTCATTTGTATTTGGGGTTCTTAGGGCCTCATTTGTGCTCCCACTCGCCTCCATACTCCCTTGGGTTTGCGGCCTCTGGCTATTTTCATGGTCTTCACTTAGATTATGTACCTCCGTGGTTTGTTTCTTTCTTGTATTTTTTCCAGCCCCTGCATTGATTCTCCTGAGCGGCTCTCCAGGAGGTCCGCTATAAAGTTCTTTAGCAGGTACTTGCGTTCGTTGAAAGCTTAGTTTTGTTATTAGGTATTCTATTTCTTCGTTTGTCATTGATTTGACGTACATCCAGGTTTCTTCTCTTGATATTTCATGATAGCTGCTCGGATCTGCCCAAACCATTCTGAGTGTATTTTTAACTACGTCCAAAGGTATGATGTGTCTCGTCCAGTTTCTCATATGATCTAGTATGAGGTAAAAAATCCCCATTTGCAAAACAAGTGATCTTCGGTAGCACGAGTTTGGAGCGTTATGAGTCTCTACTTGATCGTTGGTACGTTCTTCAAGGTCAGATCCTTCAGAACTGGGTCTGGAGATGGTTATTTCCGGGTTTGTCTTCCAGGCTGTTGGAGAGACTGGGTTTGGGTTTGGCATCTGCGCCGAGATCGAGTCGGTCGATCTGGCCGAGCCTTTTCCAAACCATGCTCTCCATTGCTCTTCATAGGGAGGCGGTGCAGGCCACACGGCACCCTCCTGGCTAGCAGGAGCGGTCGGGTCTGAAGCCTCCCTATGTTTTCCCCAATTAAGTATTTGGTCCTCAGTTTTCATCGCCAGATCCAGATCTGCTATGTTCGCGAAAGACGAGGCTGGTGACATCCTTGGTTGTAAACTCGTAGGTAAAAGATGACTGATTTTAAAATAATATACTAATTCTTCAGCTCTCGTCCTCTCAACAAGCCTATAGATGTCTTCGTCGTGTACCAATGGGGTCTCTACTGTGTCTCCATGGACTAATTTGAGATACGGTACTAACTCCTTCAGTTTCACTCTATACGATCCTCTTCCTGTTTTGATCTTGATTTCTTCACTTGAGAGCCGTTTAAGTTTGAAATTTTTACATTCGCTTTCAACCTTTTTCCGAACGTCAGGTTTCACATTCTTGAAAGTAATGTCCAGTTTGTAGTCTCTAAGATCTACGTCCAAATGATTTATCTGCTCTTTTTTATTATTATTATTATTATTATTTTTCCCCCCGCAAAAATGAAAGAGATGGTGTAAAAAGTGCTCAAGGACAAAAAAGTAAGAGCGAATTTTTTTTTTTCGAAAATAGCTTTTTCACGGAGTTATGGATTATCGAAGTGTCCGAAAAAAGATTGTACGGTTAATCGACAATGCGTCATTTTGAAATGAAAACCGCAAACCAGAAACCACAAACAAACAAACAAAAACAAAGGATAAAAACGAAAACAAAAAAAAAAAACAAAAAACAAAATCACCGAATTTTTAAAGTTCCCTCACCTCTGAACTCTGAAGCCACGGACTGCCTAAGGCGGCAGGTTTCATAAGATGTTTCGGCAACGCTGTGCAGCTGTGCTTTACCGCGATTCCCATGACTAACTTAAGGCGATTCCATGGTAAACTCCCAAAAATTTTAATCTGATAGATGGCGTTACTTGCCGCTGGCTCCGAAAATAACCGTTTTTTGAAGGTATTCGGCTGTTTCCTCTGAACAGACGAATAACAGACAAAAAATCGGAATGTCAGCACCTGCTTAATTTTTTGAGCCATAAACGGGCCAAATTGGTTTTAAAATAAAGGCGTAACTATGCAAAGAAAAAATCTTGTGTAATTTGGAGTTGTATCAGTAAATATTACAGGTGAAACAGAAACCTGTAATCTTTACTGATACAACTCCAAATTACACATGATTTTTTTGTTGCATAGTTACGCCTTTGTTTTAGAACCAATTTGGCCCGTTTATGGCTCAAAAAATCAAACAAAAAATTAAGCAGGTGCTGACATTCCGATTTTTTGTCTATTATTCGTTTGTTCAGAGAAAACGCAGCCGAAAACCGTCAAAAATTGGCTATTTTCGGAGCAAGCGACAAGTAACGCCATCTATCGGATTAAAATTTTCGATAGTTTGCCATGGAATTACCTTAACCCCGCGTCGTTCATCCCTCTCTTTCCTAGTTTCCATGACACCTACGTACAAATTACGAAAAACCGTATTAAAAGAGATCAAAAAATCTCCTTCCTTTTCTTTAGGGGTAAGTTTTATTCCTGATAGTAATCTTTAACTGAGATTTAAAACAAAAAGTCAACTGTGCGGTTTTACTGAATTTTCGTTGTGTAAGTAACATGCTTTGATGTGCTTAGTCCTACCTAACTACCTAAACAGGTAACGAACATTCGTAAGACGTTTGCGATCCTCAGACCACAGGCACAGTGTGGCTCGCCGACGTGATCTTTAGAAACGTCTGTCTGATATGTACTTAATAATTAGGTGGATACTCTGAAAGACAGAATCGCTATAAATTTGTTCATCAGTGGTTTGTATGAAGGACGCTAATAAATCAAGGAAAAGTCATTCGCGGATGAGAGGTTCGTGTGAAGTGCAGTGTATACAGTTGCCTACAGGCTACGGTAAGTCAGGGGAAAGGGGTAAACATTTTCATCGGGCATAACGCGGACGAGCTCAATACCAGGGCTGCCGGTTTGCGGATATCTGAACTTTGTAAAACGATTTCTGATTCTGCTGATTTGTTTATTTATGGCTTTATTTTTTAATTTTTTTAAGCACCGATAATTCCATCGGTCGACAAAAATATTACACAGCAGTCCCGTTTAGCAGTTGACTATAACGCACGAAGATACTCTCTAGGGATCTCGATTCATGAATCGATTCTTTGAGGCCGATTCTGACAAAGAATCGGATCGATTCTTTAAGGCCGATTCTGACAAAGAATCGGATCGATTCTTTTCCTCCGATTCTTGGATCAAATCGATCCTTTAGGCACTGAGTCGGAATCGAAAGAATCGTCGTAACTTTACACGCTTTTTTCCTCAATGAATTAACCAAATTGCAAATGCAATTAAAATTCGAGCACACGTTTTTCATCTCGAACAACGCTGGACTGGATCGGGGCTGATCATTGTTGTGAATCATTATCGAGAGAATCGGCAGCAGCTGGTAACAATGCTGTTCATTACAGCAGTGAATCGTCACGTGACGATTCGATTCTGAGAAGAATCGGCGAGAATATCCGTGCATCGCATCGGTCACGTGACAATTCGATTCTGGAAAGAATCGGCGGGAATCGGGATAAATGAATCGTATCGGTCACGTGACAATCAATTCGATTCTGAAAAGAATCGGCGGGAATATCACAGTGCATCGCATCGGTCACGTGACGATTCGATTCTGGAAAGAATCGGCGGGAATCAGGATAAATGAATCGCATCGGTCATGTGACGATGCGATTCTGGAAAGAATCGGGTATCATAACTTAGGAAAATTGGCAGGAGATCGGTTTCGGAGTGGACGATCGTTAAAACCGATTCAATCTGCGCGGTTTGAAAAAAGAATCGGAAGAATCGATTTTTGAGAGAATCGATTCTTTGGAGCCGATTTTTGAATCGGATCGATTTTCTCCGGAGAGAATCGAATCGATTCACTGAATCGATTCTTCCGTCGTGAATCGGGATCCCTAATACTCTCATCCAAGATATTTTCTCATTATATCGCAGAAATCATCGATGAATATCAAAACCCCACCAAATATTAGAGTCAACGGTGTTTCCATTAGTAAACGAAAAAAATATAGATCAAGAGTATTTTTGTGAGACATGGTCACACAACTGTACTCACAAATGGTAGAATTACCAAATGCATAGCTGATTTTGGAGTCAGCTATCAAGTATGGTAAATACTAAATTATAGTAAAATTTACCAACAAACTATAACTTAATTTACCATAATGTACGTTGAATTTACCATCTGAATGTACCCCTGGTAATTCCAACCAGTGTATTCTGATCTTGGTGCCCGTCTGAACAACCGACGATTAAACAGGCTGAGTCCTTTCTTATACATTTTGGTATTTTCTATCTTCCACGCATAAGTACTTACATATGGTGGTATGCTTTTACTTCTTTATTTTTTGGGAGAACAAGGGATTCTGACTCCGAATTTTAGTGCCGATGGTCGCACCACACCATCACAAATAATTATTCAAGCGCCTCCTAGTATTTTCTCAACGGCGAATTAATTTCTCTCTCCTTTTGGACACCTTTTTTTATTCCCGTTCTTGCTGGATTTTCTTGAATTTTCTTTATAAAATTGTATTTCCTATTTCGTAATTTTTATGAATATGAATGTGAGTGTGTTTTTGTAATTTCTAATGAAACTTATCTGTGATATATTCCTTTGAGACCTGATTATAAATTGTGAATATTGAAAGGACATTACCCAAAATGGGCCTTTTTACCCCTGAGAGCGAAATGTGAAATACTTTCAGGGATGATAGAGGATTAAATCGGCGTTCCGAATCTGGCCTATTTTTTGATTTTGGACGAAGGGAAAGGGAGGGGGGGGTCCTAAGTTAGACACTTCAAACGCCCATAACTTTTGAACGAATGAAGATATGATGATGTACTTTGTGCGAAAAGATAGATCTTTTAAAAACCTTTCGATTGATGTGTATGATATTTGCCTCATTTTAATTTTTAATCGATTTATCGAAGTTTTTTTGATTTTTTTGAAATCGGGTTTTCCGTTTTTTTAATCATGGAAGTTTGGCAACACACGAATCATCACAAATTTTTTCTATAGTAAAAGTAGACGCAATTTGCTAAAAATGGTTCAAACCGCATGCTGCGGAAATGCTCTGAAGCGGAGTTATGAGGGCTCAAAGTTGGAGCTTTCGCGTACTACAGGTGATAGAAGTTGGCATAAATTGTTGTTCCCGTCCAAACGACTTGAAATTTGGTATTCTACAGTATTTTTTAACGCAGAATTCAAATTTTGCATCAGTTTTTCAAAATTCGAAAATCCAAGATGGCTGCCGACCAAATTGCAGAAAAAATTGGCTTCAGAGCATTTCCCCAGCATGCGGTTTGAACCTTTTTTTTTTTTTTTTTTTTAGCAAATTGCGTCTACTTTTACTATAGAAAAAATTTGTGATGATTCGTGCGTTGCCGAACTTCCATGATCAAAAAAATGGAAAACCCGATTTCAAAAAAATCAAAAAAACTTCGATAAATCAATTAAAAATTAAAATGAGGCAAACATCATACACATCAATTGAAAGGTCTTTAAAAGATCTATCTTTTCGCACAAAGTACATCATCATATCTTTATTCGTTCAAAAGTAATGGGCGTTTGAAGTGTCTAACTTTGGACCCCCCCCCTCCCTTTCCCTTCGTCCAAAATCAAAAAATAGGCCAGATTCGGAACGCCGATTTAATCCTCTATCATCCCTGAAAGTATTTCACATTTCGCTCTCAGGGGTAAAAAGGCCCATTTTGGGTAATGTCCTTTCGTGTGTAACTTTGGAGCCACCGAGCCCCTTTGTGCGGCCTCCCTCTTAACTTCCTAAATTCACCTTCCCATAACAACTATTGAATATAAGTGGGAGTGCAATCTGCAATGTGTCTCCCATCCTGTGCGGAGTGCCTTTCATCCCGTGCGGAGTGCCTCTCACCCCGTTCATTCTCACTCCGTCAAATTTCACTCTGTTCTGTTCTGACTCCGGTAGTTCTCACTCCACCGAATTCTAAGGCGGACGGATTGCTTCGATTATTTCGTCCTCGCTCTGTTTCTTTTAACAAAGCGATCTTTTCGTTTACCCGTGGAATCATCGGTTAATGCAAAACTTCCGTTTCAAATCCTAAAAACGGCAGCCCTGGTCAGGATTAGCCTGTATAAAAGACTGTTTGTAGAGCTCAGTGCCATTTCTGTCTGACTCATGCACGCATACTATCGAATGAGACCCGAATATACATCACAGCGCATAAAATATTTGCCTCATGAGGCAATTTCGCTTAAAGCAGTTATGGTATCGAGCCTTCCATTTTTGTAACCACATTCACAGACGTAATTATGCTATCTTCGAATGAAACGTTTGCTGAAATCTACTGACCAAGTTATTACAAGCGCTTTGGATCTGTTCTGAAATCAATAATTATTAGAGATTAGAGCAAGAAAGGCCGCTCAGTGGGAACATTATTTTTAGTGATGTGGTTGATGGCCCATGAGAGGGGGTTGATGAGCATAGTACAAACTATCTTTCTAGAGTTGTTATTTATTTATTTTATTTATTTTACAATTTTTGTACAATGATGCCATTAATTAATAGCTGTGGTACAAGTCAAATTACATGGTTACATTATACGGTGCATTACAAATTACGTACTGTGGTACAAATCAACAAATCACAGTTGTTACAGTTAAATTTTTACAGTTGTTATTTTGTAGCTAGCATTTATAAATTCTTTTAGATCATAGAAAGCTTGTTTAATTAGGAGAGAATGAAGTAGTCGGAAAAAAGTTGAGAAATCCCCATTTCTAAAGTGTTCTTTGACTGAGGGTGGCAGGGCATTGAAAAGTTGAATAGAAGAGAATTTGATGTTGGATTCAGAAGTTACTAGAGTGATTTTGTGATTTTTTATGTTATTATGCCGACTATTATAAGAATGCTTTGGGACCAGGTCATCCGGCGTTAACATGCCATTACCAACTGCATAGCTGATGCACTCTAAGATGTACAGTGAAGGGATGGTAAGCAGCTCATGTTTAATGAAAAGATCTTTGCAGTGGTAATAGTAAGGTTTACAGAAAAGAACACGAATAATTTTTTTTTGTTGGATGAAAAGGGACTCAGCATGTGAACTTCTGCCCCAGAGGGCAATCCCGTACCTAAAGTGAGATTCAATACTAGCGCTATGCTAGGAGAGACAATTTTTACAAGGTTTTTGAAGGGCCCATATCTGTTTTTGGATAGCTCCTGTAATGCAATCAATATGTTCTGACCAACTGAGTTTGCTATCAATTAATAGGCCTAAGAATTTTGCAGATGAGACAGTTTTTAAGCTCAATACATCATTTAGATTTAACACAGTTCCTGAGGGGATACTAGGGTCTTTTAGAGCACAACTTATAGCCTGGGTTTTTGATTCATTTAAGAATAGTCCATTCACTTTGAACCAGTGGCATATTTTTTTGTAGATTTCCCTAAGCTGAGGAATTGCATCTCTACCACAGTATGATTGTAGTTATGACTGTCGGAAATGTTGGTCTGGGATAGTGGATTGGTGGATGATGAGATTGGTGCATGAGAATAGACAGCATACCCTTGACAAATCGCAACTCACAGGGATCCTTTGTCCAATGCAACTGGGTCATGGTAGGATATGGGAATTTGTCTTTCTCTCTCTCTCTCTGATCATTTTAACACATATGTTAGAAGAGGGTAGCAGAGGGGGCCATCACGTGACTTTAGCCCTCACGGCTTACACCCGTCCTTTTCTAACGCACGCATGCAAATGGGAGGAGAGAAAGAAAGACAAATTCCTATATCCGCGTTTGAAATGGGTCGATTGAGCATTATACTCGGCTAGGTAACAACAACGAGGGGTTAAACTTTAATAGAGCAGGATCAAGCGTCCTCGATTACTTGTCTCGAGCAAAATTACAACATAAATTCAATTGGAATATTGAAGAATTAAAATTAAAATTAAAATACGCGAGGAAAGGATATTTCAGAGCGTTGCATACTTTATATAGCCGCGGGTCGAATAGCGACGCAGTTTTTTTTTTTTTTTTTTTTTTTTTTAAAAATGCATTAAATTAATTTACGGAATGAATTTTTCTCTCGATTAGGAAGGCGATTGATTATCATTATTTGGAACTATTCATTTATTGTCCAGATTTTAGCCAAAAAAATCTTGATAGATACGCCGCGAGCAAGATGGCAGATTACCAGAATAGAGTTCATTACATTTTGACGGTATTTTAAATTTTAATTCATCTCCCTTGAACTTCATGCGAACTAGGGGTTCCAGTAAAACAGGGTGTGTAAAAAAATTAAAAAAAAACAACTTTTCATTCGACAACAAGATAATTTTCCTGCGACTTCTTTAGCTCGAGAAAAAAATAGGGAGGGGGGCTCGAAAGCTCCCCTAAAAGTAAGCCCCCTCCCTTTTGCGCCTAAGCTGTAGCTCTCGACAAAACCTTTTATTTCCCATCAATACCGTTTTTTTAGGACGATTTCATCGCGAGAAAAAAATAGGGGGGCAACGGCCTTTCACAAACTTTCACCCTCCGTAACTTTCAAAAGAAAAGGAGTTGAGAATCACGGTTTGTGTCATTTTCCATTGTTTCTGATGAAGAATCGATTCCTGAAATAATAACACCCCCTTTGCCCTTGAAAAAAGTTTCCCCCTATAACCCCCCAAGGAGGGGCCCTGTAAAATTTTTATGGGGTTTAAATGAAACTTTGGTTATGATTAGGGTTGGACGTGTTTTGGCGTTTTTTGAAAACAATTACCTTTCTAAATTTGAGAAGGGAGGGGGAAGGGACTTTTGTTACACCCTGCCTATTAACCCCTTATGGGCCAAGCCCGAGTTTACTCGTTTTTCTCCTCTGGTCTATTTCACATTGTTTTAGTCTTCATTCCGAATAAACGCAAATGTAGATGAAAACACTACAATATAAGATCTCGTTGAGAGCCTTCAATTCGTAGGATATGCAATTCCAACTCCGCCGAGTACGAACAGTTAACTACCTTCCCTGTATAAACGGAGGATTAGATTTCTCTTGAACCAACGTGGTCATTAAAGGGTTAAGTGACCTATCTTTCTACTAGCGCTCCACCTGCATGTTCGCATCTGAATGCGCTGCACAGAAAAATAGAAAAAACGCTTTGGTAGCGCTGACAAAATTCGTGGTAGGAAAATGACCCAGAAAAAGCAAAGGTTTTGTGCGCCTAACTGAACAGCTTTTGCTGGCTGGGTGAACCTAAGATTTGATGGCTCAACAAAAGTCTTCTCTTGGGCTATTTTACTACCAAAGGTTTTGTGAGCGATATACCGATTCCCCCCCCCCCCCTGTTTTTCCTGTGTGCGTAGCGGTAGGTATTCGGATTTTCGTAGATATTTTTAACGGCTGCTCCTTTTTTTTCTTCTTTCTTTTGATTGTTTGTTGAGTCTCAAAAAAACAACAGGGAATACCAATAATGTTCTAAATTGTTAATTTTGAGTGCGTAGCAAGTGGAGATGTAAAGCATATCAAGCTCCGCTCTTACATTACATTTGATTAAAATTAAGGGGAAAAAATACGTTAGAGATTTATTTCAAATGTCTTATTGTAAGAAAGTGGAAATGAGCGTTTGTTAAATTTTTTAAACCACACTTAAAGTTTACTTGACTAAACTGCAGAGCTGCCCTTTTGCGTATAATTAATGGTATTTTTCAATTTACCGATGATTCCACCGGTTGAAAACAAGATTACACAGTTCAGTTCAGTGTCCTACTGTAATGCACGATAATACTCGCATCTGTAATCTTTTCTCAACCGGTGGAGTCGTCGAAAACTTTAAAAAACTTGCGGAAGTTTCAATTAATTAACGGCGTTTCCGTCGGTTGAGAAAAGGTTACAGATCAGAGTATTTTCGTGCGGTATAGTCATACACTGAACTGTGACCTTCTCTCAACCGGTGGAATCATCGGTGAATTGAAAAATGTCATTAATAATACGCGAAATGGCAGCTCTGCGAAGATGGCACCACCAATTGTGTTCAATTTCTTAGGACTAGTCTCTTAAGTGGGTACTTAGTATTTATAACTATTTGTTCCCCTGCCTTTGCCCCCCCCCCCCGAGAGCAATGGGACACAATACTTTTAATCCCATTTATTTAGAAACCTTTTGATTCCGAGTTACAATGGTCAAGGTCGTTGAGGGTTTAGTGCTGGTGGGCAGGTTTTTGAAAATGACATTTCTTAACCCTTTCCACTCTCGAAACGTTTCTTTTTTCTTATAGTTGCTTTTATTATTATTTATTTTTTTTTTTTTTTATTTTTTTTTTTTATTTATTTATTTTTTATTTTATTTTAAAATTTTGATTTTAATTTAATTTTTTTTATCTTATTGTAATTTGTTATTTTATTTTAACTGCTACCTAATTTTTTCATTTTACTTTAACTTTTTTCTTTAATTTTTTATTTTATTTATTTATTTATTTTTGTATATATTTTTTTATTTTATTTTTTTCATTTTATTTTACTTTTATTTCCTTTGTTTTAAATTAATTTATTTTATTTTATTTTAAATTATTTTATTTTTTTATTTTACGTTGTTTTCATTTGTTTTGTTTTATTTTAATTTTTTTTTTGTTTTTCGTTTTTTTTAAATTTTTTTTTTCTTTCCTGTGCTGATTTTTGTTGGATGGATTTGAAATTAGAGTGGAACTCAACTATTTTTTTTTTGTCGATTATATCCGACATCAGAGTGGAAAGGGTTAAAAGCCAAGTTAGCCGGAATTGGTTAAAGAAACGTTTCGACGGTTTAACTTTAATTGGAGGTATTAACGCAACAACTACGCGAGGCTCACCAGTCACCGGTAATGATCACGAGTCTCGTACCACTTCGGCTGGAGATTCGAAAATAACTTCGTTTCAGGCCCATGTTATACTCTAATTGAGTTCGCTCTAATTAAATTGGTCGAGACACTCGTGGCCGCTCATGTGTATTGACTTTTAATCAACGACAAGCGGCAAGCGTTCATCGTCGACGTGCCTCGGGCTTTGTCGCGCACGATTAACATAAATCAATTTTGTTAGCATTTATTAATAATGCATTTTCATTGCTTGAATTACACACAATGTACATCCGCCTACATCATCGACAATTTTCGACTCCAGTCAATGAAGTATCATCAGGTAATCGATAGATGCTTTTATGATCTATATACGAGGTGTGTCCCAAAAGTTCCCAAGAGCCGATCATTTTCTTCATAGCTAAATAAAGTGATCGTTAAGACTGTGTTTGACTGATTCCATATTGGTCAAAAATTGTACAACTTAGTCGTTGATATGGTTACCATCGTAATAGTACCAGCTATTTAAAAGTTACTCACGAACAATCTCTCACCAACGCCCAACGGGACTCTTAACGACGGTCACCATAACAATGATCAAGTTTTACAAATTTCGAACAATAGAATCAGTTAAACACGGTCTTGACGATCGGTAAAGCAACGAGGGTCATTATTTTGTAACGGGTAGGACATTCAGACGACTTCAGAGTTGACCCAACTCAGTTGGGCAAAAAATTATTCGGAGATTATTCGTTGAGTCAGGCAACGCCGAGTCGCGATGACTCTGTTCTATGTTTGAACTCAACAATTATCTCGAATGTAAAAAACGATATCGGTATCGGTTTTCCACCAAAATTATCAGTTTGGTATGCTTTTTGGATCAATGTATCACTCGATAGGGGTTGTCTCACGGAATTTTTCTGATGGCTCCCCTAGGGGAAGGGGGGGGGCAAAAACTTAAAATTTTTTCGAGGGAGCAAAAATCCTATTTTTGACTGGTGTCAAAGCCGTATTTTTTTCTGGAAAGGACTTGCTTTTCGGAGTATTTTAGATTCCTACTTTCTAAAATTCCGATTTTTCGAAGTGGAGTAATGATTTTTTGAAAATGGGTCCGTATCGAACTTTGACCTTATTGACATATCGAATACGAAAATCGATATCGAGCTGCGGTTTACGCCAAAAGTCTTTTAAAATTTAATGCTCTTTCAAACTATGTACCACAAAGATAGGGGGTGCCCCGGTGCCATAGAAGAAAAAATGAAGTTGACCCCCATCTTCCCCACCCCTCGGGGTGGAGGGTAATCGAAAATAGCCCCAGCGTTTCTGGTGAAATAAGAATGGTCCAAACCGGATGCTTTATCTCAATGAGAAGAAAGTTAAAGGGGGGGGCGTTACTTTTGAATAACCCTGTATATCCGACATTTTATTGCTGCATTTTTGAATCACACTATTTTGTCTAACTGAGTTTCATTAACTTTCCGTTTTCTCCATCTTTATGGCTATGTTTCTAGTCCCCTGTTCAATCTTTGGAACAATTGGCAAAACAATCTCGCATTGCGTACTCTGTGGTAAACGGCTCGACTACTCATCAATATTTCAAGAATATGAAATTTGCGGAGGACACTCTCTACAGGTGGGTAGGCAGTATGTAGCGTTTTCACATTCACTCTCAATGTTAGTCAGATTTAGGATACTTTCTGAATTCTTCAGAATTTTAAGAAACTTTCATCCTTCAGAGCATTATGTACAGGGTGGGCGGCTTTTGAGGGTCAAAGATGGGAGGGCGCCGGCTTGAAAGTTTTTTTTTTTTTTTTTTTTTTTTTTTTTTTGCTATCAGTCATTTAACGGCTTCTATGCATGTTTGCACGTGTTTAAAATCAGTAATCATATTAGCTTTACGGTAATAGATAAACCTGATCTCTTATTTAAACCAAAAAATAAATAAATAAAATAATTACAAGCTGCTTCCTTTGAATTTAGGTGGGGGACTTGGGCTTAGCTCTCCCCCCCCCCCAAGCCTATGGTGCTAATAAAATAATTTACAGCTACATTTTTTCGTTTGTGAAATTTAAAAAATGCTGACACACGAGTTCAGATTTGTCACAGAGGACTTGTTTCGGGGGAAAGGGGGTAAGCAGCGGGGGCCCGGAGGATTTCGTAAGTTGTCGTACCTGGAGAAGGGGATGTTCAGGGAGGGAAGGCTGAGGTTATGAGAGGGATTGAGAGAGTAGGGCTGCGGTAAAGTGTAGGAGGAAGCAGGCAGATTAAATGAGCGACGTAACTTCGTCGAATAGCTTGCCCCAAAAAGGACATTTCATAGTAATCTGATATTAAAGTTAAAATTGGGAGCCAATTAATATTCGCATAGATCGTAATCTCATGGGCAAGTGTTGAGGAAGCGAGGCCGTCAGAAGCAAAATTCAGATGTAGCAAGAGAGACTGAATTTAATCTGCGATGTCATAATAAGTGGGATAGGCCAGTCGTTTAGAAAGGAAAAAAATTGCTAAAAAACTGAAAAAAGTTTTAAAACTTTTTTACGACCTAAGGAAACTCCACCTTTTATACCATTTTCTCGGTAGGGCTAACGCCACCAACTTGGTTTTCCAGCCAGACAACAGCTTTTTTTCGGTCTTTCAGCTTTCCAGCAATTTTTGACTATCTTCGCTCTTTTTGACGACGCCACGACTGGCCTAGGAAACGTAGGAATGGGTCTGTTGCGAACTTTTGCTACAGCGCTATAGAGTGTTCAATCTCATGTAAAATCGCGTGAAAAGTCCATTGGTTGCATCAGAAAGTCATAAAATGCAGTATGAAACTCACGAGAGACGTTTAATGAAATCCAAGATGGCGGTAAAATATTGAGCAACCTGTATGCATGCACCACAAACATCCAAGGATAGCCAACCTCACAATATCGATCACACCCAATCACAACGTAAATAAACACATAGCCTCTTAAGCTGTGAGGTTGTCAACGTTGGCAATCCTTGGATGTTAAAGGTGCATGCATGCAGATTGCTGCATATTTTACCGCCATATTGGATTTCATTAAACGTCTCTTGTGAGTTTATTATCGCATTTCATGACTTTCTGATGCCACCAACTGTCTTTTCGAGCGATTTTACATACGACGAAACACTCTTTATCGTTGTAGCAAAAGTTTCCAACAGACCCATTCTGTAAATAAGTAACTAAGGCATTCAGAGCCATTACCCGTAAGACGTGTGCAGGGCTCTTTCAATTATTGACGTTTGACTTTGTGACAGGGTATGGAAAGAAATAACTCTGAACGCTTCCAGTGATCAATCTCAGTATAGAGTTTGGGATTATCCAATCAAAGAACAGTACGGGCATATACTGTACGCAATCGAACAAGGGAATCCTGTTCCAAATGTGACGGTCGGTTTTCAGCGGGTAAGTTTGCATGATAAAATATGTAATGAAGTGGCAGATAAGTGCGAACTTGATATTCAATATTTAAAGTAATAACGCTGAATGAAGAGGTTGAAAATCAAAGATTCAACGAATTTGCGGTAATACAAGATCTGGAACGCGGGCTTTGGTTGTCAGTTTTTACCAATATTTCATTATACTTCTCACTAAAATTGAAGCAAAATGAGGGGCTGATCACTTACTTTTGCGTTACACCGGCAGGCAGTTAAGACTGACTATGGGTCCATTCTATTTTAAAACTATCAGATTTGAGGATTTATGACTAACTTTAGATTTAAATGAAAGTTGCTGTGATAATTACATATGTTTAAACCAGCAAAACTACAATTTTTTCAATTTTTTTTGTTCAGTGGCTTTCCAGATACAGCCATTTTTAGTCGCTGCGGAGCGAAAAATAGTGGTTATTTAGAGCCAACTTTGAAAGGTCGCAGCTCACCTCTCTATGAAGCTAAAAAGCTTAAAAATCGAGTATTTTAATGGTTTCGCCTCAACTTTTGTCAAGTTCCATCTAGAATTATCTATAGTGGCTCTTTTCGCACCGAATTGCTGTTTTTTTGAGTTTTCAGGAAATTACAAACGATGGAAAGGGTTATCGATGCAAATCAGTACCAGCTGGTAAAATATAATTTTTATTAATACCTACTTTCTGGGGGGGGGGGGGATCATTTCAATGATATCTGATATTACGGTAAAAGGTGGTAGAGAATTTTGTCAACTTATATTTGGACAGTGAAAACAGCCGTATGATGCTTGGCCTGAAATATGGGATGGTACCTAGTTCGAAATGATGCCGGCTCCAAACGAATCGAGCAAAAAAAGGTTAATTTAATGTGATAGTCTTAGAGAACTGTTTCATGCCTTCAAAGAAAAATTCCCAGAATATATTGGATTTTTCTTCGCTATGAGCTAAGGCCAAAAAACTGTATAATATGGCTAAAGCCAGTGGCATACACACAATAAGCGTTTGTGTGAGTCATCAGAATGCAAAGCTCTAACTAGCAGCCATTGGCAGCCTACAGTGAATGTTTAGAGCTAATGGCTTGTAATATCGATAGCGGAGAACGCATGCTTCTAGGTGGCAAAAATTGTCCTGGAGTGGGAGTTGTTACAGAAATTCTGATGGAAGACTTATGCAAATCTGATGAAGATGCTGACGAAAGGGAAATTATGTTCAACCTATAGGTGTCGACGGACAGCTGTCAGCTGACAACGTGCTTCTCATCTCTTGAGGAATTACTTGAAAAATTATGTCATTCATTGAGAAACTGAGTGTTCATCATTTTATTTCAAAGAAACAATCGCAGTTCCTGAAGTTACAAAAAGAATTCCTCGAATAAGACAAAGTTATTATGTTAGGAGACTTCGCAGAAAACTACTCTTCCACAATTCAAGACGAGGTGCAGTAGTGGCATTGGTCAGGCCACCAGACAACAGTACATGCTTTTACTGTGTCCACTGTCCACTACAAAAAAGACTTCGAATTGATAAGTACTATCAGTCAATTAAAGATTGGGACTAAACTATTTGTGCTCGGACACTTGGTGCTTGAGGAATTAGCGATAAGGGGAGAAACTCTCGGAAATTCGCAGCAGTGTTGCCAGCTTGTAGCGATAGGGGCGGGGTAGCGTGGGGAGGTGAAGATCAACCGCAGGGCCTTCACTCATAACGAATATGAGCAAGCAGATAAGAAGTGTGCCTTGTCGAGAGCGAGCGGCTACCCGTCTCCGATCTGTATCCTCTTTTCCGACCACTGCAGTTTCACCTAAAAGCTGGCCATCGTGTCCGAACGACACTGTCGTCAACCCCTCCTCCTCCTTCCCTACTCTTTCGACCCTGCTTCAACTCTCATTAGCCTC
This sequence comes from Trialeurodes vaporariorum, assembly GCA_011764245.1. Lineage (NCBI taxonomy): Eukaryota > Metazoa > Arthropoda > Insecta > Hemiptera > Aleyrodidae > Trialeurodes > Trialeurodes vaporariorum. Next base: position 70,344,934 of record VMOF01000002.1, read on the forward strand.
GTTTATGCGAGCATCTCAACCCGGGTTCTAGAACCCGAGTTCAGCTGAACCCGAGTTGAGATGCTCGCATAAACACTTCGGATCTCGCTGAACTCGGGTTCGACTTGACCCCGATTCAAACCCGAGTCGAGTCGGTGAACTCGGGTTGAGATTTCACGCATAAACACCTCGGAGTGCAGAACCCGGGTTCACGCGGCATCGATGTCACCAATCCGAGCGAGGTTAAACACGCGTCTTATGCGGTCGCACTTGTCCGTACCGCACCAAGCATCGCCGTCATTTTCGTCAAAAATGTAAACAAACACAGTGAAGAAGAAGAAAGAAATCCTTTGAACTCGAGTTCAAATACACGGGTGTTTATGCGCAAATCCAAGTTGGACCCAGGTTGAAACTCAACTCGGGTTGACTCAACCCAGGTTCAGATCTCTCGCATAAACGAGGCTATTGTCAGTTCAACTCATTATTTCTTCTTTTCATTCAATAGACTTTCAGTGACTCGTTAGTAGTAAAAATTGGTTTTCAGCGATGATGGCCCCCCTCCTCCACAACACAATATCATTGAGTCAGTGCCGACAATTTTTGGGACAAATCCTCCCAAAAACTAGAAAGACTTTTTGGGTTGCGCTTCCGTTGATGATGATATTGGGTGGATCCAGGAGGCATGAGGGCATGTGCTTCCCCCTTCCTCATTCTCCAAAAGCGATGAAAATTGCCCTTTTACATCGTATAATGATTTTGAAATGCTTTTTTGGACGCTACAAATTTCAATCTCTGAAACGTGCCCCCCTCCCCCTTCAGAAAAATTATGTGGATCTTCCATTAGGCTGATGACTGTTGACACACTATGATCTGTTGCCTCGGAAACTTTTTTAATTATCAGAGACGATCAAAGTATCATTCAGAATTTAATTTGGAGCAGCAATGGTGGCGGATCCAGAAGATTTCCTCGGGGAGGGGGGAGAGCACCCTGCACCCCTCTGAATTTTGAAATTTGTAGTGTGTCTTTGAAAGAATATTTTGGCAATTTTCTATCAAGTAAGGACGACTTTTAAGGGTTTCTGGGGGAGACACGCTCGCCGCCACCCCTCTCCCCTCTCGTTGGTTCCCTCTTCAGTGTCCCCGACATCAGATGGAAAAAAATACTTTCTTAGCGACAAAATACTGGACTTGGATCATAGTTTTGGGACTCCTTAAAAAACACCAGGGATTACGGCGAAATTTACGGGTTTAAAGTTATATCTTAGTAGAACGCAAATAACTGCGCTTGATCGGTGGATCTACTCGTTGGCGTGCGGTTAGTGTTCCGTTCCGTTTTGATGGAACACTCAAACCGCATTTGCTAACCGCACGAAAAAGACGGGAGTGTTCCGTTGTTCCGATTAAAAAATTCCAGTATGTTCCGATTAAAAAATTAGCCTCGTCAGTTCTACCAAATGTAACTTTTTACCCGATGGGTTAAGCTTTTGATATTTTCTTTTCAGGCAGTTGATCATCAGGACCGAAGGCAAATTAACAATGAAATAGAATTTCTGAAAAGGGACAGCAATAAGTTGTCACGTTTTGAAGCATGGAAGGGAAAAGTGATTTCAGCGGAAAAAGAAGTTTATCCATTTTTTTTGCTTTTGTTCTGATCCATGGGTTTCAAAGCAGCTCATTTGAGTTTTTAAGTAAGTCAAGAGCTTACATTCAATATCAAAAACTCCTCTAAGACATGTCACCGAAGGACATTTTGGGTCATAAATGATTAAAACAAACGTAATTAACAGGCAGGTGGAATATGAAATAGAAATTATCATTGCCTTTCGTAAAACTTTGACTCGAATTTTTCATGGAGAATATTTTTTAATTGTTAAGGTTGCAGTTTTATTAGGACATAATTTTTTCCCGTCTCAAATTCATGACCTAGTTTAGTTTTCTCCTTTGATTTTAACTGTCAATTGTGGACAGGAAAGTCTCGCCTTCTACCTTACTAAATCGTATTCGCTAATAAAACATTTCTTTCTCCAATTGGCATAAATATTCACCAGAACCCATTAATCAACTTAGGGAGGGGGGAGGGGTTTAAAGCAGCGGTGAGCAAGGTAAATGGTAATAGGTTCCTCACTGCTGGGTCGATTTTCAAACCTCTTAGATTTGGGTTGGGGGGGGGTTTAGGGGTGCCGAATTGAATGGAGCTAATCGTGTTCTAATGAAATACATTGATTGTTATATTGAATTGCATCATAAGTTCAATGAAATCGGAACACCTGATTAAGGCTGAAATCCACCTCGATTACTTTTGAAAAGTGATCGATGAAGAAATCGAGAAACCCAGTTTGTCAAAGATTATAGATCATACCATAATGCCACCCGAGGCAAGACTTCCCCCCCCCTCACAAGCTGCTTCTGAAAGTATAAGCTTTATTATTAGTCTCAAATGAGTTAAATCATTTTAAAGAGGAAAGGTTTCGGCGCTTACGACGACAATCATTGGCGAATACAGGGGGAAAGGGGGGCGACTCCCCCCCCCCCCCTCCGTTCAGCCAAAAAGGGGGAAAGAGGGAGCAGGAAGTGAAAGGGAAAAGAGAGAGAAAGGTAAAGGGGGTCGCACCGGGGGCGAAATTCCCCAGATCCCCCCCCCCCCGCTCGCGAGGGCTGGATCCGTCAATGACGAAAATTGTTACTTTACAATAATTAATTGCAATCTATATTCCACCCCTCTTTCATTACTTTCTGAAGAAATGAGAATCCGCATTATTCAAGATCATGGAAGTCCAAAGAGAGTCCGTGAAACAGCACACACCCCCCACCCCTCTTTTGCATATAAAAATTGAGAGTAACTCGAATTAAGAGAAAATTAGAGTCCCTGTAGATGAGGCAGATCTGCCGTTTCCCGTATAATTAATGACATTTTTCAATTCACCGATGATTCCACCTGTTGAGAAAAGATTACGCAGTTCAGTTCAGTGTATGACTGCACTGCACAAAAATACTTGGATCTGTAATATTTTTTCAATCGGTGGAAACGCCGTAAATTAATTAAAATATCCGCAAGTTTTTTAAAGTCATCGACGACTCCACCGGTCGAGGAAAGATTACAGATGCGAGTATATTCGTGCATTACCGTCTCATTCCTTAAACTGTGTAATCTTTTTTCGACTGGTGGAATCATAGGTGAATTGAAAAATACAAATAATTATACGCAAAACGGCAGCTCTGATATGAGGGACTCAAGAGAAAATCAGGTGGAAAGTGCATTTAAATCCCCCCCCTCCCGCCAGAGGGAAATTTCTTTTGCAGACGGCCAGACGCCTAAATCTAAGATTTTTGCAATATGCTCCTATTCGAGAGGCTACATTCATTCTTTGGCAAATGGTGAAGGAAACATGGTCCGGAGGAAAACGTTTAAAATGCCGAGTGTCGAACGAAGAGTGGCATGAGGGATCGAGTGTGCTAGGACCATAGGGAGGGGGAAGATGGTAACTGAGAGTGACCACCGAATCTCGATCAACTCATTGTGAGAGAGTAAGATTTTAGTGAATTGACGCGGCTGCGGGCGGCGCGGCGGCGAGCGGCGGAGAATTGGCTCCTCATGCGAGAAGGTTTGCGGTGTGTTGTTATCTCCCCCTGTAACTGTTCAGTTATAGCCCACCTCAATTGATTCGGCTTTTTCGCACATTTATTTGGGAATGGCAACACCGCTCTAGATTCTGACCAAATCGAGTCAGATAAGCGGGCGCGCTCATTTTGAGCCGCATATTTTAGTCCCAATCTTTAATTGACTGATAGTACAAGTTTTTGCTGCATTAGTGATCGTCTCATTCATAACACAGTCAAATTTCGTGACTACCAAAAGAATCTGCTGGAGAGACTGGAATGGGAGCATCATCAGATGGGAAGTGTTGGTTATTTTACTGATGGAAGTGGCGCACATTACAAGAATAAGTATAATTTTGCCAATTTGGTTAGTCATAAGCATGATTTTGATGTATCTGCAGAGTGGCTCTTCTATGCTGCATTACACGAGAAGGTGCTCAGTAGAAATTCCTCATTTTAAATGTCCAATTTTCAAAATCTCCAACAAGAACTGCCCATTGCAACAAATCTCGCTCTAGTCCCGTCATTTGATAAAACCAGTACTTGTTGTTGTTCATGATGGCTTTATTTGAATATTCATGGGCCTTATTTTGCAGACTATTATAATAACGATGCCTCAATACTTCAAAGCTAGTTGCAAACTGATAGGGGTAGATTTCATGAATGGCTAAATGATGGCGAAATTGTAATAGTTGATTGCGGTTATGAGAACATTTTGCCCACGGTTGAAGAACTTGGAATTAAGTACAGAATGCCACCTCTACTTCGACCAGGACTACGTAAATTAAGTACGGAGGAAGCAAATGATACCCGTCTTTTCTCCAAATTAAGATAGCTGGTGGAGGCCCTAAATGGACACATTAAATCCACTTTCAAAGTTCAAAGTATCATCTCCAGCCACCATGCATTGCACATTAAAGACTCATATCGAATCGCCGCAGCCACATTGATTAAGTACAAAGCGCCGGCACGTATGAATGGCTGCAATGTAGAGTACGCCGATTTAATGTTGAGGAAGGTCCAGGAACCAAACCGAGTTCAAGGAAAAGTGGAAATGGGCGACTTGCAAGCAAGGGATGCAAGATGGGTTAGGTTGGAAGCACCGATACGTATGGAAGGCTGCAATGTAGAGTACGCCGATTTAATGTTGAGGAAGGTCCAGGAACCAAACCAAGTTCAAGGAAAAGTGGAATTAAGCGACTTGCAAGCAAGGGATGCAAGATGGGTCCACTTGGATGAACGCCATACTCTAAAATTTCCATGCCTCGGTGTCGATTATTTTGAGTATACATATAACTTTTGGTGTTCCTAAGATCAATCTTGCGTTTTCCTACATTCAGGATAAACAATAACAAGACGTATTGGAAGTGTTTGAGTTTGATGAGAGGGTTAAGGAGTCAGGATCACCCTCTTCTCTTTTAGTCCGGATCTGGCCCCCAGTAATTACCATTTGATAAGGAACACTTGGGAGGACATCACTTTGAAGACGATAAGGACTTGGAGGCAGGAGTGGTGCAGTACTTCCGCGAGATAACGAGAGAGGAAGAGCACTATGAGGCATGCTAAAACTTCCGCTACGGCTGCAAAAGTCCACCAATCGTGCTAGTAGGCTTTTCAATCGTGTATATTTATTAAAAACAAAAAAAAACTTGGAGACTTTACTTTTGAAATATCCCTCGTACTAGCCAAAGTCATTCGATTCACTAGTAAAGTTCTCAGATTTGTGAGGTTACTTATTCATAACTAAGCGCCGAATAGGTTAAACAAGGTGTTGGTAGAACTGCGCATTTACCAACAGAATCGCTGCTGTTACCGACGAAAAATGACGTCATGCAATTGAACTCCATTTAAATCTTATGGGTGCGTCACACGTCGCGCCGTTCACTGTAAAGTTCATCTTCTTCAATTTCATCAGCTGCAACCCGTCAAAAACAGGGATGCTAGCCGTTCGGGAATTTAGAACCGGTTCCAAATCATCTGATAAATTTAGAACCGGTCCTGGTTCCGGTTCCAGCATGGGTCTGAAACCGGTTCCGGTTCTAGAACCGGTTCCAGAAACGGGTTCTGATTTCCGGTTCTTTTTTCTCTTTATTAATCCCCAGTGTACTGCTTTCAAGCAGGAAAACTCTAGGGTTTTTGCGCAGTGAATAAGATTTATTGATTCATATCATTCCGCATGAAAATGACATAAGAAAATCTTTGATTCTTGCAATTTGAGGATAAAGTTCTGGCGCAAATACTTCCTTCAAAATCTATCCCAAGCATGTTTCCAAAATTCTTTTTAAAAAAGTAAGGTTTATGAAAAATGAAAATCATGCAAAACGGCAATTTTTGATCACGGCGAACATAAGAGCTCAAAGTGAATCGAGTTTCTGGAACCTATGTGGAACCGGTTCCATTTGCGGTTCTCAACTTTAAATTCGGGTTCCGGTTCAGGGTTCCGGTTCTGACGTATCCGAAGATCCAGGTTCCGGTTCTGGTTCCGGATCCATTAAAAATAAGGGTTCTCCCGGTTCTTGGGTTCCGGTTCGCATCCCTGGTCAAAAACCAAAGAACACCAAACCTACAGATGCACACACCTTGTTTAATATGCCTTGGCATCTGCCTGCCATAATCTATCTTGGATCGGGTACAGCGGCAAAGTTTGCCGTGAACGTGAACGCGGCCAGCAAGCGGATCTGGAGCTTGTGAGGCGAGCTTATCAGTGTCGCATGCCGGGTGATGCCACAACGGATATGGAGTGAGAGGGAATGAAGAGAATTCTATGGTGGGGTTGCGGGGATGAGGGAAATCTTATCTCCTTCGCTTTTAGGCGCTAATACTTGATGCCTAGTCCTTGTCATCTTTATCTTGACTTGCGACTCGTAGGAGGGGAATTGAAGGGTGGATTGTGGAGTGGAGGGGATCTAACTCCTCCGCTTCTAAGTTGTGATAATAGCTGCTCCTTACCATCTCATTTTTATCTCATAACCTACCACCCCCGCAGCGCAGGTAGAGATATTAGCATGGGAAGATATTTGCGAGGGTATAAAAGCCATCCTATAGCTCCCGTAGAACTACGTGGGTCGTTCAAAAAGTAAGTTTCCCTTTCTTGGTCTCAGCCTCGGCTTCTAATCAAGCTAGAAAGAAGACGACAATCTATTATGAGACCGTCATAAACTCACAAGTTCAGAGTTTTTTGTTTTTTTTAATCAAAGACTCACAAAGACTCCCAAGACTCACTAGACTCCCCCTTTTCCCGCTTTGGCTTTGAGGGGCCCCTGAGACTCCCCCCTCCCCCCTACCGAATGGTTCCGTAAAAATTGAAATTCACGACAGATTTCAATAGCTTTCCTAATTGCAAGAACAATTATAAAACTTGCCTTTCTTTTCGAAGTAAGTATGTAGGTAAGATATCCCTGGTAAAAATGGGATTGGTTTCAAATTGGTTCATATTCGAATTGGCTCCGGTCAGAGGTCGGTCGAATTGGCTCCGATCGTTTAAGTCGTTAGATTTTTTTGAAAAAAAAAAAAAAAAAAAAAAAAAAAAAACCTTTTTTCGTCCCATTTTACACACGCTTAGGACTATCAACAAGAATAGTAGGCATGGTTGCCTTTTTTCCGATACATTCTAGTAACTTAGTAAAAGAGTAACATTTTTAAACTCAATTTCCTTAATTTATCCTTTTCCAAATTCTTTCAGAACTTATAGGTGAGTGAAAAAAATGAATTGGTTTGTATGAACGCGATTGAAAAACTTTAAAAAAAAAGCGCAAGGGTAAAAAGCAAAAAAAAAAAAACAAAAAAAAAAAAAAAAAAAAAACAAAAAAACAAACAAAGCATAAATTTAAAAACTGGTGAAATAGATTTAAAAGAATTGCTAGCTTCTTTAAACTTCAAAAGATCAATTTCTATGTCTTCAATATACAGGGTGTTTCACGTAACCTGCTCACTATGGTTTTCTTGAACGGGTGACGATAAAAAAATCAGGAAAAATCGGTTTTACAGTAACTCGGACTTGAAGTTTCATTTAAAAATACTGCTACAACCCAAAATTTGGTTTTCGGGGGGTTCTCAGGGGGGGCACCCCCTAATCTCGAGATTTTCAAATAGCAACCCCTATCTTATGATATCTCATTTGAAAGAGGGTAAAATTCTAAGCATTTCGGCTGAAACCGGAAGTCGATATCTCTTTTCGTTTTCGAGATATCGAAGGTCGAAGTTCGATATTGGACCAATTTTCGAAAATTCTGAACTACTGCAAAAGTAGTCGTAAAACAAAAAACTACACATGTAAAATGCTCTACTTGATGAGTACTTTCAAGAAAAAAATACGAATTTACAATCAAATAAACCGGAAGTCGAATTTTAGGCACCTTAACATTTTTGGAGGGAAAACCCCAGTTTCTCAAAATTTTCAAATGGCAACCCCTTTCTTTTAATACCTCATTCGAAAAGGCATAAAAAGTTGTGCATTTAGGCGCAATCAAAAGTCCGATATCGTATTTCTAATTCGATATATCGAAAATCGAAGTTCAATTTAGACCATTTTTCGACCCTGTAAAAAACGGATCCTATCGTGTGATACATCATTCAAAAGCACATAAAAAAAAACCAAGAATTTTAGTGCAAACCGAAAGTCAATACCTTATTTTGCGGTCGAGATATCGCAAGTCAAAATTTAAGGTAGGCCCTAACCAGAGACTAAACTTTGACTTGCGATATCTCGACCGCGAAAAAAGGTATTGACTTCCGATTTGCACTAAAGATCTTGGTTTTTTTATGTGCTTTTGAATGATGTATCACACGATAGAATCCGTTTTTTACAGCGTCGAAAAATGGTCTAAATCGAACTTCGATTTTCGATATATCGAATTAGAAATACGATATCGGACTTTTGATTGCGCCGAAATGCACAAATTTTTACGCCTTTTCGAATAAAGTATTAAAAGATAGGGGTTGCCATTTGAAAATTTTGAGAAATGGGGGTTTTCCCGCCAAAAATGTTAAGGTGCCTAAAATTCGAATTCCGGTTTATTTTATTGGAAATTTGTATTTTCTTCTTGAAAGTACTCATCAAGTAGAGCATTTTACATGTGCAGTTTTTTGTTTTACGACTATTTTTGTAGGCGTTCAGAATTTTCGAAATATCGAACTTCGACCTTCGATATCTCGAAAACGAAAAGAGATATCGACTTCCGGTTTAAGCCGAAATGCTTAGAATTTTACCCTCTTTCAAATGAGGTATCACAAGATAGGGGTTGCTATTTGAAAATCTCGAGATTAGGGGGGTGCCCCCTGAAAACCCCCCAAAAACCAAATTTTGGGTTGTGGCAGTATTTTTAAATGAAACTTCAGGTTCGAGTTACTGTAAAACCGATTTTTCCAGATTTTTTTCATCGTCACCCGTTCAAGAAAACCATAGTGAGCAGGTTACGTGAAACACCCTGTATGTATATGTATTTATTAATTAATCACATTACGTAGATTCAATTCCATTTTCTGTTGTTTCAAATCAGGCGGCAATTCTTTTGTTCTTTGAAACTTTTTCGTTGCAGCGTTGCCACTTTTAAAAATTTTGTGGGACCCAATTTGACCCCCGGCAAAAAATCGACTTTGACGATCGGAGCCAATTCGACCACTTTTTAACCGGAGCCAATTCGGCCATTAGTGGCCGGGTTATTCGGGAGTGTCCCAGTGATTGTAAATCCGAATGCTAAATCCCCGTTCCTTTGTTTTTTGTTCTGCCGTATTTTCTTTCGTATTCTCCTTTGGGACAGAAGTATAGGTTCTTCGCTGGCCGCCTCGCTAAATAAATATTGTCAACGCACACAAAGCAGGGTGTACTCGATGAAACAATTGTCCAGTCAAACTACGACACTGCGACTACTAGCAACTGGAAGAACCAGTATCAAACTACCATACAAAAATGAATGAATTGATGAGTAAAAACTGAAAGAACACGGAACAGAACGAAAAGAAATTGCGAATGAGAAGGATAAAAACTGATATTAAGTAATACATTGCCTTTTGTACTTTTAAGACGATTTTTTATTTCGTATTCTCATTCGTGTATTATTTCCTTGTCTCCACTAAGGTTATCGATAGTGAGGACGGGGAGTTCGCTTTGATTCACGACTCAGCTGAGATCAAGTACGAGGTTTCTCGGAATTGTAATTTGACCGAAGTTGGGGACATTTTCGCCGAGCAACCCTACGCTTTAGCCGTACAGCAGGGAAGCCGTTTGCAAGAGGAAATCAGTCGCAAGTAAGTTTGAACTCGAGCTTAACAGTTTTACTTATCTCCAAACAATAGTTCATTGGGTGATCAATTTATCAATTTCATAGAACGACTCAAAAACGGCCAAATTAATCGCAAGAATAAGAGGCCAGCTATCCAGGAAGGAGATAAACAGGAGTCTACTGGTTATCTACAAAGCGGCGGTGGTCTCGATCGTATCATACGCCTGCGAAGCATGGAGCCACCACTGTAGGGAAAAATATGTGGCGAAAATTATGGATAACATGCAAAGGCTATGCTTAATAACAGTCACCGGGGCATATTGCACCACCTCCACTGATGCAATGCCGGCGACGCGACAGCCCGAGTCCTACCGCTCAACCTGGAAATTCTGCAGATGGCGGCCATAAAGAGTTTAAAAGATGAAGCTACTAAGTATCTCGGGAAATTCGCTCCCTGCCGAAGAGGAAACAGAGTATAAGAAAGCAATCGTCAAAACTGCAACCTTGACGGAGTTGGGAGCAAAGGTGGATGCACTCCCTCAAAGGTAGGCTTACCTATCAGCTTTGCCAAAACGTCTCTCCCAGGATGTCGAGTCAGGGAAACATGTCCCCCTCCAGAGCTTAGGTTCTAAGCGGACACGGCGGCTTTGGTAACCACCTCATAAGAATGGGGAAAGCAGATGCCGGACTCTGCCCAGAGTGTGGCGTTCTCGAAGAACCCCTTTATCGACTCAGGTCATGCCCAAACTTTCAAGAGGAGTTCGTTTTCGACACATTTTCAAAAAATCAGAGCTTCCATTTGAAAAGTTGGAATTTAGTAAAACAGGAGTCTAAAATACTCTAAAAAGCATGTACTTCTCAAAAAAATGAAATTTTGACGTAAATTTAGTCAAAATTTGGTTTTAACACCCCCAATAGTTTAAAAAAATGGCCCCTCAGGGAAGCTTTCTCAAAAATTCTAAGGCACAACCCCTATAGCGTGATACATCGCTCGAAAGGGCACACATAACTGAGCATTTTAGCGCAAACCACAGGTCAATATCATTTTAAGTTTTCGATATATCGAAAGGCAAAGTTAGATTTTTACTCGTTGTCTAATTTCGATAAATCTTAAAACGATTTTGACCTGTGGTTTGCGCTAAATTGCTCAATTTTGGGTGCCCTTTCGAGCGATGTAAGTATCTTTAGTAATAGAGGTTATGCCTTCGTCAATTCTATGAGAATATACTCAAGAATAAAGTTTTTATTTTGCTTGTATTAAAAACAGATTTTTACAGATGGTCTATACGATACATGTTTTAAACAGGAGACGGATATGCCGACAAAATTTACAGAAAAAACTCACTACATCAATGCATAAAGCTCTTGTTTATGGCTTCTTTAAAACAGTGGATTACTTTTAAATGCGAGTTGAGACAAACGGATAGTTTTTTATAAGTTCTGACAATTACGTTAAGTGCAGAATTGAACGAGAGCGTATCATCGTTGACTGAAGTTTCCTTAAATAACTCTGCATTTTCTTTTCCCCTTATTCTTGGATCTTTCGCTTCGCCCCATTAACGTAATTTATTTTTTTCTCTCAAGTATTTTAGATTTGCAGAAGGATAGATTTTTTGAAATTCTGACAGCGAAATATTGGAATTCGTCAAATAGAGGACATTGTTCAGATGTTGACGATAATGAAGGGATCACGTTGGAAAGTTTGGGTAAATAACTTTTTCTCTACTTGTTTTGTTTTTGTTTGATTAGTGGAGGAAACACCATTGTGGAGCGTCGTGCAATTATAAAATTTCCCAGACCTTCAAAGTTTATTAAACGTCGCGCAGGCTTATTGGTTGCAGCTCGCGGGGAAACGTAAAAGTACGAGTCCTGTTAAAATTCATGGACTCAAGTATCTATAGCTTACCGGATATCGAATAAAATAACAAATTAATATCTTTTTTATTTCAGTATCGTCACAGAGAAAAATCTTAAATTACAAAGGAAATCCGAATAATTAAACAGTCCCCGAAAAGAAATTCTTAGATATTTCTCTGACTAGAGATTCTGGCGATATAGCCAAGACCCGTGGGCCGATTGTTTAATTTTACGTTAAACCGTTAGTTAGGTCTGTCTATGAAAGATGCTATTGGGAGACAATTTGTGAGACTGGAGCGTTACTATGGTAATCATATTTAAGTTTCCCCGGAGGCTAATAAATAGGCAGTTTAACTATGGTTACCGTAGCAACAATCGAGTCTTACAATTCTAGACCAATAGGGTCACTCAAAGACAGTACTAACTATCAACGTATTTGACCTAAAAGTAACCGATCAACTCACAGAAATTCTAATCAAACTTGCCGGATATTATTTTAGAATTCCCAGAACTTCTGGTGATTTGCATTGCCAAGAAAGATGTTTTACAGGAATGCACTATGGGCCAGAAAGGCATGCTACGCGAGAATAATGTCATTTTTTCAAGTGTCAATTTTTAAAATTCCAATGAAAGATTCGAGAAGTAGACATCATAAGGAATCAGAAAATACCCATATATCATGGTCTAGCTGCTATACGACTACACAAGCGAGGGGGGAAAATGGCCACCTCTGTAACATCCACGCTCGCTCCGCACGAATCAGGAAAGATAGCGCGCGCTCATTGTTGATCTCTGCGCTATTATATGAGTCAAAATTTAATGAATTGATTCCAAATCATTATGGCAGATTCGTCAGAATGTAAGCTTTCTTTCGGTATTCAAATCTTTTAAAAATTTTTAATTTAAACTGCCGAAAATGCGGTGCAAACATGGCATCCTAATTATTTCGTTTTTGCGGTAATATTGTGAGTAAATAGTTGTCTAGAGTTTTTCGCTTAAAAGTGCTTAAACTTTTGCCGCCAGGTATTGATTCTACATGCCTTTGTGACCAACTTCCTGCATAGTTCGTCTGCAACAAGTTGCAACAACTCTTGGAAAACATTTTTTTTAAGTAACCAAACCATCCATAGAAAAGTGGGCAGAATCTCATTTTCATGATCATTCCTCTGTTATTATGCGTAGAGGTATTTTTTGTCGTTAAAATCAGATGTTGTAACTAGTAATAATAACATTGCTTATTATCTTAGGTTATATTATGCCATCTGAAATTTCCAGTGTTGCCAAATTTTGTAAAATATTCAAGTATTTTTAATTTATTTAAATGGGAAAAAATTGAATAAATTAAAAAAGGAAACAAACATGATAGTCGTCCTTGCATAGCACTGCACAACAGACAATAAACTACACTCTTTGCCCACAATGGAAGCTGGCTGTGTTGCCAGATTTAAAGGAAAATTTGCGAGTTTCCATTTGCCTCATGGCTGGTGTCTCAAAGGTGTCCATCCAGGTACCATTAGAGTGCCCCCCTCCTCAGAAATGGATGAAACTTTCAAGGATGATAGAACTAAGCGTCAGCTTTCAGAATATCTGCAGTTTTTTAATTTGGTCATCTGGGAGCGGGGGGCAGGGGGTCAAAGTCAAAACCTTCAATGCTCCATAACTTTTGAACGAAAAGAGATATTGACGTGAACTTAGCGCCAAAAGATGCTTCTTTTAAAGAGCTTTCGATTGGTGTGCTTTAATGTTTCGTTTAAAAGATCTTTGACCCTTTTTTTATTTTTTTTTTTTATTTTTCAAGTTTCCAAAAATCCGTTTTTTTGAGTTTGAAAAATATGCGCAATGAAGGAATCTGAACAAAGAACTTTCTTGAAAAAAGCTGATTCTCTAAGCTTTCAGATGGAGCAAACCGTGATGCCGAGAAACGTTTCGTTCAAGAGTTATGACCGCACAAAGTTTCAAATCTAGGCCAAAAATAGGGTTTTACCGACTTTCGATTCAATAAAAAAATGTGTTGCTCCACAATAATCGATGAAATTCATTGAAACTTGGTATATGGGGGTTTTTTGGGTCGCTGGATTCTTTTTTGATATTAGTTTTTCAAAATTCCCAAATCCAAGATGGCCGCCATAGTCATACTTATCGGCGGCCATCTTGGATTTGAGAATTTTGAAAAACTAATATCAAAAATGAATTCAGCGACCCAAAAAACCTCCCTACCCAAATTTTCAGAAAGTTTCACGTAAATGTAGCGTCAAAAATAATTATTCTCGCGCAGCATGCCACCCTGGCCCATAGTGGAATGTCGGGTAGTTGCAAAAATAAGCCCTCCCTATTTTCATTTGAATATCTGGCACTCTAAGAGGCTATTTTAATCATTCAGATTGCTATGCAGTTAGAACGTTTCTCTCAAAGTGTCTAAATAGAGAATGAATAATAAATGAGAATGAATGTGTTAGAATTTAACGAATGAAAAAAGTGATTTCATCTGAAGACTTCACGGAAAGAACACGATAAGCCACTCGCCATCTTGCACTACTTTTGCAATGTTTTTAACTCTTCAAGAAAAATAAGAAGAAAGCTTTCTCCATAATTTTTGATCGTAAGAATTCCTGATGGCAGTCAGGTAGCGTCAATTATTTTTTCAGAACAAACTCTCAATTTAGTTCAATTTTACTGTAAAAAGACTGAAGAAATAGTTACAAAATTAAAATGCAAAATTGTGAGTGACTTATCAGGTTCTTTTTCCTAGTGAACTAACACAATGGTACAATTTTTAAGGTGGTGTATTCATCGCTACCATTTGTGGGCTCATACTGGCAATGGTGACGTTGTCTTTTGAAGTTTATTTTCACAAACGGAAGAAAAGGCAGCAAACAACGCCCGCGTTTAGCAGGTCGTCTAGTCCAACATTGCCCGAGCTGGATGATCCGATGGTTCCTAATAAACTACTGTATGCAAAAGAGTTTGAATCTGCAGTGTTTCGAAATCGAAGAGAATTTTCAGACAACTGGAGGAAAGCCGGAAACAAAATCAAAGTCATCAAAGTTCAGCCCCGAAGCCATCTCTACTGAATGTTTCAGAAAAATCCGACCACCAATATCTAAAAGTCTACATATTCCTGAAATAAACATGTCGTCCACCTGTTGTAAATATTATGGTGTCATATCGCAGACAAAAGTTTACGTTATGGACAATTCCACGGTAACAGAACTTTTTGCTGAACCCGAAAAATGTCACAGAAAGTGCAACTCAAAAATGTCTAAACTAGCCAAATGATTGAGTAGTTCTGGAAAAGGCGTCTATTTCAGCATGTTCAACAATAACTGGCCGTCAGTTAAAGAAATCGTTGAAATTATATGTATAGCTTTTTAAGATTCCAAATAGGGGTCATTCCATCATAACAGAATGATCTTCTGACACCTTAAAAGCAGTGTCCTTTCAAAAAAGCATTAATTGTACGGTACTTGTTTGTTATGAACTTGCTAAAAGAAACACTTTTGACGGAAATAATCATTCGTTTGGTAGCTTCAAACGTTTAAATGGTGAGATTTCCATCACACTTATCGCGTCAAAGAAAATCTCTATTACATACAGGGTGTTGAAAAACTGTTCCCGAATATTTCAGGGGCTGATTCTACAGGTCAAAATAAGACTTTTTTTTCCTACAAACATGTGTCAGAAAATGCCCTTCTTTTGAGCTACAGCCCCCCAGAGTTTTAAAAAATTTACGGTTTTTCGGGAATAGCGACCATTATTATGAACCAAATATCCTATAAATTGGTGTCCCATGGTAATTTTACTTGTAAAATCCATTAATGACCTTGACAAATTCATAAATTGAGTCTGACTGTACTTTTCACGCAATCTTGTACCTTTAACGGCACGAATTTTATGTTACGGATTAAAAATTTGAAGAATAATTACCGAAATCAGATGCGAAAAACCTTTAGAAAGATTTTTGGTCCTCTTTGTTTCTTTCGATACGACGCGTTTCAAGCGAGATAATTGCTGCACAGTAGGGAAAAGTCAGCGCTTTTACCATAGCGGCCGGCCCGAAGAAGCAGCGGAGAGGCGGGTTGCATACTCACTGCCGCTTTTCATGGTAAAAGCGCTGACTTTTCCACACTGTGCAGCGATTATCTCGCTTAAAACGCGTCGTATCGAAAGAAACAAAGAGGACCAAAAATCTTTCTAAGGGTTTTTCGCATCTGATTTCGGTAATTATTCTTCAAATTTTTAATCCGTAACATAAAATTCGTGCCGTTAAAGGTACAAGATTGCGTGAAAAGTACAGACAGACTCAATTTATGAATATGTCGAGGTCGTTAATGGATTTTACACGTAAAATTACCATGCGACACCAATTTTCAGGACATTTGGTTGATAATAGTGGTCGCTATTCCCAAAAAACCGTAAATTTTTCAAAACTTTGGGGCACTGTAGCTCAAAAGGGGGGCATTTTCGGACACATGTTTGTAGGAAAAAAAAGTCTTATTTTGACCTGTAAAATCCGCCCCTGAAATATTCGGGAACAGTTTTTCAACACCCTGTATATGGGACTATCTTCACTCAGAATGTTCAAAGAAAAGGGAAGCTCCAAATAACTCGTATGTAGATTCGAGTTTTGAAAACATTGAAGCACGGCCAGCAGGTTTCCTTCATTAAAAGCAGCCTTTTTTTTGAGAGAGAGAGAGCGAGAGCGAGAGAGAGAGAGAGAGAGAGAGAGAGAGAGAGAGAGAGAGAGAGAGAGAGAACCATCAAAGTACTGGGTCTCAGGGGGACAGATTTGGGGGTCACCACTGACCAATCCCCTCTAAAATCCAACTATATAAATAACAACCCTTATTTCTTAAAACAAAGCAAGAAAACATTAACATATTCTAAGCGTTTTGACGCAAACCGAAGAAGGATATAGTTTTCCTTGTTCGATATACAGGGTGTCCCAAAATTCGTAGTAAAGATTTTTACCACGTATTTTTGGGACCAAAATAAGACTTTCTTCCCCTATGAGCGCGTGTCCGAAAATGCCCACCCCCCTCGGAGCCAAAGTTTTTTTTTTTTTTTTTAAACTGTTTTTCTTCGATTCCAGCAACGGATTTACGTAAAAATGGATGGAAATTGGTGTCACACGGGAACTTTAGGCGTTCTTTCCGCGATTCCGAGGTTGAAAATTCCCGAAAGGGTCAAGAAGGGGGGGGGGGGTTTGAGGGAGGTTTAATTTTTAAATTGAGTAATTTTTTAATGCTCCGTAAGAAAATGAGAAAAGTAACAAAAGAATCTGATGGAACAAAACAAAAGGAACATTTTTGATATCTTGTGTTTTTTTTTTGATAGACGCAAGGAAAACGAGTAAAATCGATTCGCAGGGAGCGCACAGCCCGACAGCGCTGTTTCAGTGCCGCGTTGCGTCGAATCGCTCGTTGAATGCACAGCGCATTCAAATGCCGTGCAGCGCGCTGCGCGGCACTGAAACAGCGCTATCGGGCTGTGCGCTTCCGGCGAAAAATCTATTTTACTCGTTTTTCGGGCGTCTTACGAAAAAAACACAAGAGACCAAAAATGTTCTTTTGTTTTGCTTCATCAGTCGTTGGTTACTTTTCTCATTTTCTTATGGAGCACTAAAAAATTATTCAATTTAAAATTTGAATCCCCTCAAACCGCCCCCCCTTCTTAACCCTTTCGGGAATTTTCGACTCGCGGAATCGGAAAGAACGTTTAAAGTTACCCCCAAAAACCCATTTTCATCCATTTTTACGTAGATCCGTTGCTAGAATCGAAGTAAAACCGATGTTTGTTTTTTAAACTTAGGGGGGTTGTAGCTCCGAGGGAGGGCATTTCAGGACACGTATTTATTGGAAAAAAGTCTTATTTTAACCCCAAAAATGTGTGGTAAAAATCTTTACCATGAATTTTGGGACACCCTGTAATCTGTATGTGTAACTACTGAAGGACAAAAGTTGATTCCAACTAGTATTCAAACAGTACCTAACTCCTCCAAAAAATCGTGCTTTGAAGCCCTCACTTAGATTCCGCCAACAAGCTTGTGTCTAAACTTGTTTATTCAGACAATTCTAAAAGAAAATGGCCGTATCAAAATTTTTGAGAATTTTATATAAAAAAAAAACAAGCAGTGGACCTCCAATACATTGTATGTATTGGTAAAGCGTGCCGTGGTATAGTTGGAATTTTAACCAAATACGATACAAAAATGTCTTCCATCGCTTAGAATGGTAACACTAAAAACATAAGACCTTTTCGAACGAAGCACCACAAGATTGAGTCTAACGTTTGACGCCTTCGAGATAGCACCCCTGGGGTGGCCCAGGACGGTGGTGAGGGGGTTTTGACCTCCGGAAAAATAATGATTGAGAATAGCCAAAACCGCAACTCTTTTACTTCAATGAGCCAAAAAAAAAGAACGTAAAAAATTGGAGGGGAGGGAGGATTAAAAAGAAAAACGTCTAGTGACCAAAAACCTTCCAAACAATCTTTTTCCAACAGCGTTTAGTTATTATTAAACAAACCTTTTTTCCACGGCCACCAACTATCCTGACTATTGGTATAAAATTGCGGATGCCATCCCAAAAGAACCGCCAATTTGTTAAAGCTTCATGGGAACTTCGGCGCAAAGAAGGGGGAAAGGGGCATTTTTGAACACTCAATCATAAACAAAAAAAAACCTACTTCGGCGCCCAAATAAGTTTTTATACACCCAGTGTACGCAAGACACATGCGTTTTCTAACACCCTATGCATAGTCAAAGAACTTATAAAACAAATTTCTTTCAATTAACCCAAAAAAAAAAAAAAAAAAAAAAAAAATGCCAATGGAAATAATCGCCGAATCGGCTGATGAAACTAGGAAAAAGAGAAAAGTAGACTGTGGCAGTGCTCACAGCAGCCAACGTTGCAGACATATACGACACTCATCACAAACAAATAAATTAAAAAAGACGCAGCACTACTATCAATAATCGCGTCTTCAACAGATCATAAAATAAATAAAAACAATGTACAAAGAATACATCTAAGAATTCCATGGAAAATACATAAATATACCCAGAATATAAACATCTACAAGAAACGCAGCAGCGTGTCCGCCATTGAAATACAATGACAGTTGGTATCAATAAAAGCGCACACCACACCGAACGATACGAACCGTTACACCTCTCAAGCTGATAGTACTTATGGAACAAAATAAAAACAATGAAGAAACGGAATGCCATAAAATTACATACGTAAATAAACCAGAATCGGGGAATTCTGCTATAAAAATAATAACCCTAAATTTACAACAGGAGATGAATAAAAGACTCTGCCGCAAATCTAAGATGCCCACCTCGATCCGCTGCCATTTGATCTGTATTAAACAGCTGTATCATTATATACATGATTTCAATGAAAGCAGCAAAACGAAAGGAAGAAGCGTGCTTACACGGCACGCTTAAAAGTTGGGGCCCAAAAATCAAATTTTGGTAAATTTGAGCGAACAGGTTTTTCTGAAAAGTAATTATTGTTTCTTAGATTACTTTAAGATCATGGTTTTTTAAACTTCGCCTTTTTTTAAAAAAATTGTGAATTTTGGAAATGGGTCAAAATCGCATTTTGCACCTTGATTTACCTGACGCAATAAAACAAAACAGACCCCCAGTAGGCGCCGAATTGCTTATAGAAGTTACAACATTCTTCTTTCCAGCTATGTAGGAACACATATGGGTCGTCAATTGCCAATTGCCAATTATTCATGGGTTACCCGGCGTTCGCTTCACTAGAAAGCCCCCCCAAGATGTAAGCCTCAAAGTAATAGAACCCGTACTTGATCGTTTTTCGGACTTTGAATCCGTGCTCAAGTAATTTGAAGCTGCTCATTTTTCTCAACACCTCGTATGTTGTATTCGTAGTGTGTATGTTAATAAATAAACGCAGCTTTGTATAAAACTGGTGTCATTATTACAAATTCATCCTTTTTCTGAAATCTCCCCAAGTTGAAAGTGGCGAAATAAACATCACTCAGGGAGGGTGGCTCGGAAGATTTCTTGGGAAAGATGGAGGTGAGTAACTCAAAATACAAGAAAACTGTCTCTTTTTTATACATTACTGTTAAATCTTCAGAAAGCAAATCCGCATCGGAAAGGAAATTGAAGGGAGATAATTAGAGAGCTCTCACTTCTTGCCAAAGTCATGGCAATGGGTTAGTTGCAAACTTTTGCTACGGGCGATTTAAGCGTCAATTCAGATGTAAAAACCGGCAAACAGAACCGTGGTAGCACTGAAAACTTACGAAATCAACTCCTGAACTCATAAAATTCTTTGAAACACGTAATCTTAATGACGGTGTTGGGCACTAATGGGAGATCCCTCTCTTAATTTCGTCACTTTTTCTATGCTGAGAAGGAAGATTCATAGAGTAACTTTTAGAGGCCAATTAATGGTAGAGTGACATACAGGTAAAGAAAAATCGTCTCTTATTGGCCGCTTCTTAACAGGGCTGCCGTTTTGCGCACAATCAATGATATTTTTCTATTCACCGATGATTCCACCGGTTGAGAAAATATTACACAGTTCAGTTCAGTGCATGACTCTAATGCACGAAATTACTCTGATCTGTAATCTTTCCTTAATTGGTGGGGACTCCGTTGATTAATTAAAATATCCGCAAGTTTTTTAAAGTCATCGACGACTCCACCGGTTGAGAAAAGATTACAGATGCGAGTATTTTAGTTTAGTATAGTCATGCACTGAACTGAACTGTGTAATCTTTTCTCAACCGGTGGAAACATCGGTGAATTGAAAAATAGCATTGATTATACGCAAAACGGCAGCCCTGCTTCTTAATGAAGTGACAGTGGGTATTTAGATGGGAAATGTGAATCTCCAGGTGAAGGAAACAATCAAAGTCACTGTTCGCGCCGTCTGGTTTAGTGTGACGTCACGAGAAAAATTGGTTCCAAACAAGAGCTCCATCTCACTCGCTCTCGTGGGTTTTCCCATAAGAAACAGGATCCAAATTTCCAAATGCAAATTAAGGCATTTAAACATCCTGTTCCTTCAAATTTTATTACAAAACGAGCTTCTGCAAACTTCGAAAAATTACATTCATCGGCCGACACATACAACCGAAACTAGTAAATTTATCAGCAATCTTATTCACATTGAATGATGATTAGTGTTCTGTCCTTGTCACACTCGCAGGGTAGATCAGAATAAACAATGGCGTCGTAGCCATTTTGTGAGGTTATGTATTATGGTTACACTTAGTGGTTTCATGGTGCGTGTGTCTCTGGAAAGTGTATTTTAAAGTTGTTAAAATACGTGTTTATTTTCTACGTAGGCCAAGTTCAAAACCCCCGACGAAGAAGGTAGCGTCCGCGGACGCTTATCGTTCTCCTTATGTCTCGCAAAAGCCTAATAAAACTCAACAATATTGTGGACTTTTTTGTGAACTATCCGTCCGCCATCAAAAAGGGCGAAAATGCTTATGAATGTCAGCACGTTGCTAGTGTTAAGTTTGAGTCTTCTCTTAGACTCTTGAAGGCCTCTGTTTCTGTCAGTATGCGGGATAAGCTTTATGATGGGCAGGTAAGAGGCCTCTGTTTCTGCCAGTATGCGGGATAGGCTTTATGATGTGCAGTAAGTGTCAAGTTTTGAGTACTTTTTCTGTCATGGCTAACAGGCCTGTTCAGTGTGATGAAAAAAAGTGGATCCAAACAAATGCCCCATCTTATACTCGCTCTCAGGCGTTTTTCCATAAGAAACAATACCAAAATTTTCAATTGCAAATTCCACCAAACAAGCACTTTTTATGAAAAATAACATCGGTCTCAGAAAATTTGCCTTCAACTGAATTTGGAGCTTTCTATTATTTTTCGATTTGTTGAAAATTTTGGCATCACAGTTTTTTACGGGAAACTATTGAACCATCAAAAAATAGACTGAAAATTGTCATTTTAATCTCAAAAACCAATGTGTTGCCATCCCAAGCCTCAAAATTAACATTTAATTGCCCTACTATCAGGTCTCTGCTGGTGGTTGAATTTTTTTAATCAGTTGACTGCTTTGTCTTATGATTCGAATGTTGATTTTTACGGCTTCTGAGGGCTCCAAATTGGCTATAGTGACTATCGTGACGATTTTTAGTCCATTTTCTTGATCAAGCAGTGATACCAAAATTTTCAAAAGACCAAAAAATATTCGGGAGTCCAAAATCCATTTTTGGGCAAAATTTTGGGGCTCATTGTAATTTTATGTAAAAAGAGCTTGCTCAGCAACACATTTTTGACCCAAAGTTTTTTGAATTTTCAGAGCAATTACTGCTGTCGCTTCTATCTTACATGTAAAAGGAGCTTTGAAAAGTAAACATTGTTTGCAGGTAGGGGAAAAAAAAGAAAAAAATAATTGGGACGTGAAAATTGGATCGAGGCTACCAAAAATTCTAACTTTTCTTTGAAGGGTGCTCTTAAACCCTGAAATAACCGTAATTTCTTAAGAATTTCTGATAGCCTCCATCCCATTCCTCATCCTTTTTCCCATTATATATTCCATTCTTTTGCCGCGTTATTTCTGCAAGGTTTTATTTATTTGGATAACAAGTGTTAGCTCTAGAGGAGCAAAACTACCCGGAATTTGATTTCCCGTTTAAAACTGAAATGTTTTCTTAAGGTCTTAGCTGAACATCCCAGTTCCTCTGTTATTTTTTGTCCCTACTAAGAATTTCGTCTTGATTGATCCTTGTCAACGAAACAGCAAGAAATCTCGTAAATATTTTGTGTATTCCAATTTCTTTTAGTGCTTAGTCTTAAAGACTGAGCTCCATTGGAGTGAAACTAACTTGTATTGAAAAGTTAGTATGTGTTATTACTTGAAATTTTTATCCTTTTATGTTTCTCGTATATTTATCATGTTTCCATTTTTTTCTGGTCTTACTTTTGACTGAAACTTTCTCATTACCGACTGAAGGCTCAAAGTTAGAAGAGGAGCAAACCAAACCTAAATTTTCCACTCCAGGAAATCGTCGACGCAGAACCAGCACCGTGAGGACGGACGCAGACAATTTTAATTTGGATGCGATCCGTAGACATATTTATGATTATTATCGTGAAAAGAAAGTCCCAACGATAGATAAACTGCTGGAATCACTTGTGAAAGCAGATCTCTTCACTGGAAAAAGAACCTCACTCTATATTACTCTGAAAAGCATCGGCTTTTCCTACCAAAAACTGAATAACCGGCTAGTCCTCATGGAGAAACCGGCGATTGCTTTGCAAAGGTGCTTATTCTTAAGATCTATGCAACGTGTTGATATAGAAAAAGCGATTTTTCTGGACGAAACCTGGCTCAGTAAAAATACTGTCCTGACCAAGGGCATCACTGATGGTTCTGTCAAGGCTAATTTTCCTAACCCACAACTTGTAAAAGGAGCTAGACTAATCATATTACATGCAGGAGGACCAAACGGATGGATGGGAGCCCCGCCTTTAGTTTTTAGCTCAAAATCTACCAAGGACTACCATGAGGAAATGGACGCGGCAAAATTCGAAGATTGGTTCCTTAATACTTTGTTACCCTCAATAGAAAGCGGCAGCACAATAATTATGAATAATGCCCCGTATCATAGCCGGCAGATTGACAAGGCTCCTACAACATCTGCTAGAAAATCAGAATTAATTAAGTGGCTGACAGACCATGGTGTACCTTGTTCCGAAAGTTTACTCAAGATTGAGCTCCTAGAACTGGTTCGCCAGAAGAAACCACCACGACCACTCTATTACGTCGACGAAGAAGCGAAAAAGCGCGGTTTCCAAGTTTTGCGACTTCCACCTTATCATTGCCAGTATAATCCGATTGAGTTGGTTTGGGGCTGGCTGAAACAATATGTGGCAAAGGAAAATCAAACTCTCAAATTGGCGGACGTCCAGAATCTATTTTTAGAAACTGTCGAGAAATTTACGCCCGAAATATGGCGATCTTATGTAGCCCATGCAAAAAAGGAAATGGACGAAGCCTGGACAAAAGAAGGACTGGCAGATGAAGAAGTGGAACAATTTTTAATCCATCTTGGCAACGCAGACTCCTCTAAAGATGAGTTTGATAACTTTGATTCAGATGATGAAGACATCGGCGCTAATCTCGGAAGCTGGACCATGGATTGCAACGATAATTTTGGGATCGAACCTCTACCAATTGATGAAGATTGGTCCTCCATCTTTTACTTAAAACGGCCCTTCTTAGGGCCAATAAAACGGTCCTTTTTAGGACCACCAATATAGCAGCAACATATCTTTTCCTAGGTACATATACTCACTTTGAGTTGGTACCCGGTACTATATTATTGATATCGAGTACGTATATTTATTGGTTGGAGTACCTAATTTATGGGTAAGTACAACCAATAAGTTCAATTTAATGAAGAAAGCAGAAAGTACGTAATAATGATTGAATAAATAAACTCAAATGCCGGTTGTGACGATTACGGCTCATTCAGACTTACCACTCAACTCTGTTCATCGTTTTATAAAATCGCCAGTGACGCGCCATCTAGCAACACCGCACTTTCTCCATTTAAACTCATAAAATGTATCGAACCTTTCTGTTGCATTGTTCATCTTCTCTCATCGACTGTTTACACCGACTTTTCAAACTGTAAATTTAAAGTTTCCTCGCGTCTACCTAGTGCTCCCGAAATAGAAAATTCAGAAAGTGCTTCCGAAACGGAAAAACTGAATCTGACAGTGAACTGGATCAAGTGATTGATGCAGACGAGGCCGCCAAAGAAATGCAGGAGATCAGACGAACCCTGCAGTTGAAGCACGATCGAGAAAAAAAAAGACCTTGAGAAAGAGATTCACAACTTAAAAAGAAAGAAGAAGAGTCTTACAAAGGAGCTCAGTACACCTCTCTCTGAAGTTAAATGACTAAGGGAATTAAATATTGACAAAATCAGAAAGTGCGCCTGAATATGTTACTTTGAATATCAAGTGCACTACTAATACTCAAAAGTTTTGCATCTTTTGTAAAAGAGCTAGAGGCCGGTGTAGAGTATCAAAACATTTACGCAAGTTGGCTCAAGTTAAATACCGTATTTTTATTTAAAATGGTAGTAGGAGTTGCAAGGCACATATGACTGAAAATGACTCTCGTGAAGACAGTGTTGCCAAACTTCTCAAAGATGATCTAGAACTGTTCACGCCGAGATGTGAACAGTCTCGGTGTTTGAATTTCGCGCGGTCGGCCGGGCCGCGGATACACAGTGCGTGGATCCCGGACCGGCTGATCGTGCGAGAAGTAAGGGAACCCCGGTTCTCAGTTTCCTTTCTCCAGTGGTGCGTTACGTATGTGATAAAGTGAGTAAAGTGTGGTGAAGTGAAAAGTGGAAAGAAGGTATAAGTGACCCCCTTTTTCTTTATTTCCTGATTTAGGGCCCCCTTATGTTTTAGTTTTCCCCCTTTTCCGGCGTCATGACGGGATTTAGCTAGCGATTTTAATGTGATATATTCAGACGGAGAAACTTCTTTGTTACGCATGGTTTTAAGGTAAGACTGGCTCCCCCCTTATTTCTTTGGTGATGGATTGATACCCGTGGTCCTCCGAACCCCCCTCTCTTCATGTCTCCCCAGAGCCCCCTAGAATCCCACGTATCGCTCGTGGGACGTCGGGCCCCCTGAGGCCCCGGCGCGGCGGGAACAAGAACAGACCAAATGGTCGCCGACAGATATTACGCGATTAATTGATGATTTGCGTTTGCACACCGCGACGTCCGATCTAATTGAAGACGAAAGTTATGAACACTTTTTCTCGGAAACGAAAGATATTCAAACTTGGTCTGGTTTAGGATGCGTTTCAGTTTAACGAATTAGCGAAAAGTATTCCAGGTAAAAATGAAATTGATGCTCGTCTCATTCTGTACCGGTGGATACAATATTTTCGCTTTTCCGATCAGCGGCAGCCTTGTGTAATTTAAATAGATTCTTAGATTTAAATACTGGGAGAAAAGAAACTTCTATTATTTTTATTCTAATCGGAACCAACGAAGTAAAAGAGGGAGAATTTTCTAGTTTTGACAGAGAAAGTTACTTGAAGTTAAACTGAATATGTAGGAAACAATTTTCTCGTGTCTTCTTATGTAAAATACCCTTTGTGCTTCGCAATCCTGATCTAGCTGAGGGAATTTTAGCGGTGAACCGATGGATCCGTTCCTTTGGATCAATTGAAAATATTGACATTTTAGATTTATTTCTCCTTTTTCCACCCGAGACTTATGGTAGTCGTTTTGAACAATGTTTCAAGAAATCTCGTAATAAGGACAAACGCCCAGACTTGATCCATTTCAATACATTGGGACACATGAAACTGACCAATATTTTCTATGAGTTGATTTGCGTCTTGATCCATCGTGACTAATTTGTTTTTTTTCCATCGCTAGATATCCTTAAAAGTTTCAAAATTTTTCAAATAACTCCATGCTTGTTGCTTAAGCAACGCGTTATTTATGAACTTAAAAGTAGAGGGGTGACTCCACCAGAAAAAGCCACTTGTCGAGAGCTGCGGACACCTTTGTCGGAAGCGAACGCTCAAGAACCCCCTATCCTTCAAGCATTTATCGACACTTTAGTCCCAGCCACCAAATATACGGGTGCATTTTCTCTTTATGAAGACCTAGAAAACAGGATTGCCAATTTTAAGGAAGATGGGGCCGTTGGGTGATCCCTTCAGATTATTGCCCGATTGAAACATGTTATTAATCGAGCTCATAATGCCTTGCGACATCCCGATGCGATGGACCTTGATGCGCACCTTAGAGTTTTATTCGACGATGCTCAGCGAGCCTTAAATAAATTTCAAGAGTGCTTACAAATTAATCCGGATGACACTGTAGTGAGTCCCGGACCGAATATGGGTCCAGTGATTTCATCTAAGCTCTCCAGCGACGGACAGTCCGACATAGGCGTGGGGAGTATTTTGGGAAGGAATACGGTAAGAGCGGACCCACTTGCAGCAGCTGCTAATCAACATATTAATGAATAAATTGGACCCGCTCAAGCCTTACCTCCACCCCAAAACACCCTAAACGCCCAGAATAGGCCAGTGCTCGCCGCTGGACAGCCTGATGAAAATCAGACATCTTGGACCAAATTTCTGAATGACGCAATGATGCGTGATGAAAATAATCATTTTAATGGGGAAGACCAGCAATTAGCGATGTTAAATTTAGAGGATTAGAGGGGGGCCTTGGGATCCGTCGCCTGAGGATGCGCAAGGGCAAGACTCGAGAAATCGCCCTGGCTAGTGGCGCTCTCCCCAAGACAACCGTGTGTATGGCAAAATTTTCCAGTTACACATTGAACGGACAGTTAAATATATTCCTGAAACGGATGGGTTAAATGCCCATACTTGATTAAAATTCCTTAAAGTCATGCTCCAGTTAAAATCTCGTCATTCTTTGAGCGATAAACTCTTTTTTGAGGATGTTCTTCCGTTTGCCACTGGCTTGGTAGAGAATTTACTAGTTAGCGCAATCAGTTTTGGAATGTCATTTGATCAATTTCATCGAAATATTTTGGACTCGGTGATTCCTCCTCGGTTGCGTGGTCGGTTGCAAGACACCTACTTTAATCGGTTGCAAAGAGAAAATGATCCTTTAACATCTTTTGTGGCCGAAATTCAACTTGCAAGCCAAATTATTAAAATTAAGGTTGGGAAAGGCAGCCATTGTTGACATCATTTTAACCAACGCAACGTTCGAAGACCGTTCGCGTATGACCCTTAGATTTACCCCTCAATCTTTCGTTGAGTTAAATCAAGCGTGTGTTACCGTACAGAATTTGAGGTACGCAGAGAACGAAAGAAAACAAATGGCCGCTAGCAGTAGTCATTTTAGGCGACCACCTAATTTAGCCTTACCTAATTTAACCTCTCGCCAGCCTGTTGCAGCTCATCACGGGACCGACGAGGCATCATCAATCGATCCTAATTTTATGTACCTAAATAATCACTCGTCATTGGCGGGGGTCACCGGTGCTGACTTTGACCTTGGCCAATTGTTTCCATTATACCGAGAGGAAGCAAATGCGGTAGAACCTCGTCTGCCACGAGCTTGCTTTATGTGCGGGTCTCTTAACCACACGAAAAAGAATTGCCCTAGGCAGGGGAGACCCCGGGAAGATTAGTTAAAAAACGCCAGTGCCCAGTAGAGCGGATGGGGGCCGTTCCACCACATATTGGTTAGAAGTTGTCTCACAAGAATCGGCCAACGAGACCTCGGTTTATTGACGGTCCTGCAGATGCATCAGCACCTTTGTGCATTGACTGTGCTGTGCAGAGACAGTAACGCATCTTTGTGCAGTCAACAAACCGAGCTCTCATTGGCCAAATCTTGTGAAACAACCACTATGTTTCAGAGTTTTTTTTTAAAAAAAGAATTCAGATGCAGTTTATTCTATTACTTTGTAGAAAACCATCTGAGTTATTACCTTTGAAAAATATTCTTTAAAGTTTCACTGTTTATATTATTTTTCAGGTTTTTGTCACAACCACGCGGTAGCTGGCATTTCCCAAGTCAAAATGTCGGTGAGTTGGCACTCTTCAATGATAACTACTTCATTCAACATTAGTACTAAATGAACATGTCAAAACTGAATAAGAATAGTTACCCTAGACTATGAACAGCATGCTTCCCCCAAGACTAAACATTGCCTTGGGAAGCAACCGAAGTATAAATCGAACATGACAAGAACTAACAAAGTATTACACACAATATGCAGCAACAAAGCTTTTTTAGCAATGTCTTCTTTTGATGCTCCTTATCACCTTCGACAAATTTGTTGTGTCATTTTAATTTGCTTGGTTGCAACACTCCTTGCAATCCTTCAAACCGTTTGAAGATGACGGCAAACCGTACCATCATCTTTCTCAATGAGGCAAGAGGAAAAGAGATTTAAAGGAAAAGGACGATGAAGGTGGTTGGGAAAATTTGAGTAACTCAGAATCCTGTGATGGAGGAGGTGAACGCGCTGCTCCAGGTCCCTCAAATTTGCTAAGTCCACGTGATAAAGAAAGGTCATCCACTCCATCGACTGGTGCTTTGCATTCACCTGTCAAAGCCTCCAATGACGGAAAAGACGGTAGAGAACAAAAAAGATAATTATCAGATGGTCAGCGCAGGAAACAGTTTAAAGACAGTTCTTCAGACAAAAGTTTGGAAAGTATTCCTTCCAATCCCCCAGGTTTTCAAAGCACCCCTGTCAAAGAAGTGCTCTCGACAAGTGCTCCACATTCATCCTTCAACGTTTCGGCTCATGTGGAACTTTTGTTAGATACCTTTAAAGATAGCTCAGAAAGTGCCAATAACATTTGTCTACTTTTCTCCCATCCACCCGATACCTGCGATATAATTATGATGAGTGAAGAGGAAACTCTGGAAGAACAGCAATCAGCTTTAGAAGAAAGTTTTCCTAATTATGGCATACTTGAATCCAACTCTGGTGTGAGTGTTGAAATTTTGAATGATAATTTCAACTTTAATCTAGATAACTTTGATGACACTGAGCCTGAACACTTTTTTCCTTCTTCGAAGGATGAAGATGAAGGAATGGCTGATGATGATGGTGACGATTCATTCTGGGAGGTCGCCTCCGACAATGAAGAGCAAGAGATGACTCCTGAAAAGGCCTCAGTAGCAAAGATGAAAACTTACCTACGAGAGTGGTCATTAGAAAATAACATAACTCAATGCGCGCTTTCAAGTTTGTACAAAAGTTTGAAAGAAAAGCATTCATCGTGTTTTTCAAAATTACCAGTTGACGCTCGGACCATTTTAAAGTCAACCCCGGGCAAATTGCCGGTAAGGGAAAAACAGGGTGTTTCTAAAACTTATGTCATCCTTTCTACCACGTATTTTTGAGGTCAAAACAAGACTTTTTTTTCCTATAAACATGTGTCCAAAAATGCCCCCCTTTTGCCCCCCAAAGTTTTAAAAAATTGTTGGTTTTTTGGAATATCCACCACAGTTATGAAAGAAATGTCATGAAAATTGGTGTCCCGAGGTATTTTTACGTGTAGCATTCATTAATGACCCCGAGCAATTAAAAAATGAGCTCTAACTGTGCTTTTCAGGCAATCTTATACCTTCAACGGCACAAATTTTATGCAACGGATTGGAAACTTGAAAAATAAAAACTGACATCAGATGGGAAAAACTCTTAAAAAGGTATTTGGTCCTCTTTGTTTTGGTCAATACGACGCGTATTAAGCGAGATAATCGCTGCACAAGGTGGAAAAATCAGCGCTTTTACTGTAGCGGGCGGCCCGAAGAAGCAGCGGAGTGGCGGGTTGCGTACTTCCTGCCGCTCTTCGTGATAAAACCGCTGACTTTTCCACCTTGTGCAGCAATTATCTCGCTTAGTACGCGTCGTATCGACCAAAACAAAGTGGACCAAATATCTTTCTAAGAGTTTTTCCCATCTGATGTCATTATTTTTTTTCAAATTTCCATTCTGTAACATAACATTTGTGTCTTTGAAGGTAAAAGATTGCCTGAAAAGTACAGTCAGACCTCATTTCTGAATTTCTCGAGGTCATTAATGGATTATACATGTAAAAGTACCTCGAGACACCAATTTTCATGACATTCGGTTCATAAATCTGGTCGATACTCCAAAAAAAACCAACAATTTTTTAAAACTTTGGGGGGCTGTAGCTCAAAAGGGGGGCATTTTCGGACACATGTTTATAGGAAAGAAAGTCTTGTTTTGACCTCAAAAATACGTGGTAGAAAGGATGACATAAGTTTTAGAAACACCCTGTATATTTCAATGCGACAAAATCAAACAAATTCCTATTGAAGAACGGCGATTTCAAATCCAACGAAGAAACAAATGCTCAAATTGCTTTGCAGATAATCACGATTTAGATGCTTGTTACTCACGATACAGATGTTTAAAGTGCAAGGAAAAACATCACACGTTACTGTGCGACGAAAATACTGAAAAAACAAAATCGATCAGTCTTGCAGCACAATCTCAACCCTTTGCAGCCACAAATCAATATCACAACTCCATTTTAGGCACGGCTCTGGTCGAAATAGCTGATTTTACCGGAAATTATCAACAAAGTAGAGTTGTGATTGATTCAGGCTCAATGGCAAGTTTTATAACTGAAGATTGTACAAAACGTCTTCAACTTCCAGTCAACTCTAAAATTCAAAAAGTAACAGGTCTCGGAGACAAAGAAGTTGAAGCTAAAGGTTCCACCGAGTTTTGGATAAAACCGAGGCAAAAGGCAGAACCTAAACTTCGAGTCAAAGCTATAATCATTCCAACGATTACCGAGACTTTGCCATGCACACCTATTCCTGATTAAGTGAAGCAAGAATGGAGCAATTTAGACCTTGCTGATCCTCAATTTTACGTCACCAACAAAGTTGACGTCTTGCTTGGAATCGATATTTTTCCGTATATCTAAACCGGTCGAAAAAAGTTGTCCGAAAACTTCGGCGATGCACTCCTTAGTATATTCGGCTGGGTCATAGTGGGGCGAATTCAAGCAATAAATTACCTCAAACCTCACTCTTGGCTACAGAAAATCAAAAACCGAGAGCAACTTTTCAACTGATAACGCCTCATCAAGATGAAATATGTGTATATGCACCGAATAACAATGAAATTGAATACGTCGACTTAACATCACCTACATCTGATCACATTGAAATTCACACTTCACCCATTCCATCTGAAGAACCCGACCGAGTCATCGAGCCTCACGATGTCACAAGTATGCGAGATTACCTGATCAATCACCCAGTTGGATCAAAGCGACCTCCGCCATTTTTACTGAAATTCCAAGATGGTACGAAAAGACGGTTCCGACTCCGGAAAGTTCAGGAAATTCTCGAAAGTCTCGAAATTTAAAAATTACAAATGTACAATTTTTCATTCACAGCAAATTTTAAGTTCCTTTAAAATAGATATACGAATGCATCTCGTCCTATTTTTTTTTTCAACAACTTAAAGTTCCTATTAGTTACCGTAAAACGGGGTAACTTTGAACACTGGGGTAACATTGAACAAAACGCAGGAAAAAGATTAAAATTACTGCAGCGCACTCTGTAGTGTTTATTTTGAACTTCTGAAAATGGAATTCCATCAAGTATCTCCTAGAGAGCGCTCTCTAGCAGCTGTGGGTGATTTGTGAAGTTAGCCTTGGGTCAGTGGACCAAAACATCAACATACCAATTTAACCTCAAATTGCCACACGCGGAAACTCTTGCTCGTGGAGAGATAAGTTATTGATCAAATTTGTTCAAACTTCTTGAAATTGACTTGAAATACCCTCATGACACCTATCTGTATGACATCCTTAAATTAAAGTTATTCTTACTATTTTATAAAATTACTAAACAGGAAAATGTCATTTTTTGGTCCAAAACCTGGGTAACATTGAACGTTCAAAGTTAGACTTAATTCGCCGCATTTCCTTGCATTTTCTCCCTCTTAATTTTCACTTGTTATTATTTGGATTTCATGAATCTTACACAACTTTGGACATTCTTTCAGAATTTTGAAATGGCTCGCCACCCAGTTAATAATCATGGGTCTAGGAATTACACAAATTACAGTACAGACCAAAGAAAAAAAGAAAACCTAGAAAAAGCAATCAACAAGGTGAGAAGTAATGTCCTAACTTTGAGTAAAGCTGCCCAGATTTATGGCATACCTAAAGGTACGCTGAGTCATAAACTACGCGACAAGTTCTCTCTTAAGGTAGGCCGACCCAAAGTTTTTTCTGTCGTCGAAGAGGCATCATTTATAAGGCATTTGACAACTGTAGCCACGTGGGGTTTTCCAATGACTTTATTCGAGTTACGATTGTTAGCTCAAAGCTATCTTGACAAATGTGGTAGACAAGAGAAGCGATTTTCGAACAACCTGCCATCAGTTGAATGGGCGTTACTTTTTTTGAAAGCACACCGAGATGAAATCTCACCAAGACTAGCTCAGAATCTTCAGACGGCAAGAGCAAAGCTGTCTACTGAGCTTGTCACCAATTATTTTAATAATTTAGAAGAAACTTTGAAAAACCCGGATGGCTCATGGGTTCCCCCTTCAAATATATTCAATTTTGATGAAACAAATCTAAGCGATGACCCGGGGCGTAAACGCTGTATTTTTAAAAGGGGAACTCAGTACCCAGAAAGAATCCAGAACGCATCGAAAGCTGCCATATCACTAATGTACTGTGGTTCAGCTGCTGGCACATTACTGCCACCTTACGTTCTTTATAAAGCAAAAGGAATATGGAATACATGGACAGAAGGAGGACCACCCGGTGCGAGGTACAACCGTTCTTTGAGTGGCTAGTTTGACCTTATTTGTTTTACCGATTGGTTTCAGTCTTCATTTTTGCCTGCCGCACAGAAGCTTGATGGGAAAAAGGTGCTCATCGGAGACAATCTTTCTTCACATTTTTCATCTGCTTGTGGTGTTTCCGTGCATGAAAGTGGATCTCAATGTGGAAACTGTGTTACAAGTGAACGAATTAGAGCCGCTAGAAAGGCTGCCGCTGAGGGTCTGCAGCAGCAGGCCAAGAAATGAAGAAAACATCGGACAGTTCTCACCCCCAGCGATTATTGATGACAACGTCACAATTCCAATTCCGGACGTAGACAAAGCCCGCGAGGCCTAGAGGAACATCATTGGTGTCGATATGAACAAAAACGCTGACGATCTGTACAAGACTGGCACAAAAGATGAAGTCCTGCCGAAACGGTACTGCAGATCAGAGTTCGATGTTGCGAAGTCAGTATTTCTCACCGTTTTTGAAGTTCCGTCCAATGGGATCACGGTCAGAAAAGCGGCAGCAAGCGATGCGGGGGGGTGTCTCGGGTCCATACAAGGATACGACCGCTGCTATTGTAAAACAGAGTGCAAGTCCGACCGCTGTAAGTGTCGTCGACTGAAGCAAAAATGCCACTCAAAATGTCACGGCAGCCTCTCGTTTACTTATATAAGTAACTGCTTTTTTACTATTTTAATTTTATCCCAGCTTCCGGCATTAATTCAAATTAATTTATTGTTTCTTTAAAAACGCCACTCAACATGTCACGGCATCCCCTTTGTATTTAATTATATGGGTGGCAGGAGCAGAGATTCAGTGGAAAAAACATAAATACGCACTGCTCTCTATGTACTGTCAAAAAGATAGAGAAATGAGAGAGACGCTCCAGAAGTTGGAATGGGTAACAGAGAAGTATAGGGAACATTGCGTGATAGCCGGAATGGATGCAAACGCCAATAGCGAGATGTGGTACAGCGAAAACACAGATGAGAGAGGGAGCGAATTAAAAGAGGCGCTGATGTCACGTGACATATACATTGTACGTACCGAATGAAGAAGGGCAGTTACCTTAGCAACGGCTAAGTTATACAATATTCGACCAGTAGCATCACTCGTAGGCAGTTTTAACGATCGGTTTAACGATGAAGTAAATGATCGGCCTGCAGACCTCCTCACCGTTCGCGTGACCACCGCGCAGTCTGACCGGTGACCATCCTTAAAACCATTTGCTGATCTACGCCACAGTCAGCCCAAGTACCTGACTCTCTGCTGGTCAGACCATCTATTCATCAATTTGGTTGTAAAACAACCTATTTATCGGTCTGTCTGATGAATAGACTGATTGTTTCTTTTTTTATTATCTTACGCCACAGCTACTTGTCAGACCGCAAGTCCGTCGGCCTGTTCGTCAAACCGTCCCTCCTACTCTCGGTCTGTCAGACTGTGTGACTGTCTCGGACCAAATAATGTTACGTCCTGGCGATCCCGCTCGGAGATGATCGATAAGCCAGAGCTACCGCTTTGCGTTGATTTAATGACATTTTTAAATTCACCGATGATACCACCGGTTGAGAAAATACTACATAGTTCAATTCAGTGTATGCCTGTAATGCAAGGAAATACTCTGATCTGCAATCTTTTCTCAATCGGTGGAAACGCCGTTAATTAATTAAAATATCTGCAAGTTTTCAAAGTTATCGACGACTCTACCAGTTGAGGAAAGATGAAATACGCTAGTATTTTCGTGCATTACAGTCATACACTGAACTAAATTCTGTAATCTTTTCTCTACCGGCGGAATCTTCGGTGAATTTCAAAATGTCATTGAATCTACGCAAATCGGCAGCTCTGCGATAAGCACTTGTGCGGAAAGTTAAACCCCCACGCAAAGAGTAAACAAGAGTCGCAATTGAATGGAAGGCCTGCGTGGTCAACGTAGATAAGGTCGGAACGCGGGCTGGCCTCTGATTGGCTGCAACGCGTGGAGCAAAAATGACTCGGGGTATAGGGAAAATAACACGGGATTTTCGTTCCGGGGCGTTTATCTCGAAACCTAAGCGAAATAGCATGTAAACAATTTATACAAGTCGATTCAGCAGATTTTTCCGAACAATTTGATAGGTCATAAGTGCCACTTTATTGCAAATTCGAAAAGACTGTTTCAGTTGAAAAGTACTCACAATAGTGAGTTACTCAAACACTGCTCAAACACACGCCAAGCATGTAATCACACTATTGTGCGTACTTTTAAACTGAAACAGTCTTTTCGAATTTGCAATAAAGTGGCACTTATGACCTATCAAATTGTTTGGAAAAATCTGCAGAATCGACTCGTATAAATTGTTTAGATGCTATTTTGCTTAGGTTTCGAGATAAACGCCCCGGAACGAAAATCCCGTGTTATTTTCCCTATACCCCGAGTCATTTTTGCTTCACGCGTTCAGCCAATCAGAGGCCAGCCCGCGTTTCCGATCCCTTATCTGCGTTGAACACGCAGGCCTTCCATTCAATTGCGACTCTTGTTTACTCTTTGCCCCCACACAACTGCGCTTGAGTACACACCATCCTATGTCTTTCGAAGGACAGTCAACCCGCTACATTATTTGGTCCTTAACCCCTCATCCACATATACAACCGTCCAACCTATAGACCGACCTGACTAACTGTCAGTTTGCCTTCCTGTTCGTCTACCTGCCTTCTTACCTATTTGATTAAATAAGAATTAAAAACGAAACAGAAGAACGAGGAGAAAAGAAAAGGGATGTAAAAATGGAAAAACGATAAGTTACGGGCGAGAAAAGAGAACTTAAGAGGGAGAAAAAAAGAGGGAATAGGAGAAAGAAAAGAAACAACTGAACAAAGAGGGTGGATTGTGTACGGTCAATGAACATAGAAAGCAACGAAGGGCCCCGCCAAGACTCAAAAGAAGGTCTCTGGTTCTTCTCCATGCCATGCGTAACAGTCGCGAATTTAGTGGGCAACTGGGCACCGGCAGTGAGCTTGAAGGGGAGTGAAAGGTCCTTGAAAGATTTCTATAAAACCAAATCAAGATTTCGAGAAAAATACTGAGGTACCAGTAATAAATGGATGGAATTGCCAGTTCATCAACAAGGAAACCCTCCCTAAGCGTATTTTCGTGAATGATCAAGTGGATCATGGTAACACAATCCACCTAGTTACGATTTTATCTAGACCCGATTTGATAGTTTTCGGGTTCTCATTTGAGTGATGATTATTGCGTTTTGTGGCAAACATTGGGGTTTTTCTTGAACCCCGCCCATAAGGTGCGATTCAGACGAGCCTGATGCTTGCTGGCTCTCAACAACTCTATCGGGTCAAGCAGGAAGTACGCTCGCTACCTCAGAGTCTCACCCCTGAAGTTGCCGCGAGCCCACAGTTCTGGCTGGACTCTGACTCACGAGTGAGCAACTCTATCCGGTGCGTGAACCTTTTGTTTTGTGTGCACACTAAGAAATGGTAAAGTCGATCTCTCTCTTTGATACCTTTGTTTCTGTTTGTTTTTCTTTTATTACCGTCAACTGGGGTGATTAGGAACTAGGGGGTGAATACTGAATATAGGAGCACCGGTTTATTTGTTTTACCTGCTCAAGACAAGGAATTTGGGCTAGCGTTTCTATTCACTCTCTAGTTCCTAATCACCCTAGTTGACGGTACCTTAGCGTGATCTCTTTAGATTCTTCTTTCCTTTCATCCCATATTTTTGGTAAACTCGTAATTTCCTAAACATTCCGACTTAGAAACCTTAAATTTCACGCTCAGACCCACTGGTTCTCTCTCAATTTGTCTGGCTTTTCCAAAATTCTTCATAATGCTCTCCCTTTCAAAAAGAAAGAAATCCTGCCTACTTCAATGAACGAGCAAAGCGGCGAGCTTTCAAATCCATCCCTTCCATCTACAGTGTGTCCCAGTCCTCCATCAGCCATAAATGTAACCTTCTGATGTTATTACCACCCATCTGCATTTGTCTACATTTCCTTTTGATGCAATTTGCATTCAATCTGAGGAGCACCTTTTTCTTTCTCTTAACCTACTATGATCTTACCAGAAACTCCCTTGATGAATGACGTACTTGGTAGAACAAGTGCAATTGCAATTGATTCGATAACAATATTTATTATTTAAAAACGGATCATTATTGTTGATTATATTTCATTTTGATGCCCAAACGATGACAGCAACAAAGTAAAAAACAATAATAATAGGGTACTTTTGTTGCTTGGCAATGAAAAATAAGAACTAAAGCACACATATTAGATGGACAAACCAATTTGGTGCAGTAACAACAAACACTCATTGACAATGGGTGGGCAAATTTACAAATATAAGCCAAAAATTCGGTCAGAGAGTCAATTTGAGATGCTTGAACATTTGTCCATCAAACGCAAAATTCTTAGGAAGCAAATGTAACTGCAGCATAATGAAGCAAGGATGAAACGAAGTTGACAAATTTCATTATAATTTTCAAGAAGTTGCAACCGAAAGTAATTCATTTCAGTTACTTTCTTGCCAAAAAGTCAAACAAACGAGGATACCACAAAAAACTTGACTGAACGATTCAAACTTTTTGTATAAGAATCATGACTTCAGGTTTGAGGAATGCAGATCCAGAATCACTTGCTGGCGGTGTATCTTTCCAGGCAAAAACTATCACAGAAGCAGGAACCAAATGTAGCTCAATGAGAGACTTTTCATTATCATCTTGAGTGAATGTTTGGCCAGTCAGCATCTTCAAGGAGAAAGGCGAATCTTCTGACACTAAACTTTCACGCACAAACTCAACAACTTCCCCAAATTTCTCATAGACACCAAACGTTCCCTGAAGTAAAAATATGAAAAAGTCAATGAGCTTCACACAACTTACTGCAAAATATAACACAGCTATCTAATCAGATAGAAATTTTTAAAGGATAAATTTTTAAAATTGCGGCTGTAAAACTTAGAAATAATTATTTATGCCAAACAGGAAAAATAAGTCATCATTAAAAAATAGGAAAACTAATAAAATCCACCAAATCAGAGTTGATAGGTCCTGTAAATAATAATTTCTCTGATACAATCAAGAACATATTGAGCATTCATTAGATTGGAATGAATAAAGAATGACAGTCCAAGATGCAAAGTAAAGTACGAGATTTTACTAGTGATAAAACACACGATAAAACGTTACGGTAAATAATTAATCTCATATTTTCCCTTGCACCTTGGGATGTGTTCTTTATTCCATCCAATTTTTCCCAAAGTTTCCACCATTTTGATATATCCTTTGGTCCCATGATGCGGCTAACTTGTTATAACCCCCCACCCCTCAGCGAATATGTTTAGAGCATCCCAGATAAGATTGGACTTGAAAGTTCTACGGCTTTCATGAAAACATTACCCTCAAACCCAAATCCCAGGGCCTGATTGGTCAGGAGCAGTGAAAAGCTGACGTTTTTATCCAAGCAGTGCAGTTGTCAGTGGTCAAATTGTCCAATCATTCTTGGGAGAGCCAATAGCAATTTTTAGATAGTAATGATGATTCAAATTTTTATTCCACATTTGATTCAGTTTTCCATTCTTAATCTTTGATACAGTGATGTGAATGAATATTACAACAATCTGAATGATGGCCATGGTCTTTTATTTCTCACTGATATAAAGGCTTACCTAAACAACCACACTTCAAACAAACTTCTTTTGTAAATCATTCAAAATCAGTTTGACTTGCACCCGTAAAACTAAATAAATGTCCACAATAAAGATTGGACTGTATCTGAAATTTGGTGCATTGAACATTACAAATGTTATAGTGCGATTTAACCGTGTCACCAGGGGGCTACAATCCCAAGTTTAATGTCAACTATCTCCATCCAAAAAAAGCAGCATGTCTATTGACGATTTAAAGATTTTCACAAGCTAAGTTTTGCCTTGAAACTTGAAAAATTTGTTTGAGCCCCTCCCCCCCCCCCAACCCCCCGAGGTACTGTCGGAGTCTTTTGAAAATATAAAAAATGAAAAGTTTGAGGTAAATTCCCTCCCCGCCAGTGTGATTCAAATCATTTGGTTCAATAGTTTTCGGGAAAAATGCCCTATCCCTGCCGCAGTGCCGGAGTTATGCGCCTGAGTGTAGGACTGATCTGCAACGGCTCTTCCACCCCACCCACACATGCCCGTCACCTGCAAGGTGCGAGGAGTATGAAGAGTGGCCGAACCAGAACCTTGAAGGCGAAATTTAGTTCTTGAAAATCTTACAACAATCTTTAATTTGTCAATAGTAGAGCTTAGTCCCTATATATGAAAGAGTCTCGCCATACGAGGTTCAATCTCTGATTGGCTGCTGAAAAGTGAAGAAGAAGAAGGGGTCTATGAAGCCTGGAGGCGCGCCTCTTGTTTACATCTTCATGGAACCATCTTCACTGCAGCCCAGCTTTGAGGCACTTTCGGCATTTTTAGCTATTACTGATGAGTGATGAGATTTGAATTAGAAATTGATGAAAATGTGTTCAGAACAGAATAAAATTCACGCATTACTTTTAAAACAGATAATGAAGCCAACGGGTATTGGAGGTTAGGTTGACCTAACAAAGATTACTTACACACGAACACATGTGTAAGTAATCATTGGCGGGAAGATCGTTGGATAAAAATGTAAACAAGAGGCGCGCCTCCAGGCTCCTCAGACACCTTCTTCTTCTTCACTCCTGTTCACGTGTCTCGACTCTTTTATATATAGGAACTCTAGTAGAGCTCGTTTCAGAAGTGTAGGCGCACCTAAACCATAATCTTTGGCGAATTTTCAACTTTAATTCCTTCAAATCAAAACCGAACTTGCCTCTAACTATACTCTTTGGAATTTAAAGTGTTCCTCATTGAAAAGTGAACTCTCAATTTCATTTTCATTAATTTTTATTGAGTAATATAAGAAAAAATATTGACAAAGTCCAAAGATTATCGGTCTAGGTGCGCCTACACTTCTGAAACTAGCTTTACCTCCTCTAATTTACTGAGGGCTTTCGATCCCTCAACTTTAGTCCTTAACATTCCCTTAAAAATCTTGAAATCTTCTGTATCATACGGTGAAGTGTTCACATCTAGTCCCAAACTCAATCAGTTCTGCAGTATGGCTGATGTTTCCCTCCAACCCTGTGTTTTTCTATACTCACTGTGGGTTCACACTGACTCTTTCCTTTCTAAAATTGAAGCTGCCCAGTGCCCCCGCTTGTCCATTGGTTGAACCTAGCGCCATCCTAGTCTGGTTTTCCGTGCACCAGAGAAGCTAGACTGCACCCTTGAATTCTCATTTTTCTTGCATTAATTCCGCCCATCTTGTTTACTTTACCATTTGAAGCCCTTGCACATGCTTTCTTTCTTTCATTCAATCAATCAGTTTTTCCTCCATCGAACCCCTTGTTTTATCATTCAATGTTGTATTATCATGCTTTCAAAACCAACATGTAAATATCATGTAATAATCACTCTAGAGATACAGTTTCTCTCGCAGATTTTCATTTCACATTGTTATCTTTTTGTGTTTAACTGAGTAAATTTTGCTTGAGTTTAACTACGTAAATTTTGCCTTAGCGTCTGCAGGTATTTGCTGCTGTATCTTATTTTACATTAAATTTATGAAATTCCTTTCCTTTTCCTTTTTGTTTATTTTTCTATAGCCTTAATAAAGTGTAATTCTTGCGTCCGGTTTTTAAATCTCACCTTTGTTGGTTTATTTGTATGTATTTCCGTTAATTTGACAAGTATCATAGCCCTTGGCTCCGTTGTACAGAATGGATAAAAAAATAAATGAATGAATTAATGAATAAATAAGTAGTAGTAAAGTCCAGTCTAAACACGGTGGTCTGTTATACTGATAT
>VMOF01000002.1:70386284-70486284 GCA_011764245.1 Trialeurodes vaporariorum
TTCATCTTCAAGTGAATGTCTTCCCACCTTAAATTCACGAACCCATCTCCGCTCCATAGATTCACTCTTCGCACCTTTGCCATGCAATTGGTTGATGTTCACAAACAGCACTTATTTCTACATAACAACCGATTTGAATTCTACCGCAAAAAAAATTGTTGATGCTGCACAAAACGATTAGCGAAAAAACCATACAAGAGGAGGCGGGACAAGAAGTGCTGGGCTTCACTTCGACCAGCTCTCCTCACCATATTTTACTCAGTAGCATCTCTTCTTTCATGCTACGTAGCCAGCTTGCACATGCACTGTTCATACTGGGCGTAAAACAAAAACAGAACTTATTTTCTGGATGACCTTCGTATTTTTGAGGATTGAGTATTACCCATAGAATGCTTTAGATTTGCCCTCACTATGTTTCCTAGAGACATTTCTAAGCAAATACACAGGGTATTTCAACATTCAAAATGAGGAAAATAAGGATTAAAATGGGAACTAGGCCAACAATAAATAAAACCTTCCGAGACGTTTCGGTGCACTCACAGCACCATTATCAACGGAAAAAAAAATTAAAATTAAATAAAAACAAAATACTCAGAACGAGGAGCACACTCCACAGAGATGGAAGAGGGACTCAATGTAAATAGAGTCCCTTTCTAAAGTGAAGAGGCGCAAGAAAGGAAGCCAGTTCCCCTCTTTGGTGTGGGACTTGGATTTATTTCATCTGAAGAATAATAATTCCTCCATTCAAATCAGGTTTGCAAGTCACCGTTATGACACCATGTTGACGACTCAACAAATCAAAGCGAACGTGACAGGTCGAAAATTTTCTGGTGGAGTGTGCTCCTCGTTCTGAGTATTTTGTTTTTATTTTATTTCATTTTTATTTTTCCGATTGATGATGGTGCTGTGAGTGAGTGCACCGAAACATCTCGGCAGGTTTTATTTATTGTTGGCCTAGTTCCCATTTTAATCCTTATTTTGCTTGTGATGTTTTTTTGGCCATTTACCGTATTTACCCGTGTATAACCCGCGCCTTTTTTCTTAAAATCGGGAGAAAAAATCGGGGGTGCGGGTTATACACGGGTAGAGCGCTAGACGCAACCCGCAACAACATTGCGCACGCATTCTATCTCGGATTACAGCGGCGCGCACACTCCCACACTCCCGACCGTCTGCCGCACACGTTTTCTTCATTTTTTAATAAGCTCCGCCCCCTTGAGACACTTGTCGCATTCGAGTTTCGCACTTCCACCTATTATTTTGATCAGGACCACCGCACGGTGTAGTGCGGAAACGTTGGCATGGACCGGGGACCGCCGCCGACTCAATGAGCTATAACTTTAGAGTGGCACATCAAGGAACGTTCCGCTGGTTCATTGTTGTCACCTAGGGCGCCGCCATCTTGCCATAAAAATCGATTTTGAGGTTAAATTTTGTAGGTGGTTTCCGGTCGTTTTGTAAACAAACTCGGGCATCGCCGGAAACGACTTGGAAACGACCTAAAAGTCGCGTGCGTAATCGCAATTTCCACGCATTGTTTTGATTTCTCACACCCTTAATCAGTGATTTACTAATAAATAAATAATGAATAAATAGTTTTCCATTTCAAAGTTCATGTTTCGATTCTTTTTTGGTCTCATCCCCCCCCCCAGCTTTTCATCTCCTCTTCAAAAAATGCGGGTTTTACACGCGGATTTTTTTTTTTTTTTTTTTTTTTTTTCCCATCGCTAAAATGTAGGGTGCGGGTTATACACGCGTGCGGGTTATACACGGGTAAATACGGTAGTTTGTAATTGTTTTAATATTCAAAATGAGGAGCAGCCCTGACATTGAAAGACTCCAGTCTCCACCCACATTTTACCTGATGA
Source organism: Trialeurodes vaporariorum (assembly GCA_011764245.1). Taxonomy (NCBI): domain Eukaryota; kingdom Metazoa; phylum Arthropoda; class Insecta; order Hemiptera; family Aleyrodidae; genus Trialeurodes; species Trialeurodes vaporariorum. The sequence continues at coordinate 70,388,153 of VMOF01000002.1, forward strand.
TAAATTCGACTACATCTATTTAAATCACATTTGAGGTTTAAAATTTGATGATAAAATACAAACCTGTAAAAGAACGCCATCAGGAAAACGAATGCGTATGAGACAGAATTTATACTTCCTCATTTCTCGTAATTCATCTTTTTCACGCATGGCTTTCGTTCTCAAGGCCGTTTGTAATTCCGCTCGCTCTTGTCTGTAACAAATTGATACAAACATTTTTTTTATGAAAGGCGTCAAAACAAAATTATGACAACAAACTTCCATCAAGATAGTGTTCCTTTGAGCTGTTCTTTTTGTTTCTTATTTCGAAGAATTCCTCAGAATTTCACACCAATACAGTAAGGCAGTTGCAAGGGTCTGAAATTTGGTGTTTTTTAATAGAAAATTGAAGTGCTTGATGAGCTGAGAACAAAGGCTCCTTAGGTTTTTTACGAAGTGTCCCGGTTTTGGAGATACACATTTGTAAAGTTGTAAAAAATCGTGTACGCAGTGACGTCACTACGCAGAATTCCCATTCAAAACAATGAGTTTTCTCCCAAAATCAAATCTCCAGAATTATGAAACCTACCTAGTTAGAAACCAAAGGCATACTTGTTTTCAGCTCACTGAGTACATTCATTTGTATACTAAAAAAAACCAAAGTTCAGATCCTTGCAACAGCCCCACTCACTGGGTTGCTCACTCCGTTTTAGAAAAGATAAGATTTGTTCGCCCTGGAGAGCAAGTCTATACTAACAAACAGCAATAATTAAGAAATAATTAAAAGAAACCATTGAATATGGCTACAATGATCAAAGAAAACCAAATGAATGTATGGGGGGACTGAGGCCTGCCTTTTCCTGAGGGGGAAATGCCTGACTGAGGCCTCTTTTCTTCCAGCTGCACTAAACCTCAAAAGCCTCCCAGCTGGATAAAAAAGAAGGGAGAGGAGAAGACAATTCTGTGCTGAGCAAAAAGTATTACTGACCCAAAAAATGTTATTTTATCATTTTGGCACTAATCACGATCTAAATTTTAGAATGAAGAATGATGCAGAGAGTAGATAGTGAAAATGGACAAAAAAAAAGGCCCACAGACAATGGGTCCTTTTCCAAGAAATTGCTCCATTTTCTCACAGAAATTTTTGATCAAGTTGAAACTTTGTCTTGCTTTTCTTCATGGAACAAAGATGCATTTTTGCCGGTTTCCTGAGAAGGCACTCATTAGCCTATGGTTCTCTTTTTTGGACGTGGCCGCAATTTTATTTTATGTTTTCTTTGAGACTGGAAATACTTTGTTTCTGTTAAAAATGTAGCTAAATAAATAAATAAATTTATAACATTGACAATCTTAGAGAGTACATGAAAGAAAATTATAAGATTCTTACTTTGCTTGCTGCTCTCTTTTCAGCTCCTCAGGTGTGAGAGAAAAAAAGGAACTGGGCAACTCATGTCTATACGCTGCTTGTGATGGTAATAAAACTTGTAAATTTCGATCTAGCTCCAAACCAACCGGTTCAGCACTTTGCAATGCATCAATCAGCATCTAATAAATAGTAAAAAATTATTAGTTTTCAAAGATTTTCAAAAATACTGTTTTGAAACTTTTTAGTCGAACCTTTGTAGAAATACAGCATACAGGAGAAACAGAGTTTTGAGAAACAATATGCATCTCTACAGGTGCTGTAATTGTATTTTTGAAACAACAAAGGATAATCTAAAGCATCAAAATGTTTTCATTCCAACTATGTATCACATTTATTACTTTGGTAAAGATAAATTGGAAGGCCCTGCTTATCAACTATAATTTCGGTTTAGAGACTTCTAGGTCAAAAATGTCAAAGAGAACTCGGGGTCAAGTAGCGCATCAAAGGAAAGGTCATAAAAAAGAAGAATTTGGTGCAAATCCAAAGCTGCCACATTGCGTGCATCCAAAATAACTGCTACTGAAAAAATAGAGGATATGGGAGGCAGCACCGTTAGAAATCAAAATTCCTCTATAGAGAAATGATAGCTCACTGGAAAGACCTGAAAGAGAAGTTTTTGTGATGCTTCTACTTAAAAATGACACCTCTTTAGAGTTTTTTGGCCAACAAACATGCAGACTTTAGCCTAAAAAATTTGACCAGATAATTTTTTGTTTGGAAGAATCAAAAAGGTGACCATTTTGAGTCAATCATTATTTCTTTCTAAGGTCTTCCAAAGGAGCTACTACATACTTGGTGGAGGCATTTTGATACAAGAGGACAGCCCCCCCCCCCTTCAAATATTTGAACAGCCGCAATTTTGGATGATGAATTTGCACAAACTAATCCTTCTTTAGTGGCCTTTCCATTGAAATACTACTCGCCCTCCAACCTTTGTAACATTTTTTAACTAGAGACCCTTATCATTCGATATTTTAGAGGGCTCCAATTTTGATGTTTTTGCTCCTCCTTGTGATAGGTAATGAAGTTAAAGTGAATAAAGATTAATGAGGTAGCTTCTGACTTGGCTAGAGTATAATTATCTTCTATATACCTCATAATCAGTTGAATACAATAATTTTTGAAGACTGGTGAATTCATCACTATTTCTCCTTTTTTTTTCTAAATTCAGCCAGAAAAAACGTATGAATGCTCCAGCTTCATGTAGAATAGCTCTTTGCTTTCTTATACCGTGAAAGAATGGAGTTGGTCACTTTTTATGTCAATTTAATCCATTTTATTCATCACTTGTATCGGAGGTAATTTTGCTGAACTGTGCTTCTTGAAGGAATTGCACTTAATAGAAACACTAGTGATTGTGCTTAACTGCACTATGATGCTAGTGTAAAAATTGAATTGAACAGCGACATTAGGGAAATAGTTACATTCTTTTACCGTCTGCATTTAAATATCCCAGTCAATATACCCTTTTACAAATATTAACTGTTAGACTAAACAATAATGTGAAAAGGAATCAACATAATCACAGATTTTTCAGATTAATCGATAAAAGTCATCGATTAAATTGATTTTATGGATGCAAAAACTTTTTCAAATCCATTATTAAATTAAATCCAAGTTCCATCACTTAAGATACAGAAAAGCAAGTGACTGACTAATTTCAATATAAAATAAGCGCGCTCAAATTAAATTTTCAAGTGGATTTAGAACTGTCCACTCAAGAACTAGCGTTAAAGAAAGCCTCAAGTCACTTTGCCACGATATGAATAGCAATGGCTCTTCAGCGATCAATTCCGACAACGTTTTTGAGATGTCAGGGAGTTTGCAGGAAAGGAAAATGATGGGGTATTTTGCAACGAAATATTTCCCTGCTGATGGAAATAACTTCCAAGTAAGAAATTTTGACATATGTACGTGCATGCTTACTTGCAAAGATTCTAGGTCACTCAACCTATCTTCATTCATGACAAGAAACGTTTCTTCTTTATCTTGAAAAGGTAGTAGTTTTTCTTCGAAACCAGCAGCAGCTAGAAATTCTTTAGTTCCTTCAAGAGGCAAAACCTTTTCTTGGTAAATTTTGTTGGACACTCTAATTTTGCGGTATTTTTCTTCAGTGGGATTTTTTATAACATTTTCAATATATTTACATAATATTTCAACACAATTGGCAACCTGAAACATGAAACAGATGAAAGGTTTCCAAAATAATCGAGCACCCAGCAAATTAAATTTTAAAAATGATTGATTCAAACTTACCTTTGTAAGTGATAGAGCAGACGCATTTTGATTATCGGGTTCTGACAAGTAGCGGTGCGTGCTAACCAAACCGCATCAAAACGCATCAGTAAGCGGTTGGTTTGGGCAGAATTTCAACTCGTTGCTAATCATCCGCTCACTGATGCGCTTTGATGCAGTTTGGTAGCCCGTACCGCTACTTGTCAGAACCCGATACTCAAAAGGCGTCTGCTCTACCAAGGAACACAATTTTTGCTTGAACTTGAAGAAAGAAACAGGACCGTCAGAAGACTTCAACAGCCAGGATGAAGCAATGTTCAACTAAAATTTAAGATTAGTGATAGACCTGGTCTCTAACTTGTTCTTTTCCATGAGATGCCATCATTGACAGATTCAGGATTGTGACTGTCTCTCTCTCCTCTAATTTGAACAGGTGTCTTAGAAAAGAATGATGTGGGGACTAAAGTCACATGACGGCTTCTTCTGATATCCTTTTCTAACTCCCATGTTCAAACAGAGGCCGGAGAGAGAGAAACACAAATTCCTGTTTCCGCTGATAGATACAATAGACGTAAATAAAATCGGGGCTACATCGCAATAATAAATGTGTCATAGGAACAGTAACCGTATGATAAAACTCTTTCTGTTATCCTTGCTGTTCATGAAAAAAGTTGTGACTGTACAGTTTAAAGTGCATTGTTATGACATGATAAAACTGTTAAAAAAAGATAGATTTCACTTTTAAATACACTGCCCAGCAAAAAACCACCCACTTGGACTGTATAAATTGTTGACAAATTGAACTTCTTTTTTACGCAAATTCTGGCAATTTGACTTTTTTTTTTACTGCACACCTATTTTCCAGCAGCAATTTCTTAGTCGTCCAAAAGAACTCTTTCTTTCTTTTCGTGGGTAGAGCATTTTGAATGAAGTTATACTTTCAGATTGAATACTGAACATTTGCTGACCTTTTCTTTATTCCGGTTCAAAGTATGAATCATCAGACAAGCTATGAGACCAGGCTCACTTTCCAATTCTTCATGTAGGAATTCTCGAGTTTTTTGCATCCATTCTTCTTTGGTAAAAGCACCTCCTCCTAAAAAAAATTAAGTAATTTCAAGATTTAAACTTTTTGAAACAAAGATAGAAGGGTATACATTCAGCAAATTAGACAAGGTTACAATGAGAAATTTACATAATGGATGTACAATAAGTTTCAGATGTGACAAAGGAATCAAGCAATAGTCTTTGACACTTTCAAAGTATTTATTCCTTCAAAACACAAAAGAGGTACTTAGTGGACAAAGTTCATCATCTATTTGTTTTACTTGCATTTCAAAGCAAACGGCTGGGCTCAGAAAAAAAAAAGGATAGGAATAGAGAGGAATATACACAGTCTGGCCATAAGTTCTGTCCCTCGCTAAAATCAAGATGGCGGCTAAACTATTGAAAAAAAGTGTAAATAACGAAATATATTCTGAAAGCACATATCAAGAGCTACAAAACTGTATCCATTAGATTTTCATTGCATCACTTAGTTCCTCACAAAAGAGTAAAAACTAAATCGACCTCGACATGCCAAATAACGATGCTCAGTAGATAAGCGCAGCTCGCTCATTCTGCGTGACATTATCCGATACTAGCTGGGGAAAGAAAAGAATCGACAAATGTCAAAGTCTGGTGAGTTCCGAATCATCATCACTCAACACCTTTCAGCCTGCATTTCAAATATAATGTTTGATGACTGTTGAGCTCACCAGACTTTGACATTTGTCTATTCTTTTCTTTCCCCAGCTCTAACCCGAGAATCAGAGAGTTAAATCATGATAAGACCATATCAGCATACTCTGCTTAGTATGCAGATCCCAAAACACGGCCAATGTAATCATCAAAGTTTTTACTTTTGTGACACTTTGATGCAATCATGACTGTATTCATCTTTCCAGAATCACATCACGATAATCGGTCTTTTTAAGGCAAACTGAAGTGCTATGGAGATTTTTGACTTGTTATAAGCTTTAAAAATTAGACAAAAATACTTGTTTAATGTACTGTACAGGGCTTTCAAGAAACTTTTGATGATATGGATCGTGATAGATTGGGACGTCCTAGGTTCCCGCGTGTTTGCTCGCCGCAATCAACGAGTTCCCTGTGAAATTGAAGCAATGCATCGACAAGCGTGGAGATCTCTTTTAAAACCTCAGAGGATTACTAGATGAAGTATTCTTTTCGCAAAGATTATTGATTATATTTTCTTAAAAATTCACATTTTTCTTGTTTTTTCCCTTCTTTTCTGGGTTCAAAATTGGGCCTTAAACATTCTCAGCCACTCAATAATAAGCATTGTTATTTGACATTCGAGGTTGATCTCGCCTTTTCCTCTCGTGTGAGCAACTAAGTAATGCAAAGAAAATTTAATCAACATGGTTTTGTAGCTCTTGATATGTGCTTTCAGAATATAAATAGCTATAAACACTTTTTGTCAGTCGTTTAGCCGCCATCTTGATTTTAGCGAGGGGCAGAACTTATGGCCAGACTGTGTAGATACCAAGGTACTATGACTTTCAAAAGCAAGTATCCAGGTAGAAAGAGCTTGATTCAAAATGGGGGTTTTTCTCCCCCCCACCGATTTTCTTGAAACTTTGTATTTTGATAGTACTTGATAAAAGTAGTCTTTTTTTTCAAATAAAATTTTTCCAAAAATAATTAGGGGGGGAGTTACAGTGTTGCAAAGTCGCACCTTTCAAAAATTCATAACTTTCGCGTAAATCATCCAATTGAAACGCGGTTTTCACCAAAAGATGCGGATTGTAAAGCACTTTCATGCCATCTAAACGGAATTCAATTTCAATAATTTTTGACTTAGTTATCGTCATTTTTGTGATTTTTAGGCCACTCAAAATCTACTTAAAGTGAAATAAAAAAAATGGTATTTTTTGATTTTGACCAGGTTGCAATATGTTATTCCTCTTCAAATTCTGCGTAAAATGAGCCCAAGCAGAATGCAGGGCGATTTTTTGTTCCGGAGTTATGCATTTTTTAGTAAGCGAAAAACGAGTTTTTTAGGGTGCCCATGAGCGTTCGAGAGAGAGGCTCAAGTCAAATAAATGGAAACGGTATTTTTTGATTTTGATCAAATTAAAATATGTTATTCCTACTTAAATTCTGCGTAAAATGAGCCCAAGCAGAATGTGGGGCGATTTTTTGCTGCGGAGCTATGCGCGTTTTAGTAAACGAAAGTCGAGCGTTCTATGGAGAGGCTCAAAGACGTGGGTAGCCCGGGTAGCCTCAACCACTCGACTTTCGTTTACTAAAACGCGCATAGCTCCGCAGCAAAAAATCGCCCCACATTCTGCTTGGGCTCATTTTACGCAGAATTTAAGTAGGAATAACATATTTTAATTTGATCAAAATCAAAAAATACCGTTTCCATTTATTTGACTTGAGCCTCTCTTTCGAACGCTCATGGGCACCCTAAAAACTCGTTTTTCGCTTACTAAAAAATGCATAACTCCGGAACAAAAAATCGCCCTGCATTCTGCTTGGGCTCATTTTACGCAGAATTTGAAGAGGAATAACATATTGCAACCTGGTCAAAATCAAAAAATACCATTTTTTTTTATTTCACTTTAAGTAGATTTTGAGTGGCCTAAAAATCACAAAAATGACGATAACTAAGTCAAAAATTATTGAAATTGAATTCCGTTTAGATGGCATGAAAGTGCTTTACAATCCGCATCTTTTGGTGAAAACCGCGTTTCAATTGGATGATTTACGCGAAAGTTATGAATTTTTGAAAGGTGCGACTTTGCAACACTGTAACTCCCCCCCTAATTATTTTTGGAAAAATTTTATTTGAAAAAAAAGACTACTTTTATCAAGTACTATCAAAATACAAAGTTTCAAGAAAATCGGTGGGGGGGAGAAAAACCCCCATTTTGAATCAAGCTCTTTTCATTCTTCCATTCCTCCCACAGTTTTGAATTTTTTTTGCAGTTTTCAGGTATTTCAGAATCGAACAGCATTGCCACTTGAAAATATGTCTTAAAAAATCAAAAACTCTTTGAAAAGTAGTGGACAACAACATCAAGGACCGTTTCGATGAGAGGAATTTCTTTTGCAGGTGATAGTAAGTACATCACAGAGAGAAAAGTGGACCAGTTTTCTTGCGAGCTGTTTGTTTCACAAAGCGGTAAATATTAATCACAAATTGCCGTTAGCACTTTTAAAATGCATGTTTAGTTGCTTTAAAGTTCATTCTGTCCTAAGATTTTTTCAAAGATTCAATGCAAAGGCAAATATTTTTTTTGAGTCTATGGATCAAGTTACAAGAGCTTTTTTTAACTTATCATAACTCGTAACTCATATTTTGACTCATATTTTTTTTTAACTCATATTTATTTTTGAGTGTACAGATCAAGTTACAAGAGCTTTTTTAACTCATCATCAGAAATAGAGAGAGGAATGAGGATCTTACCAACAAGTGGGCACCTAAAGTAAACTCCTGAGACTGCTAGATGAGGAGATGCATCCATTTCTTGAACTTCTACTTTCGGTTTAAACTTTGGTTCAGGAGCTGCTTCATTGGCTTTCTTTTCTGCTTCAAGTTCTCGCTTAACTTGAGCTTGTATTGCTGCTAATGATCTGCAAGTTGGACAGAGAAACATGGCTTATTTTAAACAGATAAAGTGTCATGAAAACCAAACAGACCAACGACAGAGCAAGATGAAAGGGTCATTCTATGACAAAGGAAGCCTATGAGGGCTGAAACTTAAAACCACAACAAAGAAAAGTTTTGTGGGTGAATATACACTCAATTAGGTCTCAATTAACTTAAAATAAACTAGTTTCCACAATGTAGAGTAATTTTTCATTTTTTATGGCTTAAATAGTGAATTTTTGGTAATTTTTGGTGCGATTAATTTTCTCTGTCTCCCGACAATTTCAAAATTTGAGATTATACCATAAACAATTAGAACACAAGTATAATATCTGGCTAATAATGCAATAAAATAAATGCGTGACCCATAATATCAGTCAAATTTAAGTTAAAATAAATTTAAATGCTGATTTTGAGTGATTAACAATTTCTTGAGCGGACGAGTAACACACGTTACAAATAGGTGTAACAACCGTTACGCACAGAAACCCTTTGTTCTGGGAGTATTTTGAAGATTTTAGAAAATGTTTAGAATCTTTAGAAAATGTTTTAGAAAATGACGTTTGAAATGCTTCCTTCAACAATTTTGAAGTGCTAAGATTAATGACTGAGAGACCTAATCAACAAAAAACTTTTCTAAATTCGGCCATTCAAACACGGAGGTAATGAGAGCCCCCCTTAGAGAACTTCCAACACAAAAAGTTTCACTAGAAAAAACATAACTTACGTATTGAATCCAGCAGTTCTGGCTGGTGGGTTCAAGCGAGCTAGGGCTGCAGCAGCTGCCTGTTTTGCTTCTAAAGATGGTTCGACTCTTTCCGTTGGGTACTCAACAGCACCTTTTGCACTTTTGGTTGAACTACTGGTGGAGGATGTTTCTCGCAAGGAATGACCAGGACCAGCATTTTTGAACTTGTCTTTCTTCCTTGCAAATAATTTCTTAATTTTATCTGCCATTTCTAAACAAATTTTGCCTGCTTTTTTTTCCCTTTTAGAATCGAGGAGAGTGTTCCTTGGGTAGTTTTAATTTGGAAACACTTTCTTTCAAATCTTCAATGACTTTCGATGATGCTGAGAAAGAGAAAAAAAAGAAAAAGAAAAGACCAAAAATTAGAATGCAGTACTTACTTCACAAATGGAGAGTATAGAGGCTACTTGCTATGGTTACAAAACTGTTAGTTTAAAGATATGCTTGGGCGTATAAAAAATCAGTCAGAGCTCTCAAAAGACGTTGAATGATGGGTGTGTGTATACTAGAACACAATTTGATAGGCGGGTGGCGCTGGCCAGTCGGGTTCTCTCACCACTGCTCCTCTGCGAATCCTGACCCGCCAACCATTCATGGCGCCGCCGTATTCCCCTCATTTTTTCACTGATTGGCGGACTACTCAAAATCAGGAGCCGAGCACTTGCGTGAAGTGAGTGAGTAAATGGAAGAACCAGTGGTCAACGCTCCCCCGTGGATAGCTCAGTGAGGGTAGGTAGAAAGGGTAAAAACCAGCTCAGGTGCGCTAGGGGAAACATAGAGCCACCAGGCTATTGAATTCAAATGTGTTCTAATATCGTGATTGTGAATTCCCAGAAGTAGATTTCCTGGAAATATTTTCAATTAGGAATTTGCGGTCTTAAAAGTTTGTCCCAGAAAATATTCGGTTTGAACCTTCTACGGCTTACATGAAAACATGAGCTTACACCCTCAGATAGGGGAAGCTGATTGGTTGAGTGCATTAAGAAGCTGATGTTATCATCCAAACCTACAGTTTATAAGTCCAATCATTCTTCAGACAGACTAGTTGGTATTAAAACTTGCTTTCAATTTTTTTTTTCTTAAGATCTGATGAACTGATGTTTTCTGCTAGTTACTATAAAAATTTCGAAACAACTGGCTAGGAATTGTTGGAAAAGCGGAACTTTTTTGCGTCATTTTCTTGAGATCCCAATCTTGCACTTCATAGTTCAAATTCCATAGAAATGTCGGACCCAATCTCACAGATTCAACAAAACAACAGCGAACACCTTTATGATTTAGCATGGTGGTGAATGGTGGCATTCCGTAAATACAGGGCACCGGCAAGCAGGGCCCTGTTCCACCAAAAGTACAAGTCCGAGTACAAGTAGTACTTACAGGCATTTTTTAACGCTTGTAACTACTACTTGTACTCGGACTTGTACTTTTGGTGGAACAGGGCCCAGGAGTTAAAGAGAAGGATGCTCGATGTCCATTAATAAAGTGAGGACTTACCTTCTCTTTCTGAATAATTAGAGGACTTACATTCTCTTTCTAAGTAATTAATGAGAAACAAGATGGCTACACCCCTTATCAGTTTTTTATTCTTTTGCAAGGGAGTTTACTTGCCACTAAATTCCACAAAGATGGCACTCATAAATGATTCAATAAAGCCGAATGTTTGCCCAAGTGATGAATACTTAACCACTTTTGAATTGACTTTTCTCTGTATCAACCAGAGGGGCTGCCTATCAATATGTAACTCTTATTTGCGATTAAGTACCTAGATGAGATACAAGGTGCAGGAATGTTGGAAGGGGCACATTGTTTTATCTTCCAGAATCAGCTCTGGTGCTCCACAGCAAAGTAAATGGGAAATAAAGCTATGGTGAGCCCCGTTGCTGCTCCTGTTAATTGTTTTCGGACTCCAGAATTCAACGTTGGAGTTCGAGAACAAAAGACCATTCGAGAAGATTTAACGACAATGGTTCTCGCTCTCATCATACTCCCAAATAATACTTTGAATTGGAGCAATGGTGCCCATTCAAACAGATAAAACAACGCGCCTATTGCAAACTCAACAAAGGTCGGAAATCACCAAAGGTTCTTATTACACTCCTACGGGTGAAATGATATAAAATTTACCAGGTTTCATAAATCGGTCATGTATTCTTTCACCATAGATGTTCCAAACCAAGACAATACCACATATGTTAAGACAAAGGACAGTTGTAAAATACTTCAGTAAAGTTCTTTGGAATTCATCAAAGTAGAACCAGGTGTAGATGTTGGAGATGAACTGCTTGAAATCAGGTATTAGAGATAAGTCACTTCCGAGGTTTTCGGAGGACTTGAAACTGACCGCGTTGAAAAGGAGAAACCAAACATTTATCAGATAGGTTCCGACGGAATCAAAAACTGTACAGTTGTTATTATTTAAGCTGGTATCTTCAAACGCTGACATCACAATGGACAATACTAATAACAACACTCGCCAGACTAGAGGAAGATAATAAATGGAACATAACTAGGTGGACAGATTATTATATAATAAAAGTGGAAAACAACTATGACTAATACAGGGTACGATCCAGCCGATGAAATAAATTACCAAAGCCGAACTAAACTAGCGTAAAAAATGAAGATTAAAATTTTTATTTCAGGTTTTGAAACTTTTGGTGGTGGTGGCGGGGATGGTGGAGGGTGGAGGAAAAATAAAGGGAAAGAGGAGAAGCAGCCAAAGATTATCAATACGGTCAAAGATGTAAAAAAACAGCAACCGATGCCGTAAAATGCTAACGGCGAACGTTCATCATTCCACGTTGTTGATACGTGACGAAAATAAAAACGTCGTCGGGCTCGCAATCAATCTCGTATTAGTCGTATTTACAACTTTTCTTTTTTTTCTAAAAGAAATTGTTTTATTTTTGCAGTGAGTTTCTTTCCTTACTTTGATTTTTTCAGTGATCCTCGAAATTTACGGTCCACAACTTTCTGTTATCATCAATATGCCTTGTGTCTTACATCTTAATTGTCATTTCTCTCAAACGTCGACTTAAAAACTTTTTTGTCGAATTTGCTTAAGTAGTCAATGTAGGTATTAATTGTTCTGTCCAATGGTTTCTTCGCTATCATAATCATCCTTTCATTGAAGTCGGGTACTGACTTCAGTTCCCGTTGCCAAAATGCCAACGCCTGTCTCTGAAAAAATTCTTTATGAATTACTGGTCCATGCGGAATGGAAGTTGGAACCAGAGTTAGCTGTAAGTAACACTCCAGTTTTCGCTAAAAAAATGTAGGCTTTTTGGTGTCTTATTTTATTCCACTCGTTTAATGGAATTTGCTTGATACCTTTTGTAAGAACTCAAATTCATACTGAGAGAGACTTCAAAGGTGTCGTAGCATCCCATGAGGTAGAGCTGAAGCATCTTGAGTATCGGATTCCGACTTGTAGCGTTGCCTGTGCCTGAATGATTCGACTCCGGCTTTCTGCTGCACAGTGACGCAAAAAGTTGCACTTTTCTCAACTTAGCTGCATCGCTGCATTCTGATGAGAATCCTTGTGTAGCATCGGGAGCAATCCCATTCTTCTTGTGCTGTTCAACTCCATATCATTGTGCCATTAAGTTGCCTTGCGCTCATTGGCTTGAAGCTTAAGTTTCGTTTTTCAAATACTTAATGAAGCAGAGTAGAAGTCAGATGAGTGACTTCATTCCTGCGGATTTTTTGTTAATTTCACTTACTTGGCGACTGCTTAACCATTCGAAACGGCTGCTAATCATTATGTACAAGTGGAGCTATCCTGCAATGTGTGATGACAACTGCGGCACTAGAAGGGATGAAATGTAGCCAAGGCTTAAGTCTAGTCAATAGCCAATTTTTCCTTGATTTAACTAATTTCACGGATAACTTCTTAACTTGGATCTAGTCGGCTTTTTTATTTCATTCACACTGGTCCAAACCATTCAAATGCAGCTAACTCCGATTTTTTCATCTGGTGGTTTCAGGGCATAGGTGGCATCAAATATATTAGGTACTACTGACAAATTAAAGTTTGTAGCGAGATTTTCAAGCGCCAAGTTTTGCCTTCAAGATCCCGGATCGGTCACTCTTCATATTCCTCACACCATGCAGGCGAGGGGCCAGTCCGGGCAGGGTGGGAGAGCCGTTGCAGATCAGTCCCACACTCGCAGATTAATAACTGCAGCAGTGCATGGTCGCTCACAAAAATCTCGCTACAATCTTTAATTAGTCAATAGTACATCTGAACCTTGCGGAAAAGTGGGGTTTAGATGAGTTTGATGTATTTGGTGTTTCTTGTTTGTCCTGAAAACACCTGACCCCTAGAGGCCTCTACAGTTGATTAAATTGGATCCTCGTAGGAGCCCTTAAGTGAACATCTGGTGGTTGGTGTGCACCATCCACCATAATAGTTTAGCAGTCCACGAATCTTCGACTATCATTGATGTTCATGGTCATGGAACAGATATGTTTCCCGTTGAAAGGTTTAATGTCATATGTCCATAACTATCCGGATATGTGGAAGTGATGTTTACTGGGCACGGATCATGAAATGCCCATATTTTAAGAGTCCTATTTCATTGTCCTTGGAGGCCTAGTTATTGGTTTGAAATATGAGATTTGGCAGCCTGCTCAAATAATTTACTAGATCCTTAAAAAGAATACGCCTCTAAAAACATGACAAAATTGACTCCTTTCTTTTCCCAGTTTTAAAAGTGCTATTAATATTTCATTGCAGAGATCCTCCAAAGCAGTTGCTCAACATGTCCAGACGTTACCCCTTCTAATTTCAAGAATTTCCAGTGTATTTAGACGTAAAGAAGTTAATCCTATAATCCAGTAAGTATACCATCAAACATTTGTTGCTGCATCCAATCTTTATTGCAATTTTAGAGAAGGCCAACGAAAACCTAGTAAGTAGAGTGGATGTACTCTGAGTTTTGTGATTTTATAAATAGCAATCGTTACAAACCAGCATATATGCATGTATGAGAGTTGGCAATTGACAGCCTTACATGATTGGAGCTCAGAGCTGTATTGGTTCCTATTACTGGGTACATGTATTCCGATGTGCAGAAGCAACAAACTTACTCTCTGCCCGCATGTAAGCGAAGGGAAGCCTCATCCATAGTTCATTTATGTATTCACTGAAAATTTATCATCATGGACTGGTAGACTTCATATAAAACCAGTTTGTTTCAAAAACATGCTCCAACATTTGTATTTTGTTAAATACCCCCTACCTCTGATTAGGATTAAGTAAAAATAGTAATCGTACAATTAATTTACTTTGTTTTCATCAAGGACAAAGTTGATGGTTTTTTTTTTCTTCTCGTATTCCAGTTCCTTAAATTGGCAAGTACCGTGGAAGTTAGCAACTGGAGGAGATGGTCAAGTGGTTGCAGTATTGCAAGATAGCATACTCGAAATTAGAACTGCAAGAGATGAGTACACTTCTGTTGTGGGTAAAGCCAGTGGTAAGAAAGTTTTTAACCTCTTTAATTACTCACCACTTTTAGTCTTTAATTAGTCACCACTTATGTTACTTCTTCAAGAAACTTACATCAATGACCCTTTGATACGGTACCATAATTTGACAGAAACTTTCACCTAACTTTAAAGAACTTTGCGGAGTTACTGTTACTAAGCATTTAGATTTTTGAGAAAAGGGAAAGAAGGATTTAATCAACTATATACAGGGTGTATCAGAAACACATGTCGTCCTTACAACCACATATTCTAGAGGTCGAAATAAAACTTTTTTACTAAGAAAATGAGTCCTTAAATGCCCCCCTTTTGAGCTACAGCCCACCAAAGTTTTATAAAATTTATGATTTTTGGAAAAGCTACCACCATTATAAACCAAATGTTATGAAAATTGGCGCCATGAGGTAATTTTTTTTGTAGAATCCATTAATGACCTTGAAAAATTCAGAAATTAAGTACGGCACAAATTTTATGTTACAAATTATAAATTTGAAAAATGATTACTGAAATCAAATGGGGAAACCTATTGGAAAGATTTTTGATCCTCTTCATTTGTTCGAAATGACGTATTTTAAGCAGTGTACAATGTGGAAAAGTCAGCTCTTTTACCATGAAAAGCGGCAGTAAGTATGCAACCTCCGCTGCTTTTTTTGGTCGCCTGCTAAAGTGAAAGCGCTGTTTTTTCCACACTGTGCAGGGTTTATCTCACTTAAAACGCATTGTATTGAAAATAATGAGGAAGGCCAAAAATCTTCCTACGAGTTTTTCCAATCTAATTTCTGTTATTATTTTTCAAATTTTTAATCCATAACGTAAAATTTGTGCCGTTGAAGGTACAAGATTGCCTGAAAAATGCAGTCAGACTTAATTTCTGAATTGTTGGAGGTCATTAATGGATACTAAAGTAAAATTTAAACCAAAGTAAAGTAAAACCACATTAGGCCACCAATTTTCTCAAAATTTGGTTCATAATGGTGGTCGCTACTCCCAAATAACCGTAAATTTTCTAAAACTGGGGGCCAGCCGCTCAAAAGGGAGGATTTATCGGACAGATGCTCATAGGGAAAAAAAGCCTTCTTTTGACCTCTAGACTACGTGGTTACAAGGAAGACATATGTTTCTGATACACCCTGTATAGCTAATGCCAAAATTTTGTTCTCAATTATTTCTGCTGATGTTTGCGTCAAGTATGTTGATGGTTGTGGTCAAAATTTATGTTTAGCAAAATTGTTTGTCTATTCAAATCTTAATTCATTACCAAACTTCCTTTTTCACTCCATTCTTTGCCATGCACTCCTAATAAGCTATGAAAGTAAACCTTGCCATGTTAATAGAAGCAATAGCCTTGTTTATGCGAGAGATCTCAACCCGGGTCCAACTCGGATTTGCGCATAAACACCCGTGTATTTGAACTCGAGTTCAAAGAATTTCTTTCTTCTTCTTCTTCTCTGTGTTTGTTTACATTTTTGATGAAAATGGCGGCGATGCTTGGTGCGGTATGGACAAGTGTGACTGCATAAGCCGTGTGTTTAACCTCGCTCGATTTGGTGACATCGATGCCGCGTGAACACGGGTTCTGAACTCCGAGGTGTTTATACGTAAAATCTCAACCCGAGTTCACCGTCTCGACTGGGGTTTGAATCGGGGTCGAGTTGAACCCGAGCTCAGCTAAAACTGAAGTGTTTATGCGAGCATCTCAACCTGGGTTCGGCTGAACTTAGGTTCTAGAACCCGGGTTGAGATCTCTCGCATAAACGAGGCTAATGAAATTGCAAGTAGATAAAAAAAAAAAAAAAAACTCTGAAAAATCTTCCTCCACAACTTAATGCTAGAATGGTAGTTTTTGAACACTAGTTTTTACTTCTTAGATTTTCTGTGTTGGAAATTCAGTATTCTTTTTTATCTTTGATTTTGCAGTACCAAGGGATGCCTGGCCACATTTGCGTCGACTTGAATGGAGCCCAGATTGCAGTATGGTTGCTTTAGCAAACAGTAATGGCTCAATAAGTGCTTTTGATCTTCTTGGAAGCACTCTTTTCGTCATACCACCTGATAAACCTGAGCTGTTTGATTCTACCCAAGCTTTAGCGGCTTTAATTTTCATCGACATTCGATTCAAAAGCACTAAATGGTCTCATGAATTAATTTCCATTGACTTCAATGGTACTCTACTCAGTTACTTAGTCTCATCGTCTGGCGGTTATCAAAGTTATCACAGATGGAATTTCCCGCCTCTGCAGTTCTGGAAAGGAATTTCCTGTGTCACTTACCATCAGAAAAATCATATGCTCATTGTGGGTTCTCCTATTATTATCAACAGCAAAGCTAAGGTTTGTAGACATGAATTACTGTTTTCTGCGACCTCAAATCCCCCTGGATTCTGTGACAAAGCTCATCTAGGGTGCCATACCATCTTTCTTAGTCTCAAGTGACCCTCATTTATAGCTATCTCTTTCTAGTGTTGAATTTCGTACATGAAGCCTTGTCTGACTACCTTTTCTCCTCTTAAGAGCAATAAAGTGACTGGAGAATTTCATTTCTGCCTAGTAATTTCCCGATAAATGTCTCTGTATACACTTTTAATGATGAGAGTGAGAAAGCAGTATACATATAGAGATCATGTAAAAGTGAGGGAGATAGTTTGAGATACTCAACAAAATTTATCACCGGATGACTTAATCACAAAATTGTTTATTTCTGGGGGCTGATATTCTACTTCTGTCATGACTTGTTTTGAAGGTTGAAGGTTTGTAATCACTAATCAGCCTGCTGATCCAATGCGCAATGTTTGGAAAAAATGTAAGGAAATTCAACCAGTTCAAGGAAATTTATTTTTTTATGTATTAATGTAATAATGTCATGCAAAGGAGCCAAAGGCTGAGGTACATGTCAAAACAGAATTACAGTTTAAGTTACAAGGGTACAATTTACTATATCAACTTGCAATTATAATCGCAAGTTGAAGTCAAAAACTCCTCAATGCTATAAACAGCTTTAATCAACTTAAAATCATTTGATTTTATGAAAAATTGTCTGCAATCATTGTTCTCAGATATGCTAAGGTCTGTAGGTAGAACATTGCAAATCTAAATTGTAGATTTCAAAAGTGAAGGTCTAGGGATCTCCAGTATGGATGATATATAACCAGAAATGATTCAGATGAGCAAATTTATCCTTGAAATACTTTTAGAATCTTCAAATGCTTGCGTTGGGCCCGTAAATATCAATTCTGATACGCAATGTTAATAAATCAGCATGACAACGATAGCATGTGGCCGCGGTGGAACTACACTATTACTGTCAGTTTTTGAGTGTGTTATTGTTTGTTTACATTTGTATCAACACTTTAACTTATTTGAATGACAAAAAGTAGAGTTGGGCCGGACATCCAGTTACAATTCGGTTTGCCGCTTAGAATTCGGTTTGCCGGATAATCCGCTTACCCGATATTACCGGATACTGTTTTGCTACTATCCGTATCTGGCCGGGTAGACCGGATAGTTTGTTGTTGTTTCAGAGCTCCCAATCGGCGTAGTCTAACATCAGTATTGCCGGTTTAGAACCCAAGAATGGCAATACTAGATGTTTGTACTACTCCCCCCTCTTTTCTCTCCCCTCTATGAAGTCTCCTCGCCTATGATTGAGGAGTGAAGGAAGTCGAGAAAGATATGGAGTAAGGGTCAGAGTATTTATCTGAATTTGTTTGTCTTCTCAGGAAAACTGGCAGTGGGGTATCAGCTCATGGCGTCTAATCAATGATGCCCCATACTATCGAGAAGCAGTTCCTGCCTCAGAAAATAGATCAATTTTGGATTTTAAATATAACATTTTGTCTTGGGTACCTTTCTTCAACAGTAGCCTCATTGATAAGTTTATAAAACAGGTAAGGGCTTTGGATTTGCTCCTTGAAGATTCACTCTATATTCTACAGTCAACTTGGTAACGTTGTATTTTGTTAATTCAAACTTACGTAAAAGGTCAAACTCAACCCAATATAATCATTTTCATTGGTCTGAATGAACAAAACTCAAGTTTCCGAATATCTCGGACTTCTCAGATAACTGATGGTATTACATATATCATCTCATGGCATCTAATAAATGAGGCTCTATAGTGTCCAGAAGTAGCTCTTGCTTCAAAAATCTAATTCCTTGAATCTTTTGGCTTACACTCCTTACCTGAGTAAAGTTTAGTTAGTAAAAGACTTAAGTGTGATCAGTATTGCTGTATTGTTTTTTACTTATCACAATAATTTTCAACAAATCTATGGTTTTAGGAAGGCCCTTTGGCATAAAGAAAATTTCACATGATTAATAATTAGAGCTTGGAAAATTTTCATGCACCATTTTTTCCTTTCACTGTTTGAATAAGCACTGAAAACATTAGCTAATAAATTCATAACAAACTATCTGAAATTGATTTACTTAATGTCAAGTTGAAAAGTATTTAGAATTAATCCGTAGTTCTTTTTGCCTAGACCCTTTAATAACTGGTTCTGGACCAGGATCCGGACGCCTTATTCTAATGCTTGGGTCTGAAGCCATATTTACTAGCCTCCATATTTTTTTCAAGTTGGTGGTTTCAAGCAGAGTTGGGCAAATGGAACTCAAGTACCTTTAGTACTCGATCTGACTCTGAGTGCATTTTGTACTCGGAAATGTACTCGGGATTTGGAAAATTTTCAAACTGTTGTGAAAGAGTGATCTGGAACTGTTTTTTTTCTAAGATAACATTTTTTAATTATACTACAAAATAACTGAATATCATATTTAATTATCAAAAATCAGCGTACATTGTAAGACCGTCCTCTTCCTGATTATAAAATGCACTTTGAGAGTCAAATAGAATTCTTTAAATACAAGGTAGTTCAACCTTAGTACTGGAGTTCCGATCTCCCAACTCTGGTTTCAAGACTTGTAAATTCAACTTTAGTCATTAAAATTTATTTGAGTACCTGTGTGTCATCGGAATATCTCAATCTTAGTAAGTTCATACAGCGTTTTATTTTCTCCTCCACAACCATTTACTGAGTCAATTTCCTTTTTATACAGAGTGCAGTTTTTAGAGTGCAAATATCACCACAAGGTGATCTAGTCGCTTGTTTACATACTTGTGGAACCATTTCAATATGGCAACTTCCAAGTCTCAGGTAAATTCATTTGCTTACTCACTATACCCTCCTTGTTACCAACTACGTATCTGAAACTAATAATTATCGATATCCGTAGCACAGAATACTTCAATCAGAATGGAAACGCCCATTAGAGCCAATGACAACAAGATTTGAAATTTACCAGCCCAAACTGGCACCTGTGCCTGCTCACTCCTCGTAATGGTGGACGTGCTTTTTGAGATTATACTTACGATCAGGCTTGATGCTCAACGAATCACAACCAGCGGAGGCCGATCCTTGAAATTCCCAACTTTTGGGTATACTGGTTAAGAATAGAAAAAACCAATTGGTGGAGACGAGTCACATGGTTGCCAAGTCTAATCAAAATACAGGATTCATCAAATTGGTTATCAGATGCTCAAGACTGCCCGATAACCAATCTGAGAAATTCCGTATTTCTGTAACCACCAATCACCGTTTTCCATTTTTATCCAGTCTACCTGTAAGTCGGGAATTTCAAAGATAACAGCCCAAACTGGCACCTGTGCCGGCTCACTCTTCAAAATGGAGCTGGTAATAGAAGTACTTTTAGTACTAGAAGTACTGAAAGTACTAAAAGAACTTTTTTCGTACTAAAATAAGAGGCAAAAAAAGGGGAGGGAGAGTGGGTGAGGCACTCAGTAGCCCTGAAAAAGGAATTCTAAGGAAGTATCAATGGTCAAACATGCTCTATATTCAAAAATAACATTTCTGCATTTTTTTTGGGATGCTCTAGTGTGCATAGCACCCATTATTATGGGCAGTTGTAACTAGGTTAAAAATGATGGTAGAAACAATTTTTTTTTTTTTTTTAATTTTTTTTTAAAAAATTATTAGGTATTATTTTTTTCCTAACGGTTGTATATGCACGCATCAACGGGTCAAGAAGTTAAAAGAAAGGGTCTAAAAGCTTTAAGCCATAAGATGTGCTTTATTCTGTAATGTTGTAAATATAAACCTTATATCCTTATATATTAAACTTCTATCTGTATGTACAGGGTGTTTCAGACCACCTGGCCAGCTTTTATTGTGGCCAAACTAAGGCAAATATAAAAATTCGGTAAAACATGTGTAATGTGTATCGACCCCAAAGAATTCGGGGAAAATATTTTCAGCCCCCCAAAACCATTCCTTGGGGGTTATTTGGGGGGGGGGTACCCGTATCTCAAAAAAATCATATGTAGAGGGTATGTTTTGACCTTGGAATCTAATACGGCATAAAAAATTACAACTCTTGTATCCTTGAGTTTTTTTTCATGTGGGGGCAATTTTCGATTGACGGCTGTGACCCTCCAAATCATTGGATTTGAAGAATGGTTCAAACCATGAGTCAAAGCGACTTTTCAATCCAAAGTCCGATTGAAATTTAGGGGCGCCTTTTTGGGAAACCCAACTACCACTAAATTTCAATCGGCCATATCTTTGGATTGAAAAGTTGGTTTGACTTGCGGTTTGAACCATTCTTTTTCTCTATTTAAGACCCTTTTAGCCATGTATCGTTCAATTTTGGATCATTTTTCTGAAGATCCCCCCTTGAGCCCCCAAATCTTAAAACGGCCGCCATTTTGAAAGGGGATAGTTTTCAGGACTTTTGGGGGAACGTTTTTTTCAATGGAGTTTAAGCTGTATCAGATAATTTTGGAAGTATTAGTGCTTTGTCTACAAGCAGGGAGCATAGTTTTTTCCTCGGCGCCGTTGTGTTGACACAATTGGCCGATAAATGTATGAAAATGAATAAATGGGACAGCCAAAGTTATCTGAAATAAGCTATTCCTACTTTCATTCTAAGCTGAAATGATGACTTTTAAGGAAACTCTTTTTTCTTATAATATACTTCTCTGCTAAATTGATCTTTTGTCTCCATTTTGGGATTACAATTACAGGTTGTATAAATTGTGGCGCTTAGAGGATCAGCCCAATTATGACTTACAAAACCAACTCCACAAAAGGAAAAGCCGGCCCACAGCATCAAAAGATAGTATTGAGTTTCATCCTGTTGATATCAATTGGTGGTCTGAAAAGGTATTTTCATCTGTGGTTTCCTTTTTTAAACTGTGCAGTACAACCTTGTTTTACCGGATCTCAGGGGACCAGTGAAAACGGCCTGATTTGTGACAAAGACACAGAAATTCAACTCTTAACTTTGGTGGTGTTTTCTACGGACTGTAAATTATATGTTTGCTGTTTTGTGGAGAGAGCCACAAATTTAGAAGTTGTACTTCTCCTGGCAGAAACAATGAATAATGTTTGAAGACCCGAAGTTCACCAATCAAGAACTGGTTCAAGATATTTTAGTACAGTTGGAAATTGCTTTTCGCTGAAATTGCAGAAAACAAAAATAATTATATCTATCAAGAAACTTATTTATTAAGGTTAAAGATTAAAAGGAAATCTTACTCACAGCATTTTGTTTTATTTCTCTAGAATTTAACTGTTGCTCGCTATAATGGTGCTGTAACTGTCTGTTGCGTGGATACTATGACTAACTTGTTGGGCGAGTCTCCTGAATTTTTATCATCTCAGCCTCAGCTATCCTCCACTAGCAGTGAAAGTGGTATTTTAGCTCTAGAATGTCAACTGCATCCTTTTAATAGCAACCCTAATGTAAATCAAGAGAACGAGGTAATTATACTACATTTATACTGCTTACATGCATATAAGCTGTGATCAATAGTTTCTAAGCAACTGTCCATCACAGACCACAGCTCAAACAATAAAATATTGTTTTTTTTGTTGTTGTTTTTGTTGCGTTTTTTTTTTTTTTTTTTTTTTTTTTTTTTTTTTTTTTTAATGACTATACAAAGTTTACCTATGTACAAAAATTGTTTATTTCTTATGGTTAAATGGCTTCAGACTATTTATGCATGTATTTAAATGCATACATTTTACATTTTTTTTAAACATCATATTTTAATTTTTGTTTCCTTATTTTTGTGTTTGTATGAACTACAGATGAAGGTGGTGATAGTAGTAATAATGATGATAATTGATGAGACGGAGGTGGGATTTAAGTGATGAAAAAAACAAGAAACAATAAATAAATAAATAAAATAATATAAAATAAAATGAAATAAAATGAAATAAAATTAAATAAAATGAAATAAAATGAAATAAAATAAATGAAATGGAAGATTAACAATGATAGGGAGGATGAAAATTCTGAGGATAAAGGAGAGGAATGGAGAAAATAAGTTTTACCCGTATCCAGTGGCGCAGGATTTTTGTTGGTATGGGCTTGCACTGAAAATTTTTCCCCTCTTCCCCTCCACCCTTAGAAATCGAAGGTTGGGGGCTTTAACCCCCCCCCCCCCCCCCCCCACCTTCCCTCGCCGCGTACGCAACTGCCCTCGTCCCTCAAATTTTATAGAAAAAATCTGAAACCAACTCTAATGGTTTGCGCCATTTGAGCCTTCTCAAAATACCGCCACTTCCAGAAGACAAATAGCTTAGATATTAAGATGAGAATGAAACTGTGCTTTGTATCTTTCTACAAAAAAAATTCTTAAAAAAATTTAAAATTAAATTAAAAATTAAATTAAATTCTAATTAAATTCTTTAAAAGTAAAGGATTGTTTAGAAGATATTTCTGAATCTTTTGCTGACATGTACTTGCCGGGTTAGCTCATGAAGCGTGTTGAAGTTGTGAAGTAGTCAAGGCGATAATTAGAGCTCTAAACCCGGAGGGTGAGAGTTTAGTGGCTGAGGGTTGACACATTTATGAAGTTATAATGTACCCTAATGGGTACTTACCAAATAAGTTTTCCTAGAAAAGGCTACATGTTTTCCGAGGGAGGGGGGTTTGCTTCTTCTCATCCACCCAAATATATGTATGTCGGGGCTCAATTGCTTTTGCATAAAATCAGTTTTTATGTATTTTTTTATTCTGTCATGATTAATGACTTAATTTTTGATTTTTTATAAACCATTAGGTATTTTTAAAGCTTTGGCAACAAAGCTGCTATCTATCCACCTGTGTATCTACTTATACCTACTATTGTGTCATCCTTTTTCTAGGCCCAAGATAGCAGCGAAGATGAAGAAAAACCCTCTCTTTGGAGTAGGAGCTCTGATGTTATTCGATCTACTTGTTTTTTCTTCACTGATGCTGAAAGGTTCAAACCGAAAAGGAAAAGACCGAAGTTAGTCTTCAAAATCTACCAAATGTTGGCTATCATCAGCCGAACACCAGAGGAACTTTTTACCAGAATGGTAAGAACTGAATGTTTCTGAGCAAATCGTAATTATATTGGTGTCTTTTTTTATTCACCAGTGCATCGTTCTTTTACTCCGATGCACTGGAGCTTGCATTGGAACAGCACCTGGTGCAATGCATTGCTACTAAAAAAAACACTGGTGCAATGCACTGCTACTAAAAAAACACTGGTGCAATTTATCGCAAATGGGAGGGAATAAAAAAACATAATGGTTCAACTCCAGTATGCACACTGGTGAGTAAAAAATGCATCAAAATTGAGGAGCAGTAAATTTATTCCAGACCGTTTTTATCTCAGTGTTTGGTCTTTCTCAGTTTTATTACAAAACCCTCCCAACCAGTTGACTGATCATTTACTTTTTCTTTAAACTGACGTTCAAGCCTGTATATGAATGATGCGACAGGTCTAGAATTGTAGGAGTTGACTGTTGCTACTGTAATCATTGTTAAATTGCCTGATTTTAACAGTTGCCCTTGAGCAGCCTTTATATAGCTACATATATGTATATAATAAGTGATATGTATACAATGAAAGTTCGTTGTGTGGAACAGGGCTGCCGTTTTGCGTATAATCAATGCTATTTTTCAATTCACCGATGATTCCACCGGTTGAGAAAAGATTACACAGTTCAATTCAGTGCATGACTGTAATAAACTAAAATACTCGCATCTGTAATCTTTTTTTAATCGATGGAGTTGTCGATGACTTTAAAAAACTTATTATATAAGATATTTTAATTATTCAACGGAGTTTCCTCCGATTAAGGAAAGATTACAGATCAGAGTATTTTCGTGCGTTACAGTCATACACTGAATTGAACTGTGTAATCTTTTCTCAACCGGTGGAATCATCGGGGAATAGAAAAATATCATTGATCATATGCAAAATATTGATCATACTGGTGTGGAACCTCGGTCTTGCCCCGAAAAAAGTTCCAGGAAGGGAAAGTTCCACTCAGGAAATTGCGGTCAGAGTATAGGAGATTTCACGGTCCTGAAAAAAAATTCCATTTGGCGAGATATTCTACTCAGAGGACGTTCCACACAACAAACTCTCACTGTATCTATTAATAATGTCTTGATTGTCTTTAGTCTAACTGTCTGTTGGAAAATCCCCCCTCTCAATGTTTTTCATTATTCACACTAAATTAATGATCAGAGCTTTTACAAAAAATCTTGACACACAAAGTTGGAGAAAATACCTTGAGCTCACCTCTCTCGTTAGTTTCTAAACATGATAAAAATTGAACTTATCAATAACGCCCATTGAACATTATAATTTTCACCCGTTTTTGAAATATTTCCTTTAAAATTTTTGTCAAATGTGATATCTTTCTGTTGAATTTATGCAAAAAGCAATATTCAATAATGATTTCTTTTTGTTTGTTCCATATACCTAGATTGAGAGTGAAAACTATGAAGAAGCCCTGACCTTGGCTGAAGTTTACAATCTTGATGCCGATCGAGTTTATCAAAGCCAATGGCGGAAAACACCTGTTTCTGTTTCATCCATCCACAACTTTCTAAGTAAAATCCATTCAAAAACTTGGGTTCTCCATGAGTGTTGCGAAAGAGTTCCAGAAACTCTTTCAGCCGTTCGAGAATTGATTAGTTTTGGCTTGAAATACACTGACCATTCTATTATTTTTAAAGATGAAGATTTTTCTGATCTAGAACCGTTAAGTTCACCAAATATCAGTGAGGTCCTAGCCTCTGGGGGGCACCTTTTGCAGCTGGATGTGAATGCATTAAGTGATGGTGCCAAACAAATGATTAGTTCCAGAAAAAAGTTATTGAAATTGTCTGATCGATTATTTACTTATCAATCAATCCTTGAAAGTGCTTGCGATGAGATTAGTTCTGCTGAAGATTTGTATGATAGAGAAACTTATGATAAGTTTCAAAAATCATCTATTATTGAATCTGCCATACAGTATGCTAGGAAAAGTGATATAAATGCTATTTCTGTTCTTCTAACGTTTCACGGTGGTGAAACTTTACCCTTTTGGCTCAACATTTTAGAAAATATTCCTGAGACGTTTAGTGCTCTTAATTATAGAGACCTTCTGCCGCAATGCACAGAAGATGACAATTTCATTCATTGGGAGCAAAAACAGATCCGAAGTCAAGATTGGTGTGAGTTGGATCTGTTTTCATCTATCGGTGATATCGATATGCTTACAGCTGATTGTACAGAAATGTCTACTGATTTGAATATCAAATTAATTTATGAGTGGTATCGAAATCGGATCTGCATTATTGAAAAGAATACTAATTTAGTCAATAGAGCGTTAGATTTGTTGAAAATTGCTAAAGAAAAACAAGTGAAACATTTAGAAGACCTTGAATTTGAACTTCATATATTAAATACACTGGTGTATGATGTTTTTATAGAAAATATTACGCTCGAATCCTTACAGAAGATGTCTTTGGCAGAAAAAATTAAGTTATTGATGAGTACAACAACTACTGAAAATTTTATTGAAAATTTAAAACACCTGTTGCTTCCCTCTTTAGATCATTGTGAGGCATACCAGCCTGGTTCTAAAATGAAACTCATCTCCATGTATTTTCTAGATCTAAGCGAAAAACATCTAGACTATTTATTAAAACTGGTTCAATTTGTTCCGATGTTTGATTCATTGTATGATGGCTACAAATCAGTTTTTCCCTCCGTTGAAGAATTTGTATCTCTCACTATTAAGTGCATTTACCATTGCAAGAATACTGATGAAATTGATAGGGCATCATTTATTATTTCCCTTTTACCGCAGAACGACTTAAGTAATGTTTCGGGAGAGAACAAAAATCTCTTAAATGACTTGAAAATTTTAGAAGCTGAAATAACTTGCCTGAGAATTCTGAAAAAGCATCAAATTCAAATCACTTTGGAACATATTCACAAAATTAAAGATGATTTTGAATCTGTTTTTTCTCTACTCTCTGGAATGGCCAAAGGTAAAAATTCAAGACAGAAGAATTTGTCACACTCTGAATGGAATCAGTTGCTCTTAGATATTCTGCAGCTTCATTCTCTCTTGTTTTCATGTTTGAAAGAAGAAAATTGCTACGAAATTTATGCCTCAATCCTTCTCAACAACGGACAAAGTAGTAATGTCACGTTTGCTGCCAATATTCTATGTTGCAATCCTGCAGATGCATCAAAGCGCAAGATTTCTTTTTCTACTAGTTTGGATCTTGTTCTGAAAGCTGCAAGAAATTATTTTAATAATTCTGCAACTGTTGACGAAAATTCCATGGTTTTAGCAAAAGTCTGCCTTCGACTAATGCCTGAAGAAAATGAAGAAATTTCAGAAGAGTTAGATTTGATCGCTGCTGTTCACATGCTGAGTGATCTCAAAGTTGTGTTACTCCCAATGCAAGTGCGTCTATGCACTGATCGTATGAAAATGATCGAATTATGTTTGAAAAGTCGGGAAGATAACTATTGCAAAATAGACAAATTGTTCAAGTTAGCCAAACTACTGAGGTTACACGACAACAATAGTAGGCTAAGAGAGGCATTAGTTTTGCAGAAATGTATAGAGGTAGCATTTGAAGCAAAAAATTATTCTTTTTGTGGTCAAAAATGTTTGTTGTTTATCAAAGACGAACAACCGTTAGGTTGGGAAATTTGTCGACAAGTAGCTAATTGTGAAGAATACAAAGACCTTGAGACGAGAAAGAGTTTGGCTGTGTTTGCCCTTGCTTATTGCCCTCCGCAGTGTATTTCTGAGATAATTCAGATGAAGCATAACCTTGAGTACAAAATCCTTAGATCTTCTATTCAAGACCAGATGACAGAAGCTGTGAATGAGACTTCGACCGATATATCTTTGTCTGAAAGCACATTTTTACAGAATATTCTCACTGATAAAGTTCAAAATTTAACGTCTGCTCTGTTTAATAATAAACTGAGCAAAGTATTTTGGGATTACACATCTAGCAAAGATTTGAGTATTGTTGAAGAAGAGATAAAGAATGATGATGTAAAACATCTAGGTATAGTGGAGTTTTATTCCTCGGCACATGAACAGTGCGATTGTATAGTCATTTCAAAAACTAGTCACGCTACGCTGGATATGAATTTAGCATTACTCACTCAGTGTTTGTTTGAACTTAAAACCAGCACTCCTGATATTTCCATGGAAAATAGTTTTTGTAAGTTGTTAGCTAATTGTGCAGAGCTGACCATCTCCGAGGACAGTTTGTCCAGTCTCTTCTTCCTCCTATCAGTAAGAAATGTTGATGAAATAGAAAGCATTTTAAACAGTTTCCCTCAAACTCTGTTTGTTTGTCAGTTTGGAATTTTGCTGTTTGCATTTCGTATCTGTCTAAAATTGTCCGATTTTAAGCTTCCTATGACACCAAAAGCTATCGTAGCTTTAGCGGAGAAAAATTATACAAAAGATCCTGAAAGTTTCAAGTACATGCATAAATTCAAAAAATATCTCGACGACTTGAAAGAATCGCAGAAACTTGAAGTTTTAGAATGTGGAATTGATACTGCGAGATTTGCAAGAGATGAAACGTACAAAGTAGACTCTATTCTTGGACTAGCCATGAGTGATCAGGTGGAACAATTTTATCTTGCTATCCAACTCGGAGCATCTCACAATGTCTCGCTAACTGAAATTTGTGTTAGTCACGTAACTTCCTTATTGTTTGGTTGCACCCCTAATCTCATTGAAAAAATTTCAAGTAATGATCTGCTTATCAAACTTCTGAAGGAGGACTTGTCAAAAGCTTTAGAAAAGCTAGAGGTAGATTTTTATAGACCTACTGATGGGACTAATCACAATGGATTATTGGCTTATTTTTCTGTTTTAAATATTATAGCAGAAGAAGTTTCCTTTTATAATTTAGTACCCAAGGAGCATTTAAAATTGATAAAAAAAGTAAAAGCCACTTCTTCTCTGATTGACTATAAACGGTTAGTTGCGGAACCTGCATCGATTGTGAGAGTGTTTGAACCAGCATTGAATGAACAGTCAGTGAACAGCATCTTAAAGCTAATAAAGGTTCTTCCCCCTTTTTTGAAAGACTCAGTGTCTTTTCCGCAGTTTTATTCAATTCTTGTGAACAAGATTTACTCTAAAGAGGATGGTGTAAGTGACATTGATAAATTAATAAAATGTATGGATTATTTTAATAAAATGAAACCTGATGATATTGTAGACTTCGTCAGGAAGTCTTTACTGTCCGAAAAGTGTGTAAAACATAATAATCTTTCACAGAGGCTTAATCTTCTAGAAAAATTGATCTTAGTTTGTCAAAAAAAGGCAGAATTTGATAATTCAGAGGCGCTTAATTTTCTTCAAACAAGTTATGACCGGTTACAAGCAGTAGAAAGTTTTCGAGATTTTTGTTTGGAGAATTATTCTGATGTTCAAAATTATGTGACCTTCACTGACAATTTAGATCTGTATCATATGGATTCAAATGCCTTACGAAACGTATTTTTTTCTGCTTTAGTATCACTACCAGCTGTATCTCTAGTCGATCTTTTAAAGTCCTCAGAAAAGCTAAACTGTGATTTTCCTTTAAAAATAATAATACAGGAAGCAATCTTAAGTTTAAAAGATAATGTAGAAAATACTTCAGCTGTTCTATTAAGGATCAACGAATGCGTAAACCACAATTATGTGGACCAAGAATGGATACACCATTTAGAGGCTTTGCCCAAATTTCATGATTTACCTCCAAAGCAGAAAGTTCAGTTGAATCATATTATAAGTAGACTAAAATCAATTCAAAAGCTATGACTTCATGAACTAAACCAAAGTATTGCTCCCATCTCTCAATGAACTAGGTTTTCAGCTGTTTTTGGTTGATGAAAAGTAGTTTCAGATAAAAATGAAGGTCCCCTGTCATTTATCATTCTCAGGAAATGCCAGAGGATTGTTTCAGTCATTTCATATCTTTGCCTAACTTTTGATGTATTTTATGACTTTACTGGATGCTACTTTTTTGAGAATTTCCTTGCCAGGTTTTGTTTGAGTTAAAGTATCCTTTGTCATTTTGATTGTAAGCTTGTTTGTGCTTCACGCGGAAAAAAACTACGGTGAAAATAACCATACGTATACCTGATTTTGGCACCTGCTAGATGTTATGGTAATGTTAACCAGAAGTATACTATGTTTTGGCTAGGTACTAGGTGATGTTACCTAATTGCATGTTGAATTTACTCAAAGTATCGGTAAATGTACCATACTTCTGGTCAAGTTTACCATAAAATCCAGCCGGTGCCAAAATCAGGTATCCGTATGGTTATTTTCACTAATCTTTTTTTTCCGTGCAGTAGCGTGTGGTGAAATATTCTATTTTTCTTATTCTCTCATTATGTGTGTCTGGTAAGAAAAATATGAAAGGTGAAACTACAGTTTCATCTTTTGTTGTCTTCTTACCTGCGGCAGGTAATGAGGGAAAGAGAGAGAGACAGAAGATTTAACCGCACACTAGTGCTTTTCTTACACAACCATACTTATAACTCTCTCATTAGTTTTGGATTTTTGTTGTTGTTGTTGTTGTTTGTGAATGGCTGTTTTTTTTTTTTCTTCTCTGATGAACCCAAACTTATCTCAATTTTCATCAGACTTGGTCTGTTTTGCCAGGAATTTAAGTTTCCTTTGTTACTTCAAGCTGGTGCCTTAAAGAACTTCAGTTTTTTTAAAGTACTCTGCATGCTCATAATCTCATGTACATCTTACTGCTTTAGTCATTTGCACAAATTTTAAAATTTTCTAGATATTATTCTGATTGAAAGAAATCCACGTTTTTTTCCATTTAGAATATATTTTATTTATTGTCACAAGAAACTCCGCCTTTGAATTTGTTAATTGGAGGACTTTTTTCATTTTTCATTCCTGATATTAAAGAGATGAGTCAAGTAACTTACTCGCTTTTTATAATAATTATTTTTCTTAGAATATACCTACTCTAAAGTAACTTATTCTACGTATAGAACTATTTTTGTTTTAAATATTTTTTTGATCCTGTTTTTCTTAATGTAAATTTTAATTTTTTACCAAATTACCTAGATTTGATTAAATCATTTATTTGTTATCCGTTTGATTTATTTCTTTACCTTCCATTGTTTTTCAATTTAGTCAGTCACTATGATTGCGAAAAAAAGCAAGGAATGAAACATAAACTTTTTTTGGGCGCATTTAGCTCTTGTACTTACTGTGGGGAAGGGTTCAATCTGGCAACATTTCCAGAGTGTTTGCCGCACATCCAACTGTTCAATCTTTCACTTGTGCCTCAATTTGAACCATGTAAAATGGTCGATCTTCAGGCATTTTTCTGAAACCTCAAGTGATTGATACGTTTGCATTAGTTTAAATGGCAAAAAGCCTGGTTGACAAATTGGATGAGCCGCCACTGGAAGAGGCTGTATCAGAAGAGTTTACCTTTTATATGACACTTTCTACAAATGCGTGGTGGGGTTTGTTTTCGTCTTCGTCTTCTGCGCAGCTTGTTGTGACCAAAGTCCACGCAAAATAACGTATATTAAATGTTTTCACTGGGCGCAGACGATGAAAGTACGCCCCTCCATGCATTTGTACATTGTACTTACAAAGAACTGTGAACAGCAAACTCTCTTGAAATGTTCTCTATGAGTACACTAAAAATGAGAGTGAGTATTTTATCATAAACTAGGAACAGTCCTCTTTGGATCCACTCAAAATTTCAAAACACGTTCCAAAAATTCATCCAATTTTTTGTTTTACCTCTGACGAGAAATGTTGGCCGTTTATTTTCAAGGTTCGAATAACTGTGCGGAATCAGTTTCGTAAGACTATAGAATGAAGGCGCTTTTTTTCAAATGAGCAAGACTTGACCACCAGGAAGGCCAAGGCATCATTGCATGTAAATAATTACTTGCTATAAAGCTGTGCTTCGCACGGCTCATTCACTCCCCCACCCCCCACCCCCACCCTTCTCCCACGCCCCCATCCTTCACCCCTTCCCCAGCCGCCCAAACCTACTGCCCCCACCCCGACTACCTATAAGCAAATTTTATTTAGTAACCAGGTTACGTTTTCAGTGACCAGGCTCCGAAAATCAGTTGGTGACCGAAATTTGTGTCACTTCCGTCACTTAAAAGTGGGCGGAGCCAAGCAGCGTACGGTACCTACCATGACGGAAAGTGACCGGGAATCGCTTGGTTGCGATTTTCGAGACCTACCTTCCGAGGTGGGTTACGTGAAACGTGACCAGAGGGAACATTTGATTTTTGAATCGTCTTGTCTGTGATTGGCTCCCGTAAGTAACCGCGGTTTCGAAACTGTGGTCACGACTCACGAAAGAAGTGACCGGTGGTCAGTGGTTAGGTACTAAAAAAAATTTGCTCTGAGTCTTTAATTCTATCTGGATCGTCTTAACGCCTGCCCGTTGAAGGCGATTGGTAGGCAATTTCGATTACAGTATGTTGTAAGATTTACGTCAATGCATTGAAGTAAATGGAATAATTTTTTTTTTTTTTTTTTTTTAATTAATAAGGAGCTCTTCTATAGGAGCATGAGATGGGGTCTCGATTTTCTACCGGATATTACATAAAATTTTTATATACGCGCTCAATCGGACTCCGTCAGTTGTTTCCATAGATCTACGAAACCAATCCATGGAAACAAACTATTTGAAACTAATTTCATCAAAAATGAATCCGGAACTGACCAAGCAGGCTGCAGGAGTGCAGGCCCGTCAAGATAGCAAAAAAGCTCCCTTTTACTACGTAAGGATACCCCCCTCCTTCCCCAGATGCCCCCTCCCTTCAAAAATAGTTGAGTCGAAGATCAAAGTCTAGACGCTAGACGGCCGGCATGGGCCAAGCGTAAAGAGGTAAGTAGAGCATCGGGTAGCTAACTGTTCCTACTAACGATACTGTTATTGCATACTGAGTAAGGTAAAGGCACTTTTTCTGTGGCTAGAGAACATCACACAACCACGTAGTACTATGGGAACATAACTGAGAAAACAACCCCCAGAAACATTTTCTAACATTTTATTTTATTTATGTATTTTTTTTCTTCAATTCAGAGAGACTTTTAAAAAAAGCACCAAATTGTACCAGATGGTTTACAGTTTACACCATGTTATTCTACACGTCCTTAGCATAAATTCGAATTTTGTCACTTTGACCTTGAAAAACCAGGGGGACTGTTTTTGAAGGGAGGGGGGCATCTGGGGAAAGGGGAGGGGGTATCCTTACGTAGGACAAGGGAGCTTTTCTGCTATTTTGACGGGCCTGCACTCCTGCGGCCTGCTTGGTCAGTTCCGGTTTCATTTTTGATGACATTTGTTCGTTTCCATGGATTGATTTCGTAGATCTATGGAAACAACTGACGGAGTCCGATTGAGCGCGTATACAAAAATTTTATGTAATATCCGGTAGAGAATCGAGACCCCATTTCATGCTCCCATAGAAGAGCTCCTCATTAATTTTAAAAAAAAAAAAAAAAAAAAAAAAAAAAAAAAAAAAAAAAAAAAATTATTCCATTTACTTCAATGCATTGACGTAAATCTTACAACATACTGTAATCGTAATTGCCTACCAATCGCCTTCAACGGGCAGGCGTTAAGACCGATCCAGATAGAATTAAAGACTCTAAGCAAATTTTCTTCAGTAACCACTGGCCACCGGTCACTTCTTTCGTGAGTCGTGACCAGAGTTTTGAAACCGCGGTTATACTTACGGGAGCCAATCACGGACAAAACGATTCACAAATCAAATGTTCCCTCTGGGAATTTGTTTGATAACGATGAAAGATCTCTCGATTTTCGTATCTTGCCCTTTCTCTTTCCCTTTTTTCTTCCATTTTCCTTTTTCCTTTCTTTTTCCATTTCCATTTTTTTTTTTTTCCAATTCCCTTCTCTCCTATTTTTATTCTCGAGGTTCGTGCAACCCCCCCCCCCCCCCCCCCCCCCGCGTGCGCTGGAAAGATGGACAAGATGACGTATTGCTGCCCTCGCATCGCCTCGTAGCTACTTTGCGAGCGTACTGAAGCTTTTAAAGCGCCTTCAATTTCAAAAATATACTGAAAGCATTACCGGTACGTAGGAATAGTTACAAATTCAAAGCGACACGGAAACCGGCTGCTGCCTTAAACAATTTGATTACAATTTTGAATTTCCTGCAAAGTATCAGTCAGGCAAAGATCGCTGGGCGGGGGCGAAAGTTGGTTTTTGCGTCGGGCGGCACTTTTTCGGGGGAGGCAAAACGAGGGTGGGCGAGCAATAAAGAAAGCCATCACTTTAAAAATATCTTCGTTTAAAGGCGGTAAATTAAAAAAATTCGTGGAAAGGCGGTTTAATCCTATAATCAATGCCACTTCCTTTCAAGAAACTTAGATCTGCCCCTGGTATCAGCTGCATGAATGGAGCTGTTGCAAACTTTTGCTACAGGCTTATTAATAGTTGAATATGGGGTAAAACCCTGTAAAAATAACGATTAGCGCCCTAAAAAATCACGAAATCCACTCTTAAACTCACAAAACGCTTCCTAACGCGAGACCGTATTGGCGGCCGATGCCGCTGATTACATTGGGTTTCCCTAGAGTCCCTATACATGAAGGTTTCCCTATCTTCAATCGCACGAGGTGTTCTCGCAACACCACACAAGAAGAAGAAGAAGCATACAATTGCCATAAGATTTGGGCGGCAACGGCCATTACGGTCCCGCGTTTGGAAGCATTGTATCAGTTTGGGAGTGGATTTCGTGATTTTTTAGTGCGCTAATCGTTAGTTTTACAAGTGTACCCAACTATCAACTATTAATAAGCCTGTAGCAAAAGTTTGCAACAGCTCCATTCGCGGAGTTCTGGAGTTCCGCGCGGCAATTTGGCGGGAAATTCAAACATTGTACGTTGTAGGCAAAATGCGTATAATTATACGCAAACCTGCAGCCCTACCCGAGTTTTCGTCAACCATCAAGTTCGCGACTTGCTTATTCTCATTCGTTTAGTGTCCCAATACTGCACTTCGATTGAAGGACACTTGCTGTCACAGTTCATGAGTTCACACACCCGCTGGTTCCAAACAATCGACGAGAATGCCTCGAATGCGCATTGTAAACAGCATAATACCTACATGGACGCGACGCCTTTGCGATCGTATCAATGTCTATTGAAAGCGAGAAAGCGCGTCAGCGTCTATACATTTCAGAGCAGGTTTGATCAAAGTCTCTTTCGGTTTTTAGGAATAACTCTTATTCAAAATAACACGAAAACATAGGTATTTGCGTCTCTGCTATCTTGAAAAAAAATTATTTGTAACAGTGAAAAGGCCGCGAGGTTGTAGAATGTAGAGGGTCGCGGTCGGGTTGGCCGTCAAGCTCATAACATTGTAGTATACCAATAGGTATAACAATATTCCACTCCAATGTGAAATTATAACGCTGACCGTGTCCTGCCTTTTTGAAGGCTGATCCCTGCAGCGGCGGCTCGTGCAATGTGGCAACAATGGATTTCCTCCATTTAAAACTGTGTAAAATAGTCGATTACTTGGTGAGGCGTAGCGCCTCACCTAGTATCGATCTTTTTGCATACGTTTAAATGGCAAAAGAGCACGGTTGCCAGATTGCACGAGCCGCCACTGGTGGCGTCTCTTGCACCCTGGCAACAATGCATTTTGTCCATTTGAACCCGGGTAAAATACCGAGTTCAGAGTTTTTCATGCGTTTAAATAGACTAACTCCAACGTTTATAGATTGCGCGCGAAGCCCGAGCCGCTGGTGGCTCCATATTCCAATGGGATAACAACATAATTATGATAAGAGGACCCCCGCCCCCTCTTCCACGCAGTGGTTCAACATTTTTCTACAACTGGCCGACATTTTGTTGACGCATGCCGATTGGTATAAAAACCGTATAAATATATAAATAGGCATATATAAATAGATAAATAAATTAATAAATAGATAAATACAAATACAAATAAATAAATAGATAAATAAAAAATTAATAGCAATAACAAAAATAAACTGTGTTTGCATGAAATCTGTCCTTGACTACGTGTTAAACTATCCAAGGTGTGAGGGCAATGGGGCTCTTGCAAACTTTTGCTATAGGAGATTGAAGAGTTGATTCTTGCATAAAAACCAGTAAGAATGACTGTGAGTACACTAAAAAATCGCAAAATTCACTCTCAGAATCGGGCTTAATGGCGGAGAGACGCAGGTATCGTGGGAGATTTCTACCTAAATTGAGACTTATCTCTGTGTTGTCGTAGAGAAAGTGACATAATAGACAGGAATCTCCCATAATACCTGCGTCGAACCGCCATTACCATCTTGCCGTTATAGCAGTTATGTGAGTTTATTACTGAATTTTAGACTTTCTTAGTGTGATTTTCGTGATTTTTGCTGGTCTTTACTTAAGATTGGACTATTTATTTGCTTGTAGCAAAAGTTTGCAAGAGGCCCATTAACGCGAATAAATTTGAGCCACATTTCATCTATCACTTAAACTAAGACACACGGATTAGGGACCCCGCCGGGTCAACATCATACTAGAATAAAAGTAAGTAATTTTTTTTTTTGGAAAATGAGTAATTCTATGACAATTTAATAGCCAAAAATTCAAGAAATAGAACAGCACGGTCAGTGGCGTACGCAGGATTTTTCTTGGGAGGGGCTCGCACTGATGAGCATTTGACTGAAAATTGTTCCCCCCTTCCCCTCCACCCCCAAAAATCGGAGGTCTGAGGGGGGCTTTAGCCCCCTTAGCCCCCCCCTGCGTACGCCACTGAGCACGGTTGTGAGACCGCAGTGTGTTGGCTGTACGGGTTACAGTGCAGGTAAGTAGGTACACTGTTTAGTGGTATAAAGTACGGGGTGTTATCCGGTCACGGTGGCACGGTGTGGTAGTAAAGTTTGTCGGATTCACCATACAGTTTGCGCACATGTTTTTCATTACTTACACAGGGTGTAACAGATGAACCCCCCCCCCCCCGTCTAACTTTTGAACGAGTTGAGATAAAAAGTTGCGGTTTGGACCATTTTTCATGATTTTAGATGAACTTTATTTTTTGGGGGTCAAAACTCCTCACCCTCCCTAAGGGACCCCCCAGGGGGCTACCTCAAAAATTTCAAATGGCAACCCCTATCTTGCGATATCTCGTTTAAAAGGGCGTAGAATTCTAAGACTTTTGGCACGAACCAAACGTTGATATCGTTTTTCGTTTTCGATATATCGAAAGTCAAAGTTCGATTTTCATTTTCAAAAAATCAGAATTCCCATTTAAAAATTCCGAACTTAAAAATCTAGGGAACTAAAGTATTCTAAAAAGCAAGTACCTTTCAGAAAAAAATACGGTTCTATCATAAATTTAGGCAAAAGTTGGTTTTAGAGCCCCCCAACATTTGTCAAAAAATTGCCCCACCATGCGCAGGGGTCTATCTCAAAAATTCCGAGGTACGATTATCTAGAAGCAGTGCAACAGTGGCGTAGCCAAGGGGGGTCCAGGGGGTCTGCCCCCCCCCTTGAAACCATAATTTGTCCTTAAAAAGGTCATTTTTTGCGTTTTCAGACAAATTTTACCAATTTAGTATCTTTGGACCCCCCCCCCCCTCCCCCTAGAAAAATTCCTGGCTACGCCACTGCAGTGCAATGAAAGTATTGAAACGTTTTCAAGTCCATATGATTGTCGATTTCTAACAATAATTATTCTGCATTCTAGGTTTAATTGTTTTTTTTTTTTTTACTTAATTTAAAAATCTATATACCTTTCGGGTGGTGGATAATGACCAGAACTGGCGATGCTTCTCTATACAAGCATAATTTTAACAAAGGTAGATGTCCTCTGCCAGCCATAAAGAGGGTCGAATAAAAGGATTCCCGATTCTGGTTTAGTATGTCATCAATTCTGTGTGTATTTTACGAGAAAGTTCAGCGCGCGAAGATCCAACTTTAAAGATGGGAGTGTAATGGACCGCTACAGGAATAGTTTTTTTTCCTCTCTCTCTCTCTCTATCTCCCCGCCACCCCTATTTCACTCCCCCGCACTCCATCCGAAACCGTTGGTATGGGGGAGGTTAGCCCACTGCTAATGGATATCGATCCCTGTGTAACGCAACGCCCCCTTCTTCTTAGGGTCTGCTTCAATAGCAGTGCTGCCAGGTTTAGTAGAATTCAACTTACCTCATTTTCTCTGCCAAGTTATCCGTTGAGACTTCTATTTTGAAAAAAATGAAGCTTTGCTTTAAAAATAATATAATTGTTTTAAAAATAAAAAGACATAAAAACAAAAAAAAGAAAATGTTTAGTGCAATTGGAGTGGACTCGCGAGAACTTGAAAACTAACATAGGGCGATGAAATCAATTTAATTGTTTACTTGAAGTTGACTTAAGTTGCGTTGTCAATTAATATTTCATATTTTTTTCGGAAGACATAATGTACGAAAATTGAGTAATTTTGTTATCATTATTATTGTTTCACAATTTACATAAAAGTTAACAATATTTTTAAGCAATTTAATAGTAGAGTTCTCGCTTTACCAAATTAGATATGTGCTTCAATAATACTGACACGTTTTCTTTGATAAAGAAAAATGACAGAAAAACGAGCCAGCGACGACTTGAACAATACATAAAACAGGAACGGGTAAAGTGCTGGAGTACCTAGGTACAACCTAAATTGGCGAGGACGTTTCGGCTCAAATCGCAGCCATTTTCAACTAAAAACAAAATTAAAATAAAATTAAAAAACAAATGTCAAAAGGCGGAGAGAGCCACCACTCACAAACCGTCAACACAGGAACTGGAACACAGGAACACACATTCCTGTGTTTACGGTTTGTGAGTGGTGGCTTTCTCCGCCTTTTGACATTTTTTTTTAATTTTTTTTTTTTTTTTTTTTTTTTTTTTTATGTTGAAAATGGCTGCGGTTTAAGCCGAAACGTCCTCGCCAATTTAGGTTGTATTCCAGCATTTTACCCGTTCCTGTTTTATTTATTTTTCTTTGATATATGAATATGTTCTCTGGCCACACCCCTCCGCCCTCAAAACTCGGACAGATCAATATTTAATTTCTAAGAACTGTGTTCCTTTGGGGGGGGCGAGAGGGGCGGGGGCGAGATGTATTTTCTAAGCAGTGGCGCGGTACTTGAGCAAATCAATCAATTATTGTCCCCCTCCTCCCATCTAATCTCATGCTGAAGTATACACGCCAGTGGGGGCGGGGGGCACGCCTATGACATTTGAAATTTGAATCGTTGTGGGAAGCAATTTGGAGCTATTTTTTTATTTGAAAAAGGCAACACTTATTATTTAAGGCTTCTGATATGGGTTGAGGAGATGGGTTGCCCTCGCCCCCCCTTCAGATCCGCCACTGATCCACGCCCACGCCACGGTCCAAAAATAAATTACATATGATCTGTACGTGTGATTTGACATTAATCGTATGGTAGCGCGATGGTGGTAGAATTCGGCCATAAACGCCGAATATTCACCTCAAAACTCACAATCAGAGACGGATAGAGATCCAGCACGCATGCTTTGCTTCCGTGTTATTATGGAAGTGCGGCAAGTAAAATGTGAGTTCATTTTTGTTCGGGGGATCAACAGAACAACAGCCAACAGTTGTTAGGTACTTATTGTTATTGAGTGGTATTCATTTTTCCAATCAACATAAACATCGCTTTGAAGTCGAAGTTTTGATTAACCCTTGTGAGCCTAAGGTATTTCGGTAACACAAAGGACTAAGGGGGGGTATTTTTGTACCCCAAGGATATTTTCATGCAGCACAGTCAGTATCAATAATTTTGAAACTTTAATGGATGGATTATGTACTTAGTACCCTAAGAGAGTAATTTATGTGAAATTTGAGTAAATTTTTGCTATGTTGCCAAATTTACACCTACTTTTAAAAAAAATGTCAAAATAAAAAAAATGGAAAAAATGAAATGAGGTACCATATTATTTTTCCATTTTTGATAAATTTCCAATTTTTTTTCAATGATCTGACTTAATATTCTTAATCTACATAAAATTTCCGTAAAATTCACTGTGATAGATGGTTCCAAACTTAAAACTGGCAGGACGAAGGGGGGGGGGGTATATTTGTACCCCAACACTTTAAATTTCTATAATATCGACAAAAATTCATAAAAATTAATGAAATTTGGTAGACGAGTTCTAAGTATCCTAACTTAAAATGTCATGAAGTCCCAAAAAATTTTGAGCAGTTTTGACAAAATGGCGTCAAAAAAACTGGCCTGGGGTACAAATGTACCCCCCCTTAGGCTCACAAGGGTTAATTAAAGCACACCACTTTAACATAATTAACCGCAGAAACCGTTATTCTTGGGAGAAAAGACAGTAGCTAGACGACTGTTGGCTGTGTTTGTTTCGAAGAGTCCTGACCAAATTTGAGCCGGAAAAAGGGACACCTATATCGAAAAGCTTTGTGCTGGATCTCTATAGACGGTTTTCGTGCGAAGTCAACGGTTAACCAACCATCACAACAATGCACTCATCGGTCGCAATTGGTTTTGACAAAACTCGCGCAGCGTTCCAAACTAGGTATCTCTCATGACCCCAATGTATAGATACCCATCTCTTTCTAGTTTCAAAATTCGTATACAGGGCCTTGTTTTGCGACATATTATGCTCAAGATCGCGTTAAAATGCCTCGAGGAATTCATTTCTGCCAAAAAAAAAATTACAAAAGATGTCGCTATAAATGATTTTTGAGTGAGATAGCAGTACATGGGGCCGGGTTACGTGAGAGCAAGAGAGACAGTTTGTCTTTTTTGGAAGTCCCATCACCGGATGCCGTCATCACTAAAATCGTCTATTTGTCTGTATCAAGCCTTGATTTTTTTCAATTGTTTATAAATACAGAACGGTTATTCATTACATTTTCACATTGCTATTAACGAATCACGAGCCGCCTCTGCACTGGAAGCAAACTAAGCATTGGCAACAGAAATCCGCTCGAAGTTCCTTTAGCTGTTCACAAAATGATCCTAGAATCCTGCAACACTGCTGCGTAGATCGTACATAGCACTCCTCGCGAGGAGAACAAGCATGCCCAGAAAAGCTCAACCCCACACCCCCCTCCCCACACGTCATACGATGATGGAGTAATTAAGTGGATGCTTAAATTTGCTTCATATATTTTCATCCGTGGTTTTCCGCAACCTCCGCATAATTTTCCCACGTTTATATACATCTATCCACGTGCATTGCACCCATGTACTCCTCCTCTCCGATCTCCATTAGATCCGGCTAATTCACGGACCACCTATCTCCACCCTTGGAAAGTACACCCCCATTTCAACTGAGGAGATGCCGTGTACACTCCTCGCATTAGTTCATTGGTACAGTTTCTCTTCATCTTCATCCCAATCTGCTTCCTGGCGCGCCACCCTTTCGTGTAAGTAAGTATACATTGTACAGGGTGCCCCCGATTATACCCGTGCCCCGTGCCTGACTTTCTTCTTAGGAGACCGATGCGATAGTTGCATAACGTCTACATTTTTAACCTCTGATTGCAAATAGGATAATTTTTTTTTTTTATTTTTTTTATGAAACACCAAGGAGGAAGATGGAACATAGGTTACTTTGGTTGAGAAAGGTTTCTTTTTCTTCAGTTTTTTTATTTATATATTAATAAAAGAAAAAAAAAGAGGTTTTACCCAAGTTCTCGCGTTTTGTTATTTCTTACTTTTTTTAACTGTGTTCCTTACATTTTTTGTATAAATTTTTTAATTGGAGGCTCTTTTAATTTGTATTCTGAGACAGAACTTGAGCCATAAAAACTTGTGAATATCTAAAACTCAACAGGTCAAAGAACTCAAGATTCGAGCGAAATTAACGGATTTGAGGTTATACACAACACAGGCTGTCTCCAGCTGTCTCGCTGTCTCATAAAGAGTATAATACTGCGGTGGCTGTAACTTTTGAACGAAACAACAAGCAAATGACTTCATTCTGATTGCGCTTAAAATGTCAACTTATTATCTATCAATTGAGAACAAAATGAGCAAAATCGGTTGAACATTGAAAGAATTATGAACATTTGAAAAAAAAAGTTTGTTTTTATGGGTTTTTAATGAAAATTTATTCTTACAAACAATTTATACAAATCTTACAAAAATTACCCTGTTTAAAGATTCGTCCTCACTTTCTACAGAATTTTCTGGGTGCTCCTTTTCTTTTTCATATCGACCATCTGTTCTGATACACCTTCTCATTCACTCCTGCCATTTTACTGTCATGGTTTTCTTGAACTCCTCTGACGGAATCGTGGTGAAAAATGTTTGAACTTCAGATTGGATCTCTGCTCTTGACTCAAACTTACGACCTTGTAAGTAATACTTTTTTTAGTACCGGAAACAACCAGAAATCGCAAAGCGCTAGATTCGAACCTGATCTTTGTCCTTTTCCATTTTTTCGCGAAAAGTTCGAAGGAAAACGACACAAACAACCACTGTAAAACTGGGAGAACCGCGCGTGTTTTTGTTTGTCACTTTCATAACTTACCGCTGAAATCTGTCAAACCGGGACTGAGGTGGTCACCTGTTAACTTCGATGCGATCAAGTGATGAGCGTTATTAGTCTAATCGTTAGAGAGTTATCTTTATTTACCTACAAGACGATATTCATTTTGATGTTGCCTAGTCGTTTAGTCTTTATTTTGCGTTTTGACAAAATACTCGTTTAAATAAGGGGTTCAATTTTCCTGAATAATTTGAAAGTATACATTTTTCATAAAAATAAGGCTTTAACACGGGAAAAAAAACTACGGTGAAAATAACCATACGGATACCCGATTTTGGCACCTGCTAGATGTTATGGTAATGTTAATCAGAAGTACACTATGTTTTGACTAGGTACTAGGTGATGTTACCTGATTGCATGTCGAATTTACTCAAAGTATCGGTAAATGTACCATACTTCTGGTCAAGTTTACCATAACATCTAGCAGGTGCCAAAATCAGGTATCCGTATGGTTATTTTCACTAATCTTTCTTTTTCCGTGAAAAGTAAAACATTTCTTTTTTCCAGCACTTACGGAGCATGCCTAAATTTGCGGATCCTAGCGTTTTTCTTTTCAAAAATTTTCACGAGGAAGACCCGTCCATGATCCTCGATATTTGTTGGCTCTTATAAAGATTATGCAAACACTTCGCAAAAAGTCACACGTTGTACGCCCCTGTAAAATGGATGGTGATCTATATTTTTTACTTCAGCGTCAATTGAAACCACTTGATATACGGCGTGGAGGAGGAGGAGGAGGAGGTGGTGGAGGGGGTGGTGGAGGGGGTGGTGGAGGAATGAGGAGGGATGAGACGAAGGAGATGCGGGGAGGTAGAGCTGCGGCTACTTCTTTTAGAGCTTTCGCAATTCTGAAGGAATTTGAGCCTGTCCGAAGGGCCGGGTAGCAACTTCTCGCCCAACTCACCCAAGCGTTACCCTCCAGAGTTCAGGTAGAGGAGTGTATCGAGTTATCGGGAATAAGGAGAGACGTTGGTCGTTTCGTTGCGTCGGGTCCGTATAGGTATCCACGTAATGAAAATC
Source organism: Trialeurodes vaporariorum (assembly GCA_011764245.1). NCBI lineage: Eukaryota > Metazoa > Arthropoda > Insecta > Hemiptera > Aleyrodidae > Trialeurodes > Trialeurodes vaporariorum. The sequence goes on from VMOF01000002.1 coordinate 70,431,579, forward strand.
GAGTTAAACCCAAACTCGCGGAGCGACTTGATTCAATTTCCAAAAGCTGTGGCCACGGTCTCTTCTCCTCCTTTTCCCGCTCTCTCTCTCTCTCTCTCTCTCTCTCTCTCTCTCTCTCTCTCTCTCTCTCTCTCTCTCTCTCTCTTTCTCTCTCCCTCTATCTTACACTTCCCCCTCCCTCTCTTTCTGTTTTTCGGTTGTATTTTGACCACAGACTAGGAGACCGGCATGGCATGCCCGTTGCATTTCGCTTTTCCATCTCACTGTTTCCCTCTTACCCTCCACCCTCCCTTCACTCATCCTATCTCTCTCTCTCTCCCGCGAAGCCTTCTCTCTTTCTTTCTCCTCTTTCCGCTCTCGTCACTCTCAGTTTCATTCCATATTTGAACAAGTTGTCGAAGTTCACGATTTGCATTGCGGTTAAAAACCAATTCTTATTCACTCTTTCGTATAACCTCTCTTCTTACACATACTATACTTTTCGAGAGCCATACTCTCCTCTTCATTTTTACTAGCTTCAACTTCAATTCAGATGACAATTAGTTGAACACCTTAACCCCTTATGGACCAAGCCCGAATATAAATTCAGATGACAATTAGTTGAACACCTTAACCCCTTATGGACCAAGCCCGATTTATACTCGGTTTTCTCCTCTAGTCTATTTCACATTGTTCCAGTATCAGGATTCGGCAATAAACACGATTCTCGATGTAGTATAAAAAGATGAGATTTGGCGCCTTCAATCCGTCGTATATGCAATTCCAACTCCCCCGAGTACGAACAGTTAACTACCTTCCCTATACAAACGGAAAGGTGAGGTTCATGTGAACAAACCTAGTCTTTAAAGGGTTAAGTGTATCCTATGCGATTCAAGCTCTGAGCTTGAATCAATGTCGGTGCGGGAAGGACAGGGAATGGATGGGAAGGACAGGGAATGGATGGGAAGGACAGGGAATGGATGGGAAGGATCCAGAACAAGGATGCAAGGATACCCCTCTATTCTCATTTTAGAATCGGGAGGAAGAGTTGAGAGAAAAAGAGAAAAAGTAAAAGCCGCGTAGGAAAGCGCGATTAATTTAAAATTTCGACGTTTAGTATTGAGTTTACAACTATTTCCCGGTTTCCCATATTGAAAGCTCAAAGTCACGTTATTCAGTTGGAAAATGTCAATCATTTGCTGAAAGTGTATTACTGAATCAGAACATTGCCCTGTACAAACAATCAAATGGTTGACCACGGTCTTTACATGATCCGGGAAACGTCTAAAAAAGTGCCGAATAACATCTCACGGATCTCTTTCAGGACGTCCTTTTCAGACATTTTTTCCCAGAATGTCCAGACGCGTATCCTTTGAACAATGCTGAGGTTGGTGTTGGGGAAGACACTCTATATGTATTTTAACACCAATCGTATAGATGGACGATGGACTTGATCCATAACTTTTTCATAGAAATACTTTCTGACATCTTTAATCAGAATTCTATGGCAGTGCGCAAAACACTCTTGATTATACTCAAAGCAAAGGAGTCTTTTTATTAGAAAGTCAGATATCATGCGACCTTAGCCGCAGACAGGGCTGATAGGACTTTAACCCCACGGCCCCTTCCCCAAAATGTCAAGAAAAAGGGGGAGGAGAATAAAAGGAAGACTGAGGAAACAGAGGGGGCAAAATACCTACAGCCTCCCCCGAAAAAAAAAAAAAAAAAAAAAAACCCTAGCTATACAATCATTCTTATTTGCCAGGGCGCGCGTATCATGATCTATAGTCATTCCCCAATCAAGCTGCCAAAAACCGCACATAAACTTTATAATTTTGTTTGTTATTTATTTATTTATTTATTTATTTATTTATTTATTTATTTATTTATTTATTTAATTATTTATTTATTGATAAATAAATAAATTTAATTTATTTATTTATTTATTTATTTATTTATTTATCTTCCCGCTTGCAATTATTTTATATTAAGGAGGGGGTGCTGTATATCTTGTACTATGTAATCCTCTTGACTCGTATCATAGTTGCATAGGCTCCATCTACAAATAAAAGAAAAGAAATGAAATAAATAAATAAATGAATAAATAAATAAATGAAAATATCTTTGTCTATAGTCAGGACCACAACATTCAAATTCAGCGATCTAACTGTCAGTGTCAACAAATAAATGCCCTTTGATTGTGATGTAAGTGACGTAGTGACGGGCGAAGCTTCATTTCACGTCATGCACGCCACGGCCGGCATGTCAAAGGCGTCACGTTCAGTCCAGCAACGCTGAATTTTGTCCATTTAAACGCATTTCAAAGGTCGAACCATTAAAGATGCACTCTCTCAAATCGATAGTTTGCATTGGTTTGGTTTAAATGGACGAAATGCAGCGTTGCCAAATTACACGCGACGCCGCGCTTCTGCGTCATGTCAAATCGCGAAGCTATCTATGAAGCTTTGATTGCTTTAATAAGAACCTTATTTTTTTAGTCAAGTGCAAGCACATTTAAAACATAAGTGAAATCAATGAGTACAGTAAATAAACCACCACAGACTAAATTTGACAACCGCATCGCGATGCCTTGCCGGCTCGTCGCGTCGCGGCCACAGCGATCCCCTTTCTTTAAACTTCCGCTCTCTCCTTGAAATATGATCGATTATTTACTCAATTCTCCATCTCTCATACAGAAATATGTGGCGAGGAAAAATTTTTGAATCGAGAATTGAGGCGTTGAAGGGTGGGAAGTAAGTCTTGAAAAAACGTTACGTTTTATTAATAGATCTTGCTGTTGCTATGTAATGTTCGATGGAACGTTCTTCGACATTTTGGGAAAAAGCAGACAGCATAAAACAAGCGACAAAACTTTAAGCTAGTTTTTACTCTTAAAGTTCAAGAGCAGAGTTCGTTACAGTATAGTGTAGGTGGAACTTGAACTTAACGATAATCTTGGGAGATTTTTCAATTTTCATTCTTTCAAATCGAAACAAAACTTGCACAAGACTTCAATTTTTTGGTTTTAAAGCAGGGACTTGAACAGCTGAGAAAATTTCGGTTCAGTTTCGTCCCCGATCCAAGCTTCGATAAAAAAAAAAAAGCCGGGTCACAATGACTTTAGGCTTGGTTCCAACCGGCTCACAGAAGTGTGAACCGCGGTTCAGCATCAATGATGCGCTTCATCAATGCATGTTCAAATTGAACATTAACGAAAACTGAACTTGAAACCTATAATAAAGAGAAATTAGCAAACAATTTTTTATTTTTTTCTTTCTTTTTGAAATTCGATTCTTTATATTAAAATTTCGAATTAAAATACTAGAAAAGTAACAGCGATTAATATGATTTGCAAGGGGAGCAGGATCTCATTTTCTAAAATGTCAACGCTTCTCCTCTCGTTATAATCGTTCAATCATCGGTTTTCTCTGTATAATCTGAAATACACCAAGTTATTCTAAAGTGAAATCTGCTGGAACCGCCTTTCGTTTTTGATGAACCGGTTCGAACCGGAATTTTGAAGATGTTTTTCTCGGCTCGTGGCTCGAAACGTTTGGGAAGAACGGTTCGCGGTTTAGTTCGAGATTCGGAAAAATCGTGGTTGGGAGCGGTTTTCGGTTCACGGCTCAGTTAGGTTCAAGCCCCTTTTTTAAAGCGGTGTTTAATGAACATTTTCATTGAACATTTTCATTTTCATTTTCATTTTAATTTTTCACGGGTCTGGCATGGCTCACGCTAATACCCCTCGCCCCCACCCCCGCCCAATTTTGAGGTTTCCTCTTTTTTGGGAGTGTAAAAGCTACGTAAAAGCTTGATCCGTTTGAACTTTCAGTCAAGTTTTCTCTAAGAAGGGAAAATACTAGACTTTCTGTATAATCTTTTCGTTTTTTAGTCCCAGAATTAATTTTACATACATTCTTGTAATATTATCAAAAGCACAACGATTGCTCGATAAGAAATTTCTAGAACTCTAATACCAGTGGGTAGGTACTTTTGACATTTCTATCAAGGTCTTGTCATAGCTCCATAATTTACTCCGAAAAGTCAAGAAACAGAAATTTCCTCGGTTAACCTACATCGGTGTACTTTTTGGTGATCTTCTTTTTCAGTGTAATTTAGCAACGCCCAAGATCGCCTGGATTTTGACAACAATTTAGCACAGTGTTTGAAGAGAGGTCTTTTCAATCAAGAATCTCAATGAAGGACAATAAAAAAGATCTATAACTGCAAACAAAAGATCTTAAAGTTTCGTAAAGTTCAATTAAAATTTAAGAAAAGTAGGTAAATACGTTAACCCCTAAAGACTACAAATTTTAAATTCACAGTTGTTGAATTATTGTTGTAAAACAAATTCGAACGAGCTAAAATGGAATCAATTTCCTTTTTATTTCTTTTTCTTTTTCAGACGTTGCGCGCTCTGAGCGTCGCACAATAGCCTTTGCATTCAGTTCTTTTTAAACAAAAAAATGAGAAGTATTCATCCACATTTAAGTTTCAATCAATTAGATAAATTTAGATCATGTAATACCACTCATGTCATCATTTTTAAACCACACAATTTGTACGTTTCATTTTTTGCTTACTTTTCAGTCAAATCGTGGAGAGTAAAGCTAAAAGTTTTCTTTTTTTTCCGCGGAAACTTACAAACTTACGATCCTATTTGTATAGAAACTTGGGTCTCGACCCATAGTCTATTTATAAGTTATTTTTACAAACCAAGGAATTCGATTGGCTTAAACCTATCTTCTTATCTCGGAACTGTCATCTCATTGGTCAATTTTGAATTTCCCGCTCCTCACTAAAACAGTCCATTGTGATTCGGGCGAGCTGTTGTAGAGCGCGGATATAACCGGCAAGCAGTTGACGTGAATAAGCTTGGCGCACTATGCGAGAGAGCGAGAGAGAGGGAGAATGAGAGGAAAGGGGGAGACGCTACAAAGAGAGAGAGAGAGAGAGAGAGAGAGAGAGAGAGAGAGAGAGAGAGAGAGAGAGAGAGAGAGAGAGAGAGGAGAGGGAGAGAGAGAGAGAGAGAGAGAGAGAGAGAGAGAGAGAGAGAGAGAGAGAGAGAGAGATAGCGGAGGAAAGAGGGGGAGAGAGAGAGCACGAGGGATGAGAGGCGGGGGAGAGAGTGAGAGAGAGACGAGTGATTGATTCGCCCAACGGAAAGCTTTTAGCCGCGATGACAGAGGAGCCCGGTATATAATCAACGTTAAAAGCACATACCCCCTTCCCTTCGCCCCCACCCCCTGCCCCCACCAACACAGCCGATCCTCACTCTTCGGCCCCCACTACCGCGCAATACCACCACCACTCGTTTCTTCTCTCGGCCTCCTCTTCCGCTACATCTCCCCCTTCTCCCCCCTCGTTCCTCGACCCCCGTCCCCACCACCAAAGTACCACAGTGCGGCTCCTTCCACCAGCGTGCTCCTGATTTCCAGTTTCGCGCATCGGGGGTGCATTAGTTGGCGTGGTCTCGGCTATAATTTAATAACACCTTAACCCCCCCCCTCCCCCTCTCGAATCCTTACTGCCCCCTATCCCCGTCCTCCCGTCCTTTCCATTTCACCTCATTTTCCTTGTTTTTGGCAGAGTCCTTTCTATTCTAAAGCTTCTTCCTTTCTGGAGCGATGACGGAGCGGAACCGCCCGCCCCGTGCGTATCCTGTAATTAATATGCGAATACTTGATCATATTATAAAGCTCTTTCTCTCAAGCAGCGGCAGCAGGAGCAGAAGCTTCGAGCTTCAAGCTTCAAGCTTCCACCTATTGCGCGCGTATTCTTTATTTTCCCGAATAAATTCACTTCCTAATCTTATTTTCTCTCATCGCAGAACAGTCTCTCATCGTACGGCCCCCTCTCCCGCCTCTCCCCTCTCTCCCCAACCCCGATTTCCTTCCTCCCGTTTTTGTCACGTGTTTTACAGTCTTTCGTCTTGTTTCAGAAAAACTGCGAGCACTCTTTTAAAGGGGATTAATGCTGCTTTTAAAAAAAAAAAAAAAAGAAGAAAAAAAAATTCTCGTATTATGAGTATAACAAAGTCCCTTTTTTTAATCGTGTCTTTGATGTAGGTAAACAAAATAATTCTTGATTTTAAACGTTTTTAAGCTAAGCTTTATTCCAAAGAAGAGCCTTGCCGTCTCTCCTCGTCTCCTGGGGATATAGCCCCGAGTTTGCAGGTAATTCTTTGAGACAAGCATGATGAGCAAATAACCTTTTCATTCCGGAAAAGCGGGGCGGAAGACGCTCCTTAAATTTTTCTTTTATAGAATAGGGTGGAGCTTATGGTTGGATGTCTTGGAAGTCAACTTGCCGGGGATCAGGAAATGGAGGGGGGGGGAAACAAAAGATTGGCTGATGAAACATACCTGAGCTCGCCCACCGTTTGACAAAAGAAATGAGAGCTCTATGCGTGCCAAAAAAGTTCTGCGTGTTTTAAAGAATACGGGGCACAAACCAAACGGCGAACCAAAAACACCTCCGAACCGCCTATTTTCTGAAACGCGAACCGAACCGTGAACCTTTAACCTTAAAATAAGAGGAACAGGGCTTGAACCGAACCAAAAAGCTTAATCCGGTTCGGACCAGTCAAATCTCTTTCAAAATAATGGCTTTTGACTGAAAGTGTGATGGAATAAGCACTGAAAAATTTCAGCACTTATATTCTTTGCGTAATCGACATAATTTGCGAACAAAGCAAAAAAAAAGAATACTTTTACTGATTTAATAGTTTTTAATTAATTCTGATCAGAAAACGTTATTATTTTCCACGTTTTTTCTCTTCCCTTCATCAAGGCATTTATATTTTTAATAAAACTGCTCCGAACCGGTTCACGAGTGTGTGAACCGGTTTGGGGTCGACCTAAATTGCGTATGAACCGTGAACCCATACCAAACCTATGGGTCGGTTTTCGCTGCAGTTCGATACCCTGAAATAACGTAAAAAATAAAATTCATACTTGGTTAATTCATCGTTTTTTAAAAGTGTCATCATAAAGATCTCGATGCTGTACGTATTTTCTCTTCAGGTCCAAATACGCGAATAGATATATTGCTTTTACTTTTTTAACCGTGTTCGAGAGTTTGATTTTGACCAATTTGATAAACACATTCAAAATGTCGCGGAGCATTAAAAAATTCAAGTAGCAACTCAAAATATAGACCTTTGAAAATGTACTATACCTAAAAAAGCACAAGGAACGCACAAAATACTTGATAAAATTTTATTAAATTTCTGAAAAGAATACTTTGTAACGGTCCAGTAAATTTGGACTATCTAGTCAATGGGGCAGTTGCAAGGGTCTTAAATTATGTGATTTTCATAAAGGAAATGAAAGTACTTGATGAGCTGAGAACAATGGTGCCTTTGGTTTTTTCCTAAGTGTCTCGGTTTTGGTCGAGATACACACGTGCAAAGTTGTAAAAAGTCGTGTGCGTAGTGACGTCACTACGCGGAATTCCCATTTAAAACAATGTACTTTGGCCCAAAATTTCATCTCCGGAACAATGGGACTTAATTAGAAACCAAAGGCATCTTTGTTCTCAGCTCATCTAGTACTTTCATTTTTTTTTTTTTTTTTTTTTTTTTTTTTTTTTTTTTTTTTTTTTTATAAAAACACAACATTTCAGACCCTTGCAACTGCCCCATTGTAGAAGCCACATTTAAAAAAAAAAAAAAAAAAAAAAAAAAAAAAAAAAAAAAAAAAAAAAAAAAAAAAACCTTCCAAACGTAATTTTTGTGCATTTTTAAGGAACTAAAATGGGTATTTGAGCATCTAGAATGCTGATGTTATTTAATGAATGCTCCAGCTATGAGAGGAGGGAGCTGAAAATCTGGACTTTGAAAAATCCACTGAAAATGCGGAAAAAATTACCGAATGGAGGGAGCAAACATAAACAAATAAAAACACGTCAATCACACAAGGTACGGGTGGCTCGTACTATTTGGCAACATCGAGTGATCGATAAATAAGTGATTCTAAGTGAGGCGATCGATGTTCCTCTCCTATATAGAATCCATTGTTTCGTGGATTTGTCAATGGCAATAACGCACAGTTGCCAGATTGTATGGGACTTGTTCAAGGAAGATCGAGAATTTCGCTAATCAAAATCATATCGGTCTATATTAGTAAAACAATTAATCCAAAGTAACTTTTAACATGCATATCGGAACCATACGTCCACAGTCCGCTGTGCATAGTTGCATTCGTAAATAGTATATTTTGTCTATAGTTGGTTTTAATTTTTCAACGAACTCAAGAATTGATTGATTTTTTGTTCGCTTGCGAATATGTAAGTAGATATATATACACCGATTTTGCTTCTTTACAGAGGCTCATTAAGAGGATTGTCTGAAACGATACCTCCCCCCCCCCCCTCACCTTAAATTATGACCTTAAGCAATTACTTTGAAACAGTCATGAAAAGGGCGTTAGAGTGGTTACAGGTTCAGGGCAAGTGCGCACGAAGAACCGTTGTTGCGTTGGCGCTGTAGCGTAGCAAGTTCCAGTTGCCATCTCTTATTAAACGCCTTCAACGACTGATATATGCAAAAACGTTTACCAACGTGTAGGAATAGTTAACTACCAATGCTATAGCTGGGATGAGTTTCTGCAGCTTGGAATTAACAGAAGCTACATCTTGAAAGGTTTTGAATGAAGTTTTGACAGAAGAAAAGGTATGTTTTAAGGTAGGAAAAGTTATGGACGTCTAATGGAAGATCAGATGTAGGTACATACATTGGGGTCTTTCGAAAGCAACGAACCAACTGTCAAACGAAGATAAAATTCTTATTAGATTACTAACGGAAAGTATTATTAAACATGGACTTAAAATCAATTTTTTTTTTTTTAAGAAATGGCCAGAATTATCAATTGACTCAACGATTCTTTCGCAAAATTATAAGAATTTTCGATTGTATCAATTAGAATATATAGGAACTGGTAATACCAAAGGTAGCATGACTTTCAGAAGAAAGTATCCTGATAGAAATATTCAAATTTTTCATTTCTCGACCGATTTGAGAAATTTTGCGATTTTCAGGTTTTTCAGAGTCTCACATTTAAAACGATGGAAAATAAAATAAAAATTCAACAAGAGTAATTTCGATGAGAGGACTTTCTTTTGAAAGTCATAGTACATAAACTCTTATCAATAGTCAGAATAATTAAGAATTCCAGAAACTCTAAAAGCTATTTTCTTTTTAGTTCGAATTATCATATTATTTAACAAGACATTTTTTTTTCTCCTTGTAATGCCATATGATGCACTGGCGGCTCGTGGAGGTGAGGCGACAAAAATGAGGAGTGCACAGCATTTTTTTTTTGAAACGCTTTTCACCTAAACTTTTTTGAAAATTGTATGTTTCATTCACTCTTTTTGAACTATTGAAACAAAGAAAGACGGAATAATGACCATTTCAACCTGTTTACGTTATTTTTTTAAATTTCTTTCTTTCCCCTCCATCAAAAAATGTGAGGCGATGGCTCCCTGTCACCTCACTTGCCTCACCTGGCGAGCCACCACTGGAGACAATCTCATTCTGCATAAATTCGTTCATAGGGGCCATAATTTCTCCTTCCGATAGCAGTTAAAATGGAGGCTCGGCTTCTATTTTAGAAACAATGAAAGTAGTGCAGAATACAAATAATCTCATTTCAATGATTTTTTGATAAGTTGAAATGGTTGCCCTGATTTTAATGCGAGAATCGCGCCTTGTACCATAATCATCATTCCCGATCATTATTTATATGGTAGTGGAATGGGGAGAGGATGATGAGGCGCACGGTAATGTCTATAACGCGCTTAAAGACACTGTAGGGACATTAATGAGTTGGCGGCGTTGGCGCACAATGAAACGCCCGAAATTGATAGTTTTATCCTGTAAACTCTTGTTACTATGCTGTGATCGGGATGGGGAGAAAAAAAAACACGAAAATTAGCTTCGTTGCCGAGTAAATACAAAAAAAAGGGGAACAGGTTTTTCTTTTCACAATTTTATAACTGTGTGAGTGTGTTTTTTGTTTTTGTTTTTGTTTTATATCTTACTATAGTATAATATAGAATATATATGAAGAGCAGTAATAAGTAATAAGTATACAACGTGTAAAGAATGGAATGAAAAGTTAACAAGTTAAATAATTTATTGGGTAAAAATACAGACAAAAGGAGCAATATTGTATTATAATAGTTTTATTTGTCACACATCAGCTGTAATTTTCTTCTTTACAGCCTTCTTTCCCCTCTTTTTTCTCTTTTCCTACTTACCCCTCTCTTCTTTATTTTCCCTATATTTACCCTGTTTTCCTATTTTCTATTTTTTTCTCTCTTTTCCCTATTTCCCCTATTTCCCCTATTTTCCCCCTTTCCCCTATTTCCCCTATTTTCCCCCTTTCCGTTTTTTTCCATTTTTCTCTCTCTTCGCCCTTTTCCCTCTTTCCCCTCTCTTTCCTCTCCTTCCACTCTTTTCCCTCTTTTCCTGGCTCTAAGAGGGCTTTCATTCCCTTCGACACCCCCCCCACCCCACCGTTTGCCCCTTTGAATGCTCCAATGCACATACTGCACCCATCCATACAGATGGTTTCGAACAATGGATACGACTGTCACTGTTATACCTGAGTTGCGCCCTCAGGACCTCAGGCTGAAGACTTAACACAATTCCTAAATCACTCCTCGTAAAAATGCTATGCGAGGAAGCTTCGGGGGAACTCGCGGTGCTGACGCTGACTGCTTTCGGGATATTCGTGCACGCTACGATCCCCGGAAAGTTGCGCAATTAGTGAATGGTCGTGGTAACGAGTTTACCACTGAACAACAAAAAGAGGTGAACTCGGAGGAAGAAGGAGATTCGACAGAGGAGGAAGGAGGGGGGGGGGGTGTGGATGGGATGCTGCTAAGACCTCCCCGAGCAGAAGCGGTGAAGGTTTTATTGGAGCCCGCCGGTATAAGTAATTAAGTTGTAAAAGCTTTGAAGAGACAGTAGCTCGGTACAGAGAGAAGGAGGATTCGAGGATGACGATACCCAACTTTAATCACGGTTGCCAGACGCTGAAGTAAAAAATCCGCCTAGTTTACATATAAAGCTAAACACTGAACAGGAGCACGGAAAAAAAACTACGGTGAAATTAACCATACGATAGCTGATTTTGGCACCTGCTAGATGTTATGGCAATGTTAACCAAAAGTATACTATGTTTTGACTAGGTACTAGGTGATGTTACCTGATTGCATGTCGAATTTACTCAAAGTATCGGTAAATGTACCATACTTCTGGTCAAGTTTACCATAACATCTAGCAGGTGCCAAAATCAGCTATCGTATGGTTGATTTCACTAATCTTTTTTTTCCGTGAGGGCAGGCGAATTTTCCCTTATAATCTGGACCAGTGGTGGATCCCCGGGTGGGCATGGGGGTACGTCCCCCCAGAAGCCTCAAATTTTGCCTTTTTTTAATAGAAAATAGCCCGAAATTGCTTCCACCGACGCTTCAAATTTCAAAATTTTACAGGCGTGCTCCCCCCAGAAAAAGTTTCTGGATCCGTCACTGATCTCGACTGACATAATATGCTGATGAGGGAATCCGCCTACTTTACATTGAATTACAACTATTCTTGCTGAGTTTTTCCGAGGAGTTTTGGCTCAACGCTGAAGAAATATCCGCCTGTATATTCGTGAAGTATATCCTGAAATAGACGAATTTATCTATGAAATCTTAGCATTAATGACGAAGAAATAGTCTCTACCGATTTGAAATTGAATTAAACGTAGGTACAATAGGCAAATTTTCTAAAGTTATCTCGATTGTCAGTTGCTATGTCATTAAGTGTGATGTTGATTGTCAGACACTCTTCCTTTCCTTAAAATCTGTCTACTTTCTATTGATTAAACGAGAGGTAGATGAGTTTTGTTTGTTTGTCTGTTTAATTTTTTATATTTAATCAGGACTGCTAGATTCTTAAGAAAAATTTCGTCAACTTATCAGGGTAGTTTCCACAAGGACAGCACTTTTCGCTGACGACGAAAGAATGTACCAAAATGACTATTACAATTAAAAGCGTTTCATACAGCAAGTTCTACAGTGACGGACTGTAAAAATAAATCGTTGAAATTATACAGCTTTTTAAGATTCAAAACTGGCAGAATGACCGGATAGAATTAACCTAACAGAATGACCTTGCGGTTTGTTTTTGTTTAAATTGCTAAGAAAAAACACTTTTAACATAAATATTCATTCGTTTGGTAGCTTTAAACGTTTTGCAATTTCTATGACAACTTTTGGCATCAGCGAAAAGCTTTACCACCGCGGAAGTACTCTTACCTCAACAACTTTACATCATTTTTCTCCCTCTCTTTTTCAATAGAGTGAAGAGCGAAGTCATAGCCGTAGCCGTAGCAAGGAATTTGTCTTTCTTTCTCTTTGCCCATTTGCCTGCACGGAAAAAGACTGGTAAAATCTACCATCTTGGAGTCAACTATCAAGTAGATGGTAAATGCAACGTACATTATGGTAAATTAAGTTAGTTTGTCGATACATTTTACTATAATTTAGTAAAATTTACCATACTTGATAGCTGACTCCAAAATCAGCTATGCAGATGCTAAATTCTACCAGTTATTTTTTCCCGTGTGTATGTGTTAGACAAGAATAGAAACAAAGGGCTGAAGTCACGTGACAGTCCCCTTTCCATCCTTTTCAAGAACGTGTGTTCAAATAGGCGAAGAGAGAGAAAGAATCATTTCTGGCTATATACGGCCATGATCTACACGTTACAATTTTCCTCCGGTGACCTGGCAACCCCGACTCTATATAATCCTAAAGCCTTCCCATACGCACGCAGTTATACACCAGAGCAGTAGGTTTCGGGATTCGAGAGTCGAGATTCGAGACTTGGTTTGCTGGATGCTGGATTTCTGGGTTTCAGGATGCGGAGGCAGTAGCTCAAGGGTTTACAACTGTTAATTCAAAGAACAAAAGCAAAACGAATTTCGAGATGAAGATAAGACGCCGCACTACAGCGTCGACGATGTTCGCGCTCGCGCTCAAGCGTGGATCAGCGCGCGCGGCGCGGCGGGTTACACGCGGCCGGCGGGACGGGACCATCACCGCGAGCATTGCACGCCGCCGGGCGAAGGCGATCACACCCAAGAACAGTGCGAGTTTGAGACGAGCAAAGCCGAAGGAGCAAGGATCAAAGCCTTATGGCGGTCTACCGTGTTGCACTTTGCAGTCCTCGACCGAAATCCAGCTGGGCACACCGCACATACTTACACACTCGCGCATATCTCGCAAATATTATTATCATCGCTCTCCATGCACAGTTAAGAAGATAGAAAAAACAACAGGGAGAGTGAGTGAGAGAGAGAGAGAGAGAAAGAGAAAGAGAAAGAAAGAGAGAGAGAGAGAGAAAGAGAAAGAAAGAGAGAGAGAGAGAGAAAGAGAGAGACAGAGAGAGAGAGAGAGAGAGAAAGAGAGAGAGAGAGAGAGAGAGAGAGAGAGAGAGAGAGAGAGAGAGAGAGAGAGAGAGAGATTGATTGATTGATTGAAAATTTTTATTATAGCATTAATCCTAAAAATTAAAACAATAAAATAGGATTAATGCCATGGAGGTCAAGTTAGAACTTTAAAGTCCTTTCTTACACTTGAACCTCCATGGCTCATCTCTATACTAAACATAACAAAATGTGAAAAAGTGAAACAAAAAGAAAAAAAACGAAGCAGAACATAATTAAAAACAAAAATAAATCTAAGAATGATCATGAAAAGTTAAATATCATAAAATATCAAAAAAAATAGAGAGAGAGAGAGAGAGAGAGAGAGAGAGAGAGAGAGAGAGAGAGGACTTTCAGGTTATCCATAGAAAATAAGGGGGTTGAGTAGCAGTTAAATTTGAGCCCTTAAAACCACAGCGTACTATAATTGTTACGCAGTTTTAACTTTTAAACGCATATGCGAGATAGTGAGAATGTGGCCATCCGCATCTCAGAGCTCTACATAGCACACCTCAGGCACCGAAAAAGCTTCAAAATGCTTTTCTGTACATCAAAACAGTGCAAAAAATTTGCTTGATAACTGTACGAAATCTCAGATGTGATTTTCTATTAATTCTTTTATTAGTGCGCTGTACTAAAGGTGTACTGTTTTAAAGGGTTCAGGCTCATCAATCATTTTTTTTAATCATGTTTGGATTTTAACAAATTCAAAACAACGCCTGAGTATATTCGTTTTCGTTTTAAATTCAATATTCACACAGTGGCGGTTCGTGCAATTTGGCAACCATGCTTATTTTGCATTTAAAACTATGCAAAAGTATCGATACCTTGGGGGTGGGTGCATTTGCACCTCCTGAAGATCGATTGTTTTGCATAGGATTAAATGGAGAAAATACGTTGTTACCACATTGCACGAGCCGCCACTGTATTCACAGTTCCAATTTTAATATCGACGGTATAAGTGACTTCAAATGGGTGATATTTGTAGATGATGTGTTTTATCGAGTGCCTTCAATTAATGATGTAGGCAAAATGAACACTTTGGAGTAGAAATGTTTAACGACCCACAAATTTGAGCGATCGAGCGGCGATTTGTCTCAGTAACCTGGTACAGGCTGATTGGCCGAAAAAGAGAAGAGAAATGGGAAACCGCGAAAATCAAGGATTTTGACTTTGCCGGAAAAATGTGGATTTCAGGAAACTTACTCTCGGATCGGGCCAGGATTGTTTAATTATATTTAAACACGATGAGGGAACAGCGAAGGAAAATCATATTTTTATAAATATTAGCATTTTTGACGTATAATAGTGCCAGAAATTTCCTCGGTTGACTTATCATTGTGCTTCTGATAAACTTTTCCTTCAGTGCGGGCGAGGGGGAAAATTGATATCTTGGTAAATGCGTAGGGGAAGGGGGTAGGAATTTCAATCGGCTCTGTGCTTTGCGTTAGAAGATTCGGATTCTTTATCATGGGGGGGGGGGGGTCCTACTTGGGCGACCCTGACAGTGCGCCTTAAAGATTTTCTTAGCATAAATATTTAACTCCCGGTCCTGCTGAAAATGTAAATCTAATAAAATCTAGGTCGGCGAGAGGAAGAGAGGGTATGTGAGGGGGAGGTTGTAGGAAAAGTCTAACGCTAAGGAATTATCGATAGCAAAGTCGCGGGTTTATAAAATAATGCGCAGCTCCTTGCATTTCGCCCCTTCTGAGTTCTGACACTACGTTGCGTTGCGCTCCGCATTCCCGTAGGCTTGAACCCACAGCATTACAGTGGCTATAAGACGGATTGAGAGGAGAATATGAGGGGTAGGGGGAGGGGGAGTTAAATTATGCAGATTCGTTTCAAATCCCGATATCTCTTCTCCATTGGTGTTCTTTTTTCCCTTTTTTCTTTTTTTCTTTTTTTCCTCGTCATGAGTAACGCCTACTTACAACCGGCAAAATAAGGGGTGAATATGTTGGGGAGCTTAGCGTGTCGTTTTCTCTTCATATTGTTTCTGTTTGTGAATGTGCGTATGTATACAGTATACTTTCCCTCCTCTCTTATTCTATTTCCTCTCTTTTCTCTCTCTATTTTTTCCCTTCTTTTGAGCAAATCGCGTTTGGGCTCCATTCACTTCCCCCGATTACGAGGACCTTCCCAAAACAGAGAATTTTTTTAAGCTCTACCGCGCGATAAATGACTCCTATTAGTCCTCCCGCTATATTCCCGAGACGAGACTCTTCTTCCATAAACAAGTGAGAAATAAACAGGAAAATAAATTACATGTCATGAATAAGCAAGCGCAAAAAAAAAAAAAAAAAAAAAAAAAAAAAAAAAAAGCAATAAGCTTTACCGGCCGATTTTTTTTTTTTTTTTTTTTTTTTTTTGGAAAAGCACGACCATTTATTTTACCCAAAGTTTCTTTTAAGTCCCCAAACATTTTTGGGGGCCTTCCCTTGGATGGTGAGTTGGGGGCAACTTCGTTTTTCAAATAAAAAAGGGGAGTTTTTATTTCAGCAATCGATTCTCCATCAAAAATAATGAAATATGGCGCAAACCGCAATACGTGTAACTCACCCGGCTCAAAAGTTACGGAGGGCCAAACTTGTCATTTTAGGGGCTCAAAAGAAACTTTGGCTAACAAAATTTTATGTTGTGTGTTAGCGTTTTTAGAAAAGAATCGACCGGTCAAAAGTTTTGAGGGGGAAAGGACTTTGAGACACCCTTTATAGTACGTACGCATGCAGTTTTTCGTCACTGATTAAAAGCTGCTACATTGCTAAACCGAAACAACAGAATTTATTTCATCAGATGAAGAGAGACAGAAAGAATATCAATTTCTCGATCATTTCCATCAATATGGTGGTTAGAATTTTCTTGTCCATTTTCTCGTTGATTCTACCGAACTACCGTATTTATATCACAGCGTAACTGCGGAAACTAGTAAACTCTAGGATTTTCTGTGGGCTTACTAGACCCTCTTCGATAAACAATGAATAGGATTTACCATTGAAAATCAGCGAAACCTTGGTACTGTAACGTCGCGTAGGTGAAAAATATTTTTTTCTGAAATATTGTACATGGGAGTGGCTACTATGGTGCCATCCCCCCCCCCCAGAAAATCTGATGTTTAAAAAAATGCGATAATAATTGAAAGAAAGAAAGACAAAATTCAGAACAAAAAACGCAATGAAAAACACTGTTAATTAACAGGTATGAAGTAGGTTTACTCTGGGCGATTAAACAGAGTACCTATATCGAGAGAGGAATCCGTTCAGAAGGTCCTTTACTTTCCTTTTTTCCATTATTTCATGCTCTACGATGTTAGTATTATATTTGAATTTACGGGAATAGCAAAAAATAAATTTGTAAGATTAGTTTTTCTATTTACTTAGATCGGTGTAATTTATGGCAAAGGGAAGTAACGTTACTTTTTGCGCGCGCGTTTATTTTCTTATCTTTTGCCAGGTGGAAATCTCTTGAAATCACGTCTTATAGAGCGGCTAAATAAAATTTGCAAAATTTCCCGAGGGAGGATCCCCGGACCCCTTCCCCCTCCCAGTGGGATTTCTAAACTTGGCCCCCCTAGAAAAATTGTCTAGCTACGCCCATAATATTGTATAGTAACTTCATGGATTCACTAAATTTTTTGTTGTTGTTTGGTTTTGCAGACGCTTCGGTAGTCAGAGAAAAAAAAGCACGTACTCCACACACGATCTATATACACACCAGTACGGAAAGTGTTCAGAGTAGAAACTTGTCAGGGGGTGATCACGGAGGATCAGATCGTTTCGGTATCGTTATTGTTATCGTTTACGTGTAACCTTATGGGTGGCTCAACTGATCGAATCGTTTTGAGCTCCTCGTAACGATTGAAACGGAAGAAAGGAAGCGATGAGTCGCAGGCTGTCGTAATCTCGATCGTTTGAAGAAGGAAGAGGTGAGGAGGGGATCACCTGCGCGATCGAGTTGCGCAGAAGCAAGCCCATTTGATTTAATGCAAACGATAACGATAACGATAACGAAACGATCCGATCCTCCGTGATCACCCCCCAGGTTCTGCAGCACATGACGGAATACGTTTCAGACACAAACTCAACCTAATAGATCGCGCTCAGAACTCGTTCCGGTACTGGTGTGTACATTTCGTGTCTAGAACACGGAAAGTTCGTGTCTGGAGCACGACCATTGTTTTCTGTGATATAGGTGTAGACTGTAGCCCATCTGTAGCCTTAGAACATCAAAGCTTCGAGAGCCTCGGGATTGATTGCTGTAAATAATACATATACAGTCAGACGCCACACATCCTTTACAAGTACTTAATGGAGGTAATTTCAGATGTGATACTCGCTTATCGACCGATAACCTTCGGAATTTGGTAACGTTATTTAAGAGTACCTCCATTATGAAAATTAATTTGAGCTTTAGCTTTTCCTTGAGGAACGCTATAAAATCAAAAGGTCACAGTAGTAGGTCAAATCGTATTTGCTTTAGACGAATGAAAATCGAAAATTCACCATAAATTATCGGTCAAGGTGCGCCAAAACAATTCTGAAACGAACTCTGCCCACGACCTCGGAAAATGATACGAAACAATCTCCACCAGAGTTAAATATGTAGTTAGTTCCATCGTATCCTAAGTGCCACCACTTTGCTGTCACAGGATTGCTGTGACAGCAATTCCGTTTCATGGAAACGAAAAACAGAAATACTGATCTTGCAATCAAAAGTTCGTTAATTGATTCGGTGATTACCTTTTGCAAAAATCGCAACACACTGATAAAAAAGAAACTCAAATAATTTTACCCTTAGCCGGTTTCTATTGTGAAGCGTTTTGGATGATTATTATTAAAAAAAAAAAAAAAAAAAAAAAAAAAAAAAAAAAAACCCGAATTGTGACTATTGACCGTATAAATATGACAATGATAATATTAAATATTTTTGATTCTGCGAGAACCAACTCTTTATAATTTGCTGCATTTGCATAATTTTGTTTTGTCTTGTTTACAAGCGCAGTTTTTAGAAGAAGAAATAAATTGCTACTTATAGGAACAGTGCATGGGTGGATGCTTCTGCAAATTCTTTTTTTTACCCACTGCAGATAGATATTTGAAGCCATCATGAATACACGATTTTTAGCTGTTTGTTGGCATCCTTGTTTTAAACTTAAAATTAAATATCTAATTGTAAGTTGGTTTAAAAATGAAGTATTGATCTTTGAAAGCTAACGAGACACGGAAATCAATATTAGCTTTTCTTTTGAAAACCAACAACAAAAAGCAAAAAAACAAAAATTCCTGCAATGAAGATACCGAAAACACACAGGTGGGCATTAATTTGATACAAAAATATTTTCTTCATTTAAGCCTTTATGAGAAACCCTATCTTCAGTCGGTTCAATTGAACCCCTCAAAAAATCGATTCTTTCGCATGCGAGTTTAAACGGCAAGAAGCAAGAAGCATAGTTGCCCATAAAAGCGCAGTTGTATCAGGGGTTTATAAATGTTGTGTTTTTTATAAAGAAAACTATACTCTGTTCACGATAAGAAGGCGGGTGAGAATTCAGGTAGTAATGCACTATTTAGCAACAGTGCGGCTATACCGGCTACTCCAACCCTTCGCAGTGGCCGTTGTTCGCCCGAACTCTCTCTTGGCACGGAGGATTTCCAAGAACTGACAGACTCTAGAATTTACACACGTCCAGTAAAAATTGCGAACGGTCGAAAATACGGAAAAACGGACGAAATTTTCGCCCTAAAGGGCCAAAACTCGGCGAAAATAGTCGAGTTTGCATATTGATGACTCTCAGAAATTCGATATTGGACGAAATATCCTGAATTTAATTCGGACTGAAAAATACGAATTTCTGAGAGTCATCAATATTAAAACTCGACTATTTTCGCCGAGTTTTGGCCCTTTAGGGCGAAAATTTCGTCCGTTTTTCCGTATTTTCGACCGTTCGCAATTTTTACTGGACGTGTGTAAATTCTAGAGTCTGTCAGTTCTTGAAATCCTCCGTGCCAAGAGAAACCAGGAGAACAAGGGACACTGCGAAGGGTTGGAGTAGCCGGCATAGCCGCACTGTTGCTAAATAGTGCATAACTACCTGAACTCTCACCCGCCTTCTTATCGTGAACAGAGAATAAAGTACTTCATGAGATGAAAATATTGGGCGGAATTCTCATCTAAAACATTGCATTTAAGGCCGAAATCGCATCTGCAAAACTATGAAAAAACCACTGTCACCTTTGGGTGACTAAAAAAACAACCTAAAAAAAAAACTAAAATTCAGACGCTTGCAACTGCCCCATTGAACGAGTTGCTTCTGCAAACACATACGAGTATTATAACACATTTTTATCGCATTTCGATGTGCCAACACCACGGCCAGCGGTCATCATGCGAAGTACACTACATCTTCCATGATGGAGCAGGAGCAGGTATCGGCTCTCTTCAGTATCTCTCACTTTTCCAACAAACTTACTGGTTGAGAAAAGATAAAGGGGGGGGGGGGTTAGTCTCCATATCTTTCTTGTCTAACATGTATGTTTTAAATGCCTCAGAAAGGAGAGAGAGATAGAGGATTTCCCATTGCGCTACTGCAATAATATGGAGGATAAAGGCAGCTCGTGTTGAAAATCTTACTTTTTGACGGTTTACAAGAGGCAAAGAAATTACGACACGAGGATTTAAACTTTTTTACAATCGATTCCAACTGTCTGTTAGGATTGAGGCCCACCCTGAAGTGCGATGAGCTACCGCAGAGACTGGCGAGTGCGAGTGGCCGAAAGGGGTAAGTGGGGCGAGGGGGTAGGGGGGGGGGGGGGAGGGGGGAGGGGGGGGGGGGGGTAACAAGTTCTGAATTGCCGGACCACGCATACACGACTACTACGGACCGAATCAAACTTACTTGCGGGTCTAGTTACAGTGTTTTTTTTCTTTCTGTTTCTCCCTTTCTTTTCCATCCAAGCGAACAATATGGCCCGGTAATTAAATAATCAATTTCAAACCTCCCCAATAAACAGTAAAGAATTGAGGAGAAAATTCGAGCCTTATATTGTTGTACGTGTGTGATCTATGATAATTGATAAGGGTCTCGGTACGTCTTGAACGGGGGCAAGAAGGATTAGATGACGCTGGTGGAGGGGGAGGGGAGGAGGTCGGAAGGGGGGTAGAGGAGGGGGGTAAGAGGAGGGGGTAAATAAACGGAGCTCGCGCGAGGCGCTACCCGAAGGATTACATTGGGGGATTACAAGAATATTTTTTCGGAGATGAATTCAAATAAGCTAACATTGAGGGGGTTATAAGCGGCCCGATTGGAAAGGGTCTCAATGTTGTCATAATTCCGGGAGTAAATCCTCCAATTTGAGGTTCTTCACTTTCGAACTTGACGATTACTCCTGTGATTTATTGTTGACGAAGCAGTAGCGCAACGAGAGTCTCTTCATCTCTCTCCCTTATCTCCATTAAGAAAGGTATGTTAGACAAGGATGGAAAGGGGATAAAACCCCCTCTTTCTGTCCTTTTCCTACTTATACATTCAAATGGGAAAATGAGAGAGATGGAAGAGATCCTGGTTGCGCCAGTGTGATGAAGTATTATTTCAGATGAAAGTCGACGCACAAAAAAATAATCGGAAAACCACGCATTTTAGACGACCTTTCCCCTTTCCCGCCCAATCTCTCACTCATACGAAGAAAAATGTCGTTATGAAATTAGCGCGACGAAAAATTGGCTAACTTTATTGACTCATAATTGATAATTCCAAAATGTGATAAGTAGTGTATAATTTTCGCAAGAAATTGAGGATTTAAAATTGTCACTCTCATCGATTTTTTTTTTAAATTATAATTTCTCATCCGTTATATTCACGAATAGTTCACGAGAAAAAGAGACTGGTAGAATTTACCATCTGCATAGCTGATTTTGGAGTCAGCTATCAAGTATGGTAAATTTTACCATCATATGGTAAATTCAACTTGCCTTGAGGTGAAATGTACCAACATGCTATCTTAATTTATCGCAAGGTACGTTGTTTTACCATGCTTGATAGTAGACTCCAAAATCAGTTATGCAGATGGTAAATTCTAACTACCAGTCTTTTTTCCCCCAGCTCAAGAATAATTGTTTTCTCCATAATTTATTTATAAAATATGTTATTGTGGTGGCTCGAACAATGTGGCAACAAAGGACTCTCTCCATTTGAACCTATCTGTAATGATCGATTTTCAGACGGCCGGTTCATTGAATCTCCCGAGAAATCGATACTTTTGCGTACGTTTGAATGGCAAAAACCGAGAAGAACTCAAGCCGTCACTGATATGTTACAACTGAAGGGTTGAAATATTATTATTACATTATTATTTTTAATTTTAATTACTTGTCCTCATCGGCACACGTGGTAAAGGTGTGTATATACAGCAGTGGATACAGATAGTTTTTTGGGGGGAGGGGGAGGGGGAGGGGGGAGGGGGAGGGGCTATAGTCTATGAAATTTGAAAGTTGCAGCATCGCCGGAAGCAATTTTGGGATAATTTCTGTTGATGAAAGAAGACGAAATTTGAGGCCTCTGTAGGCTCTGTAGGGTGAGAGGGGGGGGATAAGTGCCCCCATGCCTTCCTCTTGGATCTACCAGTGGGTTCGTACGACATATTTTGTGACGCTATCGAAAAAATTGAAGGCGATGGATTTTCTCCCGTCTTATTTGGCAGCATTGGGAATGGTATGACCACCGCAAAGATTTGGAGGAAGATGCGGTTACCGCGGTCATAAAACGTAATAAAAAGTGTGAGGTGGAAGTAGGCGGGGAGGGCAGGGCAGGGGTAGGTGAGGAAAAAGAAAAAGAAAACTGAAAACACGAGCCAGTGAGCTCGGATTGCGTGGATCGAGAAGGATATTCAGATTCGGGCGGGAATTTAAACAGAGAACAGATTACACCCGGGAGCAGTTAATCTGGTACCTCGCTTGACAACCCAGGTGATAGTGGAGGGGGAGGGCGGGAAAAAAGAATCCTCTAAGACCTTTATATTTACTTACTCGAAGCTCAGAGACGCTCTAATAGTAACAGTCGTTCGATCCCGCGCTCATGCCCGCAACCATCGTTGCCAGATCTAATCAATGGGTCGAACAGAGGCGGATCAACAATGAGTTTCTCTCTCTATTCTTCGCCCGTTTACTTACACGTATGCGTTAACCCTTTATGGACCAAGCTCGAGTATACTCGTTTTTCTCCTTTAGTCTATTTCACATTGTTTCAGTCTCCAAAACGCAATTATCGATGAAAACACTTACACGATAATATTTCGTCGGGCGCCTTCAATGCGTCGTATAGGCAATTCCAACTCCCTCGAGTACGAACAGTTAACTACGTTCCCTATTTAAACGGAGAAGTGGTGAACTTTTGAACTAACCTGGCCCTTAGTGCGTTATAAAAGGATAGAAATACAGGCTGGAGCCGGCAGCCTCTCCTGAGAGAAAGAAAATCCTGGCTGTGACCACGTTTTGAGAATTGTGATGTATAAAATGATGCAAAAAGTACCGCGATGCACGGTAGCAGTGCGTTATAACTTTCAGTACTAAGTCCGAAAATATTCGTTTACGTTTATCTGTTTCCCACAGTTTTAAAAATGCATCATATTCAAAATAAAACAACTTTCAACAGTGGAAATGCTTCGTTGAGCGCCTTCAATTACTCTTTTTAGCGAAAACAAGTACAGCGGAGTAGGAATTTTATCAGCTTGAGTTGAAACTGCTCTGCTGCAATAAAAGCAGCGTGGTGAATTCAAAGATGAATTTCGTACTAAAAGCGTTAAAATGACTGAAATAGAATATTAGAAAAAAAAAAAGTCACTTTAAATGCCCGATTCTTTTTGCATCTGGATGGTCCATAGATCGATTGGATACATAGATTTAGATTGCAAGTTCGGATGGCTCTTAGATGGATTCCAGCCGAGAAGTGGCCTCTCAGTAATGCACCGCGGTGAATATAGGCTCAGTGGGGTGCTTGTGGATTTAAAATTAAGGCAGACAATACGTGCTTCGAAGAGAATTTAGAGGCTAAGTTTAGAAAACTCTTTTTGTTTACTACTTTCGAACGGCAGAATTCAGTCAAATGACGGAAAAATATTTAAAAGAAGTATAGGGTTATGAGGTAATTGTTATAAATTAAAACTCATGGGGGTAGGTGGTACCTGCCTTGATACCGCACGCCACTGAAGGCTTCTCTGCTTACATTTGCGCCAACTTGTTGGAATCAATACTCAAAGTTACTGTTATAAAAGTTCGCGACGCGACGCGCGGCCCCACTCCTGGATCATGGGCGGCACAGGGAATTGTCTCTCTCTCTCTCCTCCTATTTGAAAACGTGCGTTAGAAAAGGACGGAAGAGGGGGCCAAAGTCACGTGATGGCCCCCTCTGCTGTCCTTTTCTAACACCTAAGTTCAAATGGAGGGAGAGAGAGAAAGACAATTCCCTGTATCCGCCCATGTCCTGGATCCGTGACTGCTTGTGAGTCAGTTATAGTATCCAAAATTGTGTACTTCCCTGAAGAGTCGAGTGATGGGAGAGTGCGAGGAGTGATCAGTGCTTTCCCCACTGATCCAACTGATCAACTTCACAAATGCTATCGAGTGAAGTATTTTTTTAAAAACATTTTTCTTCTTATTTTTCTTCTTATTCTTCTTTTTATTCTTCAATCAATAAAAAATGAATGAAATGTACTTACTTATACATGAAGGTGGCACTAACTACTGGACCCTTACACGAAGGTGGCACTACCCAGGTATGAAGAAATATTTTAAAAATATTTTTAAAACATTGACAATATTTTTAAAATATAGTCAATATTTTAAAAACATTTTAAAAAAATTTAACAAAAATATTTTGACAGCTAATTGGCATGAACAAATCATGTTTTTTTTAAATGCTTTTAAAATATTTACAAAAGGTTACCGAAAACTTTTCGCCAAGATTTTCAGAATGTTTTTAAAATATTTCTTTCCTATCTGGGTAACCACTAGACTCCTGGGCCCAACATCAGGATCTAACTTTATTCCTCACAAAAAATCCAATTAAAGAGATTCGGCAAGTATGCTTACACACGGCCGCCCGCACCTCTGCGCTGATTCTTTCCTAGCGATTAGGTTAAGACGTCCGTTTTTTTGACGGCAAGCGCGTTGCTTTTTTTCTAACGCAAGGAATTACGACGTCAATTATATTATTTTTGCGATGATTCGCAACCTCATCCGCGACCAACAGCTTCTGACCCTTCCCTTCTTATAATCATCAATTGACAACTTGAACACTCATTGATTCTGCGCCTCTCGCACGCGCGCGTGTCCCGTTAAATCCGCGTCCGCAGAGACCGGTAGCTGCCAATCCAGCAAATTCGCGAAACACAGGGTGCGCATAAAAGTGGAATAACCACGGGAGTGTGACATTTTTTTCTTTATTCATCCATTTATACACTCTGCATTAACGTAAATATTTGCCGATGCAATTCCAAAAAAAAAGCGTAAAAAGTGGAATAGCCATATGGGAGTGTGACATTTTTTTCTCTACTTATTCATCCATTTACACTCTGCATTGATGTGAATATTTGCCGATACAGTTCCAGATTAGAAAAATACAGGGTGCGCGTAAAAAGTGGAATAGCCATATGGGAGTGTGACATTTTTTTTCTCTACTTATTCATCCATTTACACTCTGCATTAACGTGAATATTTGCCGAAACAGATCCAGATTTGCAAAATACAAGGTGCGCGTAAAAAGTGGAATAACCATGGGAGAGTGACAATTTTCTCTTTATTCATCCATTTACTCTCCGCATTAACGTGATTACTTACCGATACAGTTCCAAATTCACTAACCATAGGGTGCGGGTAAATGTGGAATAACCACGGGAGTGTGATCATTATTTTTTTTTTTTATTTTATTTTTTTTATCCATTTACGCTTCATATTAACGTGAATACTCGCTGATGCCGTCGTAGTCCATTCAGTGGCGTAGCGTGCAATGTGGCAACGTTGCAGTTCGTCCATTTAAACCTATGAAAAATATCGAACTGCTGGGTGTTTGCGCGGTGGAACACCTTCGCATTCGACCTTTTATAAAGGTTTAAATGGACACTATACAACGTTGCCAAATTGCACGCTACGCCACTGAGTCCATTCGATTAATGATGAAGATCATTTACAAAATTTACAATGGATGTACTCAGTTTCATTCCGAACTAGCTGTTTTCATTAAGGTTGATTTTCATCTCAAAAGCAGCCTTTTTCGCAAATTCATCTCTCCATTCAGAAACGAAAGTGTTTTTTTTCCATGAACCAAATAATGACAAGTTCCTCTGTACGTGAAATTCGTCACGATTGTCTATTTGAAATGGGAAAATGAGTTTACCAACATGCTGTGATTACAAACAAAATTCACGGAAGAGCGCCCCGCATTTAACTATTCCGTAGAAGTAATTCTGGTAGCCCCTAATATAAATTTTTCTCCGTGCGCCCGCAACAAAAATTGGGATTTAGATGAATCTGGTGACTTTGATGCCATCAATATATCAAAAAAAAAAAAAAAAAAAAAAAAAAAAAAAAAAAAGAACACCAAACGTTTGTTTAAAAATATTTGCAGCGGTCAACCCGATCAGGATAATTCGAGGATCGGGTATATAGTTGCAAAAATAAAATACGCTCATAGAATACTTTACTTATAGTTGTGTAAATGGTTTGTTGTTAACTTGCGAAGAGTTAAATCAGTAGCGGCTCGTGCAATCTGGCAACAGTGCTATTTTGCCATTTTAATATGTGCTAAAAGATCGATTCTAGGTGAGGCACAGCGCCTCACCAAAGAATCGATTATTTTACATAGGTTTAAATGGAGGGAGTCCATTGCTGCCACATTGCACGAGCCGCCACTGAGTTAAATCCCCCCGCAAGAGGGAATTTAACCCTCCGTAGTGTTCAAGATATTTCGGGGGCAGTCAAGCCGCTATATCATTTAGTACCATTTACATTAACTCAAATCATTTTGAAACCACCGTTTTCACGAATGTCGAGAACATCTCCTTAACCAGCCGTTCTCAACTTCAACTCTCCATAGTCTATAGGCACTCATAGAAATACATGTGTTTCATTTGCATTCGCTGGTTTCATTCCAAAGCCACGCTTTCATTAGTACCGCTGGTATCTCTAAACAAGCCCTTTTCCCACTTTAACTCTCTATATGCTCAAACAAATCTGTAGTATACAATTAAATTAGCTAGTTTCATTCCAAAATAGCTGTTTTTATCAATGCCGTTGGCATCTAATCTAACAAGCCTTTCATTGTCTGTTATGGGCGGTGGTCAGGACAAAATAGCAATGAAGAGCAATTATGAATTTTTAAATCAATTTTTATTTATTTATGAAATTTGATTTTGATTCTTAAAGCTATGTACGAATTTTTTCTATATACATGTAATTAAAACAGACATTTACAATTTTTCATAAAATTAATTTCTATCACATATTTTGTTTATAGAACGAATCTATGAGCTTCAAAAATGAGCTTTACTCGAATTTACAAATAATAAATAAATATTTACGTATATCATAATAAATATTTACAAAAAAAATAATCAACCGAAAACAATAAAATAAATAATCAATTAAGATGCGCTATCTATACAAATTGAATTGATAAGTAATTACACTAGATTATTTTTACACTGGTAAAGAGAACAAGACTGACTTATCAAAGAAAAATAAATTAAACAAACAGTGTCGAATTATACCTCGATATTGTTTTAATTACTTTTTGCCCGAAAAATTTAGATTTGAACGATATATTGAAGAATTCATGGTAAGGTGCAAATTTACCAAATGATGGCGCGATGACTAGCTTGAAGATGAGTAGAGGTAGCGACTTTCTTGGAAATACTCATGATGGTTGGGTTAATGTCACGCCTGAAAAATTTTTCAAGGGCCAGCATGTCCTGAACAAATAAAAAGAAAAAAAAACACAAATAAATAACAAATCTTTTTGGATCCAAGTAAATCAAGAAAGTTTCAATTGAATGAAAGAGTGCAAATGAATAATGGTCATATAAATAGGCGTGCATATAAATATATATTTAAAAAAAAAAAAAAAAACCCAGGGAGGGCCCAAAACTCAAGAATTTCTGATTCAATGTCCTTTCGCGACATTTTTAAACCGGCTTTAACCAGCTGAGGCACTATGGACGGATTTTAGGACTCCCTTAGCAATTCGTTCACGCACATCAAGTGAATTAAAAGAATAAACATTTTTACACAATAAAAACAGGGAAAAAAAATTTTGGAAGCGCTGAAAAAACCTTAGGAAAATGACCCACCAAAATACTTTAGCATGTACAGGGTGTAACAGATGTATCCCCCCCCCCCCCTGTCTAACTTTTGAACGAGTTGAGATAAATTGTTGCGGTTTGGACCATTCTTCATAATTTTAATTGAACTTTATTTTTTTGGGGGTCAAAACCCCCCACCCCCAGGGGGGCTATCTCAAAAATTTCAAATGGCAACCCCTATCTTGTGATACATCGTTTGAAAGGGCGTAAAATTCTAAGACTTTTGGCGCAAACCGAAGGTCGATATCGTTTTTCGTTTTCGATACATCGAAAGTCAAAGTTCGACTTTGACCCATTTTCAAAAAATCAGAACTCCCATTTAAAAAGTCGGAATTAAAAAAACTAGGGGTCTAAAATACTCTAAAAAACAAGTACTTTTCACAAAAAAATACGGTTCTGCCATAAATTTGGTCCAAATTTGGTTTTAGAGCCCCCCAACAATTGTCAAAAAAATTTCCCCTCAAGGGGTCTATCTCAGAAATTCCGAGGCACGACCCCTATCGAATGATACATTTCTCAAAAGAGCGCATTAAACTGAGCATTTTGGCGCAAACCGCAGGTCGATGTCGTTTTTAGTTTTCGATATATCGAAATTTGACAATGGGTGAAAACCCAACTTCGCCATTCGATATATCGAAAACTAAAAACGACATCGACCTGCGGTTTGCGCCAAAATGCTCAGCTTAATGCGCTTTTTTGAGAAATGTATCACTCGATAGGGGTCGTGCCTCGGAATTTCTGAGATAGACCCCTTGAGGGGAAATTTTTTTGACAATTGTTGGGGGGCTCTAAAACCAAATTTGGACCAAATTTATGGCAGAACCGTATTTTTTGTGTGAAAAGTACTTGTTTTTTAGAGTATTTTAGACCCCTAGTTTTTTTAATTCCGACTTTATAAATGGGAGTTCTGATTTTTTGAAAATGGGTCAAAGTCGAACTTTGACTTTCGATGTATCGAAAACGAAAAACGATATCGACCTTCGGTTTGCGCCAAAAGTCTTAGAATTTTACGCCCTTTCAAACGATATATCACAAGATAGGGGTTGCCATTTGAAATTTTTGAGATAGCCTCCCTGGGGGGCCCCCTAGGGGGGGGGGGGGGTTTGACCCCCAAAAAAATAAAGTTCAACTAAAATTATGAAGAATGGTCCAAACCGCAACAATTTATCTCAACTCGTTCAAAAGTTAGATAGGGGGGGGGGGGATACATCTGTTACACCCTGTATATAGCAAACCAAACCTTTGGCTCACCTAACCAAAGGTTTTGTGTAAAAAAGAGATTTCATCCAGAAAAATATTTTTATAATTTTAGGTAAAGGTGTATTTAAGGTTAGTTATAGATGAACCAGAGATCTAGTTTGCTACACTTAAAGTCTTTTGGCTGGGTCACATCACCACCAAAAGTTTAATGAGCGATACGAATGTGTTTTTTCTGTACCAAATGACCAAAAGATTACACAGTTCAGTTCAGTTTATGACTGCAATGCTAAAAAATATTCGTATCTGTAATATTTTCTCAATTGGAGGAATCGCTGTTAAATTATCAAAATATCCGCCATTTTTTTAAAGTTAGAGACAGAGACTCCACCTGTTGAGAAAAGATTACAGATCGGAGTACTTCCGTGCATTACAGTCATAAGCCCTTGACACTAGTACAAAGAAGATTTCTGCATTTTGCAAGAATTGAGCTCTGATACTTATATATTAGTCGGCAAAGCGAATCTTAGTAGTAAACTGGAGTAAAGCCATGGGCATAGCGTCCACTCCCTGCAAAGTAATGCAAACCTCTTTGTACGTATGAACAGGGTGGCAATTGGGCTAAAGAGATAATTTGGTCAGTTAATGGAATCAATCATCGGTGAATTAAAAAACATCATTAAACAGACACAAAGTGGCAGCACTGAGCGAAAATCACGGAAAAAAAGTGCGACTACATTTCACCGCGACCTTTGTGTCTTTTTGCACCGGAAACTTTTAGGGAATATGGTGCCATTAGAGAAATCTATACCAAAACTTGGGTTTCTGATCAACTTCATTGTTTTAATAAGGTATTGGTGGGTATTGGTTTAATATAACCTGTCGTCAGTGTAATCTTTGGTTGAAAGCAGAGCTGCCGTTTTGCGTATAATCAATGCTATTTTTCAATTCACCGATGATTTCACCGGTTGAGAGAAGATTACACAGTTCAGTTCAGTGTATGACTGCAATGAACTAAAATACTCGCAACTGCAATCTTTTCTCAACCGGTGGAAACTCCGTTAATTGATTGAAATGTCCGCAAGTTTTTTTTAAAGTCATCGACGACTCCACCGGTTGAGAAAAGATTACAGATGCGAGTATTTTAGTTCATTACAGTCATGCACTGAACTGAACTGTGTAATCTTTTCTCAAACGGTGGATTCATCGGTGAATAAAAAAAATAGCATTGGTTATACGCAAAACGGTGGCTCTGGTTGAAAGTCTCTCTGAGCAATAATCATATCGATTCAGGAGTTTTCTTTTTTTCTATTATTGAATTTGTTTATTCGGCTTACCGTTATGGGCTAGGCGCATCGTGATGTAAGCTGTCATCGCTTTCTAAATAGGTTACATATGAGTCGGTGGAGTCCGGATGTGCCATATCTCCAGGCGGTGGACCCAAATCCAGGAGGGAGGGCGGAGCTTGTGGGCCCCCATGATGAGCATCATATCCATGCATCTGAGAACACAAAGTAAACAAATAAAATAAACAAATGTGAATTGCATTCGGCACAAAGAACGAGATTGATGTATTTTTAAGAACACGCTGGGAACTTGTAATCGTATCACAGGTTTCCACGATCTGTGGTTATATAAAAAAATAGTATGGCTTATTGCAAAAAGTTTCCTTCCGCGAAATCCGATTTGAAGGCCCCGGTATGGAACAAAAACAGTTTCGTAATGCGCAATAACACGTATCATTATCGCGTTTTTGTTTTTGTATTTGTTGTTTTGTTTTTTTCCTTTTTCGTTTTTTCATTGGAAAGAAAGACCGTCATTCCAAAGTTGCTCAAATCAAAATTAAAAAACAAAAAACAAAAAACCGACAATTTTGTTAACGAGCCTTTGGTTTATTCATGAAAAAGTTGTTATTGTTCCCCTCATTTGAATTTTTTCTACGACCGTAAGAGGAGAGGCATTTTAAAACCTTTAATTTGTAGGTGCTTACTTTAACAACTCTTTCATTATAAAATACAAGTTAAAGTGTCATTACATCACGAGAAAAAAACCATTTTGAAAGTCTCGTTAACTACAAGAAATTTCTGAGAAAATTTTGGAGTTTCCGCGTTCGTCTACCTTTCTTTACATTTAATGTTATTTTGTTTCATCTTTATTTATTTAGCGATTTATTAGCGATTTATTTATTTATTTATTTATTTACTTATTCATTTATCTACTTATTTATTTATTTATTTATTTGTTTATTTTCTTTTCCAGATTTAATGCCATTTTCGAACAATTTGTTGGTTCGAAATGATCAGAAAAAGGAGGTGCCGCGCCGCGCTGGTTTAGAAGGGATAGACAGAAATTTGCAGAAATTTAGAAACACGGTGAAGAGTGCAGACCAAACTCGTGGTTGCGTCAAAGGAGAAGGGATTTGGAGCGTGTATGGATACGCGTATGCAGATGCGTGATCGGATTAGTGCTAAAAGACGGATCTCTGGACAAGCAAGCTATAGGAAACTATTTGCTACATCGGCGCACAGACGGCTAGAGAAAATTCAGAATTTGAACCAACGAGCACTGAAGAAAGTGGAAGTGTGAATTTTATCCTTATAGATGGCTCCAACACCGAGAGAATTCTTTTTTTAATCCAAGGTGTATTTCATTTGTGTTAAAGAAACTGCAAAGTGAAAGATTGACCTTGGGGAAATTCCTTTAACCCAAGAAAAATGTCTGCTGCTTCAAGTAAAAGATTCCTTGTTGTGACAGTGATTCATCCTTCATGTAAAAGAACTTTACTTCGCGCAAGGAAAACTGTCATAAATAAACGTGTTTCCTTGTTTTTAATGAAGTGATTTCTCCCAGTGCAAGAGAGCAGGCTTTGTTTATAAAATTTGACACTAGAAAGAGATATCTATGCATGACGGTCACCGGAGAGTGACAGAGATAGAGTGAAACGCTGAGCGAGTTTTGTCATAGCTCATCGCGACAGCTGTTAAGTGGTTTCTGTGACGCCCCCGCGCTGAAATTGTGTCTATTGTGAAGCACTTTGGATAGTTAATCAGTGGCGTCGCGTGCAATCTGGCAACGCTAAATTTTGTCCCCTTAAACGTGTAAAAAAGGTCGAACTATTGGAGGTGCACAGTGCACTCCCTCAAATTGAAATTTCGTATGGAGATAAATGGGGAAATTGTAACGTTGCCACGTTACACGCGACGCCACTGTAGTTAGTATAGTTTACAGCGCGATTCCTTATAATAATGCGGTTATTCACGATTAGATGATTATTTTTAACCATCCAAATCACTACTCAAAATAGGAACCATCTAAGGATATTTACACTTCCACATTTTTCAATGAACTAAAAAAAATTATCTATAGTGCCAAACTGATGGTCATACCCTTCGTATCCAAGAGTCAGGATTTTTAGACCCTTGTTCAGGGGCGTGCCGTGGTTTCCAGAGAGGGGGGACAAGAATGCAATCTTGCCGCCCTCCGCGAACAAAATTATAAATTTGATGCCCTTTTTTTTTTTTTTTTTTTTTTTTTTTTTTTTTTTTTTTTTTTTTTTTTTGCTTGTTACGCACTGATTTTGCCGCCCTCTGAAATTCATTTTGAAACTTGATAACCTTTTTGTTTTTTGTTTTGGTTGTTCACCCTGATTTTGCCGCCCCCCGAGAGTGCCGCCCGGGGCAAGGGTACCCACATTCCCCCCCCCCCACGGCACGCCCCTGCCCTTGTTTAGGGGTACTTTTTCTCCTCTATTCTCAAGTATTTTGATGCACATGCACAGAGGCTTGAATCATGCTCTAGTCCTCCGTGCGTAGTACTAAATTACATGGGAATAAATGGGAAAAACTACTTACTTCTCAGCTCTAACCTAAAATCCTTTACGTCAATTATGCAGGTTAATCATTAGACTGTCACCCTAGGAAAAAAACTAGGGCTCTTTGATTGATTTGGATGAATAGTTTTGAATAGAGCTTGGTTTGAAAATGGAAACAAGAAGGCATTGAATCATGCTCAGCAGATAATTGTGTTTACACTTGAGTTCTGGCAAAAACCGCAAATTATTTTGCAGGGAGTTTCCCTTGTCGACGGAAAAAAAGGCGACGTTGAATTCGAGGAAAGAGTCAAAACACGCGAAACCACATGTTTTGACCTGCCAATATTGGGACTGACATTAATTTTTTCATAGCCAAGGTTGTGTTCAGATATTCGAGCGCGTGGAGAAAGAGGCGACATAGGATCAATGATATGAATAGGATTATCAGGGCTGCGGTTTTGAGTTTAATTAAAAGTACATAAACTTTTAACTCGAAGCAAATTTTTGAATTTCCCGTCAAACTTGGCAACACCTAAGTGAGGCCTTCTTTTTTACGTGTAGTTGTTTCCCTGTAATTTCGTCATTCAACTATATGGACTCTTTTGAACTGTACTTTTTTACTCATATATAAGCTGCAGCAGTGGGCATCAATAGTGGGGGCTTTTAATTCAGGTACACAAAATTAAGAATAAAATTTATGCACGCTGCAGAAAAAACAGCTGCCGCAAGATTCGTAAGATTTACTATAACTTGGTTTAAAATTTCGACAATCCAAGAACGTTTTCACGTTTTCCATGACATGAGTTCAAGATGTCTTGGTTAAAATTTAACTATTGATTAAAATTTATCCAAAACGTCTTGAACTCAAACCATGGAAAACGTAAAATTTACAATTTACTTGGACTGTCGAAATTTTAAACCATGTTATGGTAAATCTTTCAATAGCTGTTTTTTCAGTGCATCAAATCCGAAACATCGAAACTTGAAACAATGTAATTTTTCTTCTCTGTGCCGATTACTATATTACCTACATACTAGCTCATCTGAACCCCACTCACGAGAGGGGTTCAGGAAAACCCCAACGTTTACCACGAAACCCGCACCAGTCATCACTCAGATGAGCTCCAAAAAACGTCAGATCGCGTCAAAATAAAAATATGTAATCTATTGCGGTGGATCGGGTTACCGATGATCCATTGAAATCATTCACTGAAATACACTAGGTATGGTAGGATAAATTGGAACCCAACTCCAACTGATCTGCAACCGTCAACAATTCAACACTCAACAACCATCTACAGAAATTGAGGTTCAATTTATTTTACTACACATTCAATTATTGGCAGCACGGATTCAATTAAATTGAAACTGCGGAAAAGATCCGACATTCCCACTTGTACTGTTACAACAGAATTTCTTTTTTCCCCTACAGTGATAAAAAGCTGTAAACTTGGTAAATGATGACATCGTGATTATTCGCGAAAATACAGCGATACCAAACAAACGGCCAGCGTGAGTCCATAAGCGCTCGCGATTTTGCAGACAAACCACCTACGTCGTTCCAAAAGAACGTAGAGTCCATCACGTTGTGCGAGAAGCGAGCCAGAAGCCAGACTGTTTTCTTGTTCAAGTCACCAGCAACATTTTTCTCCTCCTGCTCCTCTCAAGTCTTGCTATTAGTTTAGTGTCTTGTCCCGACTACTGAAGATTGCGCGCCCGAACCACCGATCGGTCGACAGAGACCGCGACTCGGTGTGGAAAATCTTTGTAACTAATCCTCCAACGAATTATACGCTCTTTTTTTCTCAAGCGGCAGCTGACCGCGAATGTTTTCGTGACGCTTGCAAAGTTGCCAGTTGCCTCCTTAAAATTGACACGATCTAAATGGCATGGCGTCGCGCGTGATCTGGCAGCGCTGAACTTTGTCCATTTGATCCCGTGCAAAGTACCGATTTGAGGAAGTACTCAGGGCACCGCGAATAGTTCGACCTTTTTCATGCATTTACATGGACAAAATTCCGCGTTGCCAGAGTGCATGCACGCGACGCCACTGCACGATCCGCACCTGCGTCAGTGGCGCGAAGTAGGGTACAATCCGGCAAAGTAAGGTCTTGTTTATTTACACGATTGCAGATGGTCGCATTCGAGGGAGCTCACTGTGCACCCAGAACTTCGATATTTTTCATGGGTTTGAATGAACACACGATAGCGACGCGTGCAGCAGCTGGCAGCGTTGCATTTTGTCAATAGAAACGCATGGAAAATATCGAACTATTGGATCTGCGGGAAACACTTTTGAAATCGGTAGATTGCACGCACGCAACGCAACTGTATGGCAGAGGGCTGCATGTGATACATGTAATATAGGAGTGCTACATGTTTCCGTGAGAAGGCAGCAGAGAAGGGTGGGATGAAATTACGAAATTTTTCATTTTCCCAGTGGAGCAGGACTAAAAAGTTGACAGTAGAACGGAAAACGTATAACCCTAAATAGTTCAGCGGAATTAGAATAGCTTCTGCTGTAATTTCCCGAGCGTTCTTAATTTTGCATATTATGCAGTAAGTACCTACTAAGAAAACGAAAACCTAGTTTTAGGACGATACGATTTATTAAAGCTATAGAAAATACGGACATGACTAACGAAGAAAGCCTCTGATGAAGATCTCTTTTCTTCGGCACAACCTCAACCATATATCAAGGGTGCATAGAACAGAGGTTATGTTACTGATCAGAAATTATCATTTTTTATGTGCGCGTTCATCTGATTTGAGGATGCATGAAATTAAGATTTGTTCATTCATAGCAGAGAAATAGGCTGTTCTCTGATTGACAAATCAATAAAAAATCAAGTTCAACTCACCACAATCTCACTCAGTACCAGTTTGAAAAAAAAAGGATTGTTGATCAGTGTTGATCAGTTATTTGTTCGATACGCCCAGTGCAGTTCAGGATGAAATTTTGAACTCCGCGGGTATTTTCATAATTATTATTCTCTTCGTCCTTTCATCGGAAGCATTAGGGAGGGGGAGGGCTGATGCAGTGGAAAACGGAATTTGGTCGGACGCGCGACGTCTCAATTTCTCAGATGCCAGATTCTCGACTGGTGCTACCGTTTTGGAAATTCGAGACGAAATCTCAACCTGGCATAAAGATATCAAAACCAAAACCGTGAGGGCATGATCAGGAAAGGACAAGGGTCCTTATTCGACGACAGGAAGAAAAAAAGAAAAGAAGTCCGTGAAAAATCGAAAGGGCCCTGCCAAAGAACCGCAAGATAGGACAGGGGGGGTGAGGGGGCCAATACGCATACACACAAACACACACACAGACAAAAATGCGGCGTAAGGTCCAAAAATGATATGATATGTGGAAAGCGAGGAAGAAGTCGGAAGGACCACTCTCTCTGGCGAAGGACAGAGATTAGCTTAGTTGCCACATGGCACAATTTTCATAAAAAAATATTTCATTTAGAGTCATGCGAAAACCGACATTTTCCAGGCGGCGTTCGGCAACCGTGACCGGTTCGTAACGCTACACAAGGTTTGATAAACCAGTTAATTAGTCTTCGCTGTCTGTTGGGAGATTATCGGTGGAGCTGTCATCCCGGTGGCGTCAACCGACCAGGTAGGTGGCGCCCCAAGTTTATTGCCCATCCGCTTTTATTTTGATTCGAAATAAGCGAACTTGGCGCCCCGTGCGCCGTGTTTTCAAACATTCTTCCTCTCTCTGCTGGTATTTACTTCTCCCCCCCCCCTCTCTCTCTCTCTCTCTCTCTCTCTCTCTCTCTCTCTCTCTCTCTCTCTCTCTCTCCTTCTCTCTCTCTTCCTCGTGCATCTCATTCTTTATTGTATTTGTCTCCGGAAAGGGTGAAAAATTTGGGCATTCCTCTTCTTTGTTCCCTCGTGGTGTCTGTCCTTTTGTTTCCATTTTCAAAAAGAATCCAAAATTGATCACAAATAGATTAGGTCACAGTATGGTTTGTTTGTGTCTCACACCTACTTGAATTGGAATTCCTTGATTAAAAAAATTGAGCAAAGAGATAGTTGGCGGAGGGGAGGGGGGTCTAATTTTAGAGCTGTTAATTTGTTGTTGGATTACCGTTACTGCATGCTGAATGATTAAATGTTTTAATTGGACGGTAAAATGCGCACATTATTATCATTGCTAACAGTTTTCGAACAAGATTTTTTTTTTTTTTTTTCATTTCTGTTATTTTTACTTATTCCTTTCAATTCAAAGAGTTGGGTGTGATATTTTGAACTGAAAATCCGGACTTGTAAGTTTTACAATTCTTTTACACGTATCCCATCATATCGTTGGTAATTTTCGTTGAAAAGAATGTTTTATTAAATTTCATAATTAAAAGTGGCGGTAGCCACCCCGGTCAAGTTTGAACCCCAAAAATAGTTGACTTTAACAGTTTTTTACTCATTTTTTTTTCATTAATATCACCGTTGTTTTTTATATATTTACGCCACAGATGGATCAGCTTCTGATGCATCACGTTGAGAAAAAAGTCAGCATAACTACATTTGAGCCAATTTACCACAGCGGATTACATTATCAGAATCGTCCGCCACGGAGTAAGTCCTCGCGTGGTGATAATAGTAAACGTGACTTTTATGGCTCTTCCGGCATCTAAAAAGGACCCTGTATAAGGAATTCGATATGAATCCGTCGATGAAGAAAAGTGGCTCAAAGCTCAAAGGTAAATAGGTATGCCGACTTTTCCTCAATGGAATTCAGAGACTGATCCATCGACGGCGTAAATGTATAGAAGTCAACATTATGATTATGCTCATTGAAAAAAAAATCAGTGCAAGATTTTTTTAAATATCCTTACCTATTAAAAGCTTAATTTTGAACTTTAGTTCCCCTTTTATTTATGAAATATAAATTATGCCCATCCTACTTCATTTTTGCGGGGATGTGATTTATCAAGTCACCTCCATAACATCACGATTCTAGACTAATTTAACCCTTTCAGTACCAAATAAACTCCTCAATCAATTGAAGTGATAACTGTCAATTTTGTAGATTTTCCATAGTGCATGATTCATGCAAATGATCGTTCACGGTAGAGGACGTGCGAGGAGCGGGAGGGTTTACTCTTTTCATTTGAATAAAAAGGTCTGATTTCTTCAGTGGCGTAGCAAGCAATTTGGCAGCGTTGTATTTTTCCATTAAGAACCATGTAAAAGGTCGAAGGCGAGGGTGTTCACCGAGCACTCAATACTTCGATCTTTTACATGGGTTTAAATAGACGAACTGCAACGTTGCCAAATTACACGCTGCGCTAGGTACTAGATTTCCTGTAATGCAATCAGGGTCCCATGACTCGCTTGGCCTTTGAGTTAAGAATATGCAGCGGCGGCTCGTGCAATGTGGCAACAATGGATTTCCGTTTAAATGGCAAAAGTGCACGGTTGTCAGATTGCACGAGCCACCACTGAGAATATGATATCAAGTATATTGGCTTCTTACCTGATTTACTAAATGCTGGAAAGGAGGTGCATTGGGGTCTAATCTATCTAGGTCTGTGTGCAAAGCGAAATCTGATAAGGCTTTCCAGGGTGGTTGATAAGATTGCACTTCGATTGGGTTCATCCCGATTGGACTTTCGTGACGGACAGGACTTGAGGCCACCATTGGGATACCTTGCATACTCCCGTAACCCATCTTCCTTCCATCCTGGGAACACAAAAAAAAGGAACGTGATTAGTTAAATTACAAAATAGTTGGAAAAATTCAGCGATACCTGATGCATGATTTTTATTTATTTATATTTAGACAGCAGCTATTATTGAGGAACACACAATTAAATAACAACGAAGCCTGCATGGAAGAAGATGAAAGTCTCGTGCGTGTAAAAAGATTACAGACCAGAGTATGTTCGTGCATTACAGACATTACAGTCATACTCTGAACTGAACTGTGTAATATTTTGGTCAGCCAGTTGAATCATCGCGGTGAATTAAAAAATGTCATTATATATAAGCACTAAACGTCAGCTCTGTCGCAAGCAGTGGCGTCGCGTGCCATCTGGCAACAATGCAACTGCTCCATTTAAACTCATTAAATATATCGAATTGTCCTTGTGCACTGTGCACCCCCTGAATTCGATATTTTACATGAGTTTAAATGGATATAATACATTGTTGCCAAATTTCACGCGACGCCACTGGTCGCAAGTCCAATTGTAGATAATCACGAGAGAGGAAATGATTACGCGCAGTGTCAAAGCGCTCAAGTTGGCAACGCTGGATATCGTTCATTTGAACCCAAACAAAACATCGGATTCGAGGATGTTCACTTAACACCAGATTCGAGGTCTCGAGGATGTTCACTAAACACCAAAGAATTCGATATTTGTTATGGGTTAAATGGACCAGATTCGACGTTGTCAGATTCGACGTTGTCAGATTCGACGCTATTTACACCATTGACACAGTAGTTACGGCCGTCGAAGCCTCCGAAAATAAAAAGGAAGATAAAATGAATCGAAACGTAAGAATCACCCCCCCCCCTCCTCTCACTCACTCACTTTCATTCTTACTTTCATATAGAGATTTAAGTGGTCGTACAGAAAGAAGCTTGTCTTTAATTACGATTTGTTTACTTAACACGCTGTCAGATCACCAGAGGATTGTCACACACGCGCACAAAGAGAATGAAAGAAAAAGAAAAAAAGAGAGAGAAAAAAAATGTGTTTTTTTTTATTCAAATTATTGATCGTACACCACGACCGACCCGCGTCGAGTCGGGTCTCTTTTCGTAATTTTGAACCGTTGATTAACATGTTTGTAAGATGCATAGTAAATGACGAGAGTGGAGGAGGGTTGAGGGTTGTCTTCGACGATGTAATGAAGCATCCTTTCTTCTTCTAGTCCACAAGCGTTTTCTGTCTCTTACTGTTTGGACTACAGCAGCGCAGCGGTTTGTTTCTCAAACGTTTCCTATTAAGACCGTGAATCCCCCAAAATTTACGGCTTATGTAGCGCCACCTAGCGGCCACAGCTGAACGTTGTTTCCAGCAATATGAATTGCTCCTTCTTTTTTGCCCTATAAAAGTATAGAGGAGGCTCTCTCGATGTAATTCATAGTTTTCAACCTCAACGTTGCAAGTTCATAAAGAGTTGTTAAATTTCATGCACGTTTCGTTTTGTAAGTTGAAATTAAAAATTAAAATTCCAGATAAAAATGGTGTCGACCTTTATCGTTAAACTTTTTTTCCCCAATTGTTTAATTTTTTTTTTTTTTTCTTTAAAGGAATATGTATGAATCCATTCATACAGTTATATGATATAATAGCGCAGTGGCGTAGCGTGCAATTTGGCAACGTTGTACGTTGTCCATTTAAACCCATGTAAAAGGTCGAATGAAAAGGTGTTCACCGAACACCCAATACTTCGAAATTTTTCATGCGTTTAAATGGATGAACTGCAGCGTTGCCAAATTGCACGCTACGCCACTGTAATAGCGGTGTTTCATTTTTTATGCCTTAGGGTCATACTCCGCATCTGAATCAATGCAAATTATAAGGATTTCAATCTAAAATCTGGCAACCTTGTCCAGCAGCACAATGTACACTACAACGTATGATGATATTGATGATGCTTTAAGTAATTGAAACTTTCGGCGCGTTTTTCTGAAAACTGGAAAAAACTAGAACAAAAAATATTTAAAAAATAAAACCGAAGATTATTTTATATTGGTTTTACGGAACATTTTTTTCTCGATTTTTTTCTTTTCAAAACTTTCGAGGAGAGAAATTTTATTGCCTCACTGGGCTCATCTGACGCTTCTGATGGCCAAACGGTGTGACATAATATGAAGTACGATGAGTGAATCTCACGTCAGAGAAATGACGTTTATATATAAATATATATTAAAAAAAAAAAAAAAAAAAAAAATGTCTTGCTGACATCAAAATACGTGCAGGCACGTGTTATATACGCCTAAAGACTAGAAAAATAGTAGACTGATACGCACACGCATAAGTTGATGAGTGAGTGTCGAGGTAAATAAACTCAAACAATAAAGTTCACGTTGCCGAAATAGAAATAGGCACAGGAAAAATGCAGAAAATACCTTATTAGAAGATTCGATTTTTTTTTTTTTTTTTTTTTTTTTTTTTTGTAACCTCCCTAATATCTTAATTATTTATTATTATGGAGTTAAGAATATGCAATTATGAGAGTTCATGGACGATGCTCCCCCCCTCTCCCGGGAGGGGAGAGAAACGTAAAGAACGAGTTTGTCGCAATTTATAAATTTATCAATCCTTCTTTTTTCCGGAGTTGTTGAACCCGAACTCGTGCTCGTGGCTCAAACAGTGTTGCCAGACCCTGCAGCTTTTTCTATGTGTTCTTATGGGAAAAACAGCAAGATTTGGCAACACTGAATTTGAACCGAAACATTAATCTACTTTGTCCGTAAATACTCGTACATCTGATAGAAGGACAATCGGAGGGAAACTTGTGAGTGGCATACGCTTAGCATTCGTTGACTGCTTTCATCATTTTTTACCATTATTTTGGCTTCTTCTTATTCGATTCCATTATTTCATTAATTCGCGCCTTCAGCTCTACCCTTTTTCTATTCATTCATTCATTCATTCATTCATTCATTCATACAAAGAGCTTTGTTTCCCGTTTGATGTATCGAAAAAGGTAAATTACCTACTCCTCGCTTTTGCCTTTTTATCTCTCTTTCTCGCTCTCTCATAAAATGTTAACCATCAAAAATGATACGCAGATATAGCTTTCGATGAACACTCAAATCAAACTGTATCATTTAACTATTATAAACTATCATAAAACTATATTTATCTATTTTCGATTATAACACTCAAATAAAACTATATCTATATCCAGTGGCGGATCCACGGGGGGGGGGCACGGAGGCACGCCCCCCCAGAAGCCTCAAATTTTCCCCTTTTTTCTACAGAAAATAGCCCGAAATTGCTTCCACCAAAGCTTCAAATTTCAAAATTTCACAGGCGTGCCCCCCAGAAAAATTTTCTGGATCAGTGGTTATAGATTAATAATTGTTATACAGGATGATCCAGATCATCCCGCAACCGAGTTTTTTTTTCTCTAGAACGGCTTATTGTTGCAGTTGAGCTAAAAAGGGCCTGGAAAAAATCGTAATTAATATAAACTGACTCTGAGGAATTAAGGGCAAATAGTGCAACTATTTTCAGCCCTCTACAATCATCCTCTGGGTTTGGGTGGGAGGGGGAAGGGGCACCCGTCTAGGTATACCCCCCTCTCTGTCTCTCGCGTAGCTCTCTAAGAACACTCTCTCTCTCTCTCTCTCTCTCTCCTCTCTCTGTCTCTCTCTCTCTCTCTCTCTCTCTCTCTCTCTCTCTCTCTCTCTCTCTCTCTCTCCTCCTCTCCTCTCTCTCTCCTCTCCTCTCTCTTCTCTCTCTCTCTCTATCTCTATCCTTCTTTTCTTCTCTCTTCTTATTTCTTTCACTACTCTCCTCTCTCTCTCTCTCTCTCTGTCTTTATTTCTCGAACATAGGAGCTTGATTATTCTAT
Source organism: Trialeurodes vaporariorum (assembly GCA_011764245.1). NCBI lineage: Eukaryota > Metazoa > Arthropoda > Insecta > Hemiptera > Aleyrodidae > Trialeurodes > Trialeurodes vaporariorum. Next base: position 70,473,944 of record VMOF01000002.1, read on the forward strand.
TCACTAACCCCCTTCTTTTTTATTTCGTCTTTGTTTTCTTTTTTTTTTTTTTTTTTTTAATACTGATAAATCGAATGCTATTTTTATCCACAATGGCGCACCGATCATCTCTCATGTCTCTCTCATTTTCCCTTTAAACATGCAAGTTAAAAAAGCATAACAGGAGGGGATATGATCCTTTCAACTATCATTGTCCAACACATATACCTAAATGGATCAACGGGAAGAAGAGAGAGAGAGAGAGAGAGAGAGAGAGAGAGAGAGAGAGAGAGAGGGGAGAGAGAGAGAGAGGAGAGGAGAGAGAGAGAGAGAGGAGAGAGGAGAGAGAGAGAGAGGAGAGAGAGAGAGAGAGGGAGAGGAGAGAGAGAGAGAGAGAGAGAGAGGAGAGAGAGAGAGAGAGAGAGAGAGAGAGAGAGAGAGAGAGAGAGAGAGAGAGAGAGAGATAGTGAATGTCTTACTGCGCCGCGCCACGCCACACAGTAGACAGAAATGACCGATGTTTAATGCCTTTCCTGGACTTATCGTTTAAAGGCTTCCAGGACAAAATTTTACTAACATGAACCACTTCCAAGACATGATTCTAGCTAGAAAATATGGTTACAGACTACAGGGGGTCTGAAAGTAGTTCGACTTCAAAACGGTAAGTATATTTAAGTGATTTTAATTTAACTTACGATTTTTGGCCGCCAAATTGTAAATATCTGTCCACCGTGCGTCGGCGCGGTCGCTGCTGTCCTATGATGCAGCGATCGCAATACGACTGTTGATGCGAGAATTGATTTTGTTTGAAATGAAAATCAGGAGGAGTGACGCCGACTTGACTTGAAGCCCGAAAAATAAATATTATTTTTCAATCTGATCCGCGTCCGTTTTTTTTTTTTTTTCTTTCCACAGTCATGTGTCTGTATGGCAAGGTTGTTGAACGAGGGGAGAAAAATCAGTAAGCAAACGCGATTACTTTTGAACGTCACTAATATGTCGTTTAGATTAAATTAAGATAAACGCCTGAAGAGAGCATTTTGAATGATGGGACTCTTGCAAACTCATGCTAAAATAAGCAAATGAGTAGTCAAATCTGATGTAAAAACCAGCAAAGGTCATCACACTAAAACATTCTAAAATTCAGTGGTACTCAAACGTAGAAAACAACTGTAACGGCAAGATCGTAATTACGGAGCTACGCAGGTATCATGGGAGATTCCTGTCTAATTTGTCACTTTTTCTATGGAAACACAGAGGTATACGTCCCAAAATTAGATAGGAATCTTCCATGATACATGCGTAGCTCCGCCATTAAGCCTCATTTTGAGAGCGAATTTTGTGATTTTTTAGTGTACTCACATCGTTACTTTTACAGGTCTTTAATCAAGAATTAACCCTCCAATCGCACCTGTAGCAAGAGTTTGCAAGAGCTCCATTTTGTAACATTTTTATCGTACACTGAAAAAAAAACTACGCTGAAAATAACCATACGGATTCCTGATTTTGGCACCTGCTAGATGTTATGGTGATGTTAACCAGAAGTATACTATGTTTTGACTAGGTATTAGGTGATGTTACCTGATTGCATGTCGAATTTACTCAAAGTATCGGTAAATGTACCATACTTCTGGTCAAGTTTACCATAACATCTAGCAGGTGCCAAAATCAGGTATCCGTATGGTTATTTTCACTAATCTTTTTTTTCCGTGTAAAACCAAAGAACGAACAGAGCTATCCTATAAAAGTTTATGGTTAACAAGATTAAAATATGACAACACTGGAGAGCGGTTGCGTCTCACGGTGACGTCTGTTTTGACTGTGCGCCGTGTGTGTGTAAGTGTAGTCATATGTGTGTGTTCGTTTGGGTATTGGTTTTGAAGCAGCTCACCCGGCGGCATACCGCGTGATATTGCTGGAGTCAAAACAGGCCCTGGATTTGGGGCCACCCGCTACAGTCAATCCCACCTGTGACTTTTCCTCCCTCGAGGGTCTGAGACCGCAGAGACTGGGTGCCAACTATATTTCACCGGGTGGCCTTAACCATGAACCAAGCACCTTCCGTTTTGTTAATCCGTCCTGAGTCGGGTGCTAATTAGGTTCGATCAGATCCCTAATGAGCGTCTTACCCACTTTTTCCACTGTATAGGTCAAATAATGTAGTTTCTTTTACGTCTTCTGTTTGATAAGTGTTACGTCAATTTTTATTTTAACCTGCGATGATGAAAGAAATCAATTGATCCTAGGAGACAAATGGTCAAACGCAGTAGCGCACCGAGAGTTTCTTCATCTCTCTCTTTTCTCCATTAAAAAACGTATGTAAGACAAGGATGGACAGCGGGATAAAACCCGCTCTTTCTGTTCTTTTCCTATACTTATACATTCAAATGGGAAATGAGAGAGATGGAAGAGATCCTGGTTGCGCCAGTGGTCAAACGTAATGAGAAAAAAGCACGTTTCGTGAACTTGTCGATTTAATTGATCAGCGTTTCCCGTCTCACACAAATCTTCCTATAGAAAGAGATAACTGTACAGTGTACACTGCTTTACCGCACTACTGGATCCAGGAATTCATCATCCCTTCTCTCTCTTTTTCCATTAGAATATGCATGAATTAGAAAATAATAGAAGAGGGGGCGAAAATCGCTTGATTGTCCCTAATCTATTCTTTTCTGACACACGCATTCCAATGGGAAAAGAGAGAGATGGACAAATCCCTGGATCTTTACATAAGGGTCACGTGAGAGTGAGAAAGATACTTTGAAGTGCAACGCGAGCTTTGTCACTGCTGATTACGACCAATGAGAGCGTTCGTTGTTGGAAAACCGTTATTGATTTGGACTGCTTTCGCGAGAAGCGGCAAATTCAAACTTGACCAATCAAATATTGATTTATCGACTAAAAAAAGATTTTGATTTTAAAATTCTTTTTCGCCCATAGTAGATTTCACGGTTATAAACGGGGCAGCTTTAGAACCAAACACTTGTAGTCAACTTAAAGGTTATAGTTTCATTCTTTCAGAGTAGGGAAAGGCCGGGAGGCAGTGGGGTAGCGTGCAATTTGGCAAAGTTGAAATGTGTCCATTTAAACCCATGTAAAAAGTCGAAAGCAAAGGTGTTCACCGAACACCCAATCCAATAGTTCGGTCATTTTCATGGGTTTAAAGGGACAGATTACAATGTTGCCAAATTGCACGCTACGCCTGCACTGGGGAGAGAGGAATAAAAAAAGGAGACCTATTTTTCGTCATTTGAAGGAAACCCTCTCTTTATATATTTGTGCAGGCGTGCGTGTATCCACGTCGCTATGTGAAATGCATAGAATTGCACTTGTGGCATAGCATATAGTGACGCTCACTCGAGCTTTTCTTGACACGATGACTAATACGCGAGGAACTAAAATTCGAACGCTCCAAGCTGCACAGAAGCAGCGTTGCCAGATTTTAGAGAAATGTTAGTAGATTTCCCATAAGGATCAATGTAAAATCTACTGATATTTCCCTAAAATCTGGCAACGCTGCACAGAAGCCATCTGATGGGAGGCCGGTGCAAGGGGCGCGGGCGTCAGCGCATAGGAGTTTGATGTCGGGTTTTCAAACAATCTGACTTTAATGATTCCGGGAACTTAGTTTTTATAATTACCGCATTCGCGCATATAACAGAACTTTCGAACTGTCTCAATCGGAATAATATAATGTCTTAGTTCCCCTTGATTACTCGGCTGCCGTTTTGTTCACAGTTATGGGAATTCTTCCATTCAACTCGATGTGATATTTTTGAATTGCCGGCTCAAATTGGCAACACTGCATTGATTGAGGCGTTGGATGCAAGGGAGGCACGACACAGACACACCTTCACTCCGGTGTATCAATTCTTTGAAATGGAGCTGTTGCAAACTTTTGCTACAGGCTTAAAAATAGTTGATTATGCGGTAATACCCTGTAAAAATAACGATTAGCGCACTAAAAAATCACGAAATCCACTCCTACACTCACAAAATGCTTTTAAACGCGAGACCGTTATGGCGGCCGGGGCCGCGGTTTTCTTATGGCAATTGTATGCTTCTTCTTCTTCTTCTTGCGTGGTGTTGCGAGAACACCCCGTGTAGATGGCGCTGATTGAAGATAGGGAACCCCAATGAAAACCGCGGCCCCGTCCGCCATTACGGTCTCGCGTTCAAAAGCATTTTGTGAGTGTAGGAGTGGATTTCGTGATTTTTTAGTGCGCTAATCGTTATTTTTACAGGGTATTACCCCATAATCAACTATTAATAAGCCTGTAGCAAAAGTTTACAACAGCTCCATTCTTTTATTTTTATTTTTTTTTTAACATCAGGAATAAAAACATAATTTTTCTTAAAAATATTACCATCAGGAATAATCTAACATTGTGCAGGATTTTCAATTGATTGAGTTGTGAAGAAATTATGAATATACTTGATTTTTTTGGAACAGATACAACAAGCCCTTTAGTTTCAAACCGGCCTAACTCCGTCAGTAGCGGCTCGTGCAGTCTCGAAACCGACAACCGTGTATTCATGCCATTAAAACCTATGTCAAAAATCGATTCTGGATGAGGCACGTCAACTCACGCAGAATCGATTTTTTACAAAGGTTTAAATGAAGAACATCTAATGTTGCCAAATTTCATGAGCCACCACTGAACTCCGCCAGGATTATTTTTCGGTAAAGAGCGAAACCATTTTTTCAAGACTACACGGACAAATTTGCAGTAAATGCGTTGAAAATATTTACGATAGTAAAATCTATCAGTTTGGAAATTTTGGAAGCAAAATATTGAATAGAAGTTAAGGTATTTAAAGATATTGCCTGACATGGGTCACTTAGGCCTGTCATGTGTTAAAAACATGCGCCATTAAGCGTGTAATTGCAACAGAAACTTGTGTTTCACAAATAGCTCTACAAAACCCTTAAAAAGAGAAGCATGTTAACAACATTAAGCACCTAACCTACAAAACGCATGCATTTTCAATACGGGTCTAAATGACCCATGTCAGGCCTTCATGTAGAAAAAGTTGGTCAGGCCTACTAGGGTTAAATGAGGTTATAGCTTAAGCGCTTGAAACTAAAGAGCCCAAATAATAATAAGTTGAAGCTAATGAAAAACTGGAATGGAAAATTACCTTGTTTGTATTCATCACCATCGCGCCCGCCGCCTCTATTATATAATTACATTTAAAAGTATCGTGTTGTTTAAAATTATTCTTTCAATTTTGATAACCTTTAATTTGTAGTTCTTTGTGTAAAAATTGTTGGTGGGTTCGCAGACAGTTTCCATTTTTGTGCATCAAGTGGGAAGGGGGATTGGATTTCGGAAAAAGCAGTCGATCGAGCCAAAAGAAAAACGAGAGAGCGAGAAATGGAAAAGGCTCAAATAATTGCGGATGTTAAGGTGTAGGACCTTGAAACTGTATCTATACTACAGTGGGGATGAATTTCATAGAAAGCAAGAGATAAATATTTGAAAGTTAAATGTCAGAAATAAAAGCTGGATGGGAGGAGACGGAGTGGGAAAGCCAAAGTGAGTGCGGATAGTGAAGAGTTATGATCACATCTCGAGGATGTACGGAGAGAAAAGAAGATGGAAGAGGGAAAGAGGGGAGGGGGGGGGGCAAGAGAGAATAAAAATCTTAAGGAAAAAAGTTTGGGGGCAAAAAATGCCCAATCAGTGTCTCATAACTCGGCAAAATGAGTTTCGTTGGCTTGTTTATAAGATGGCTTTTCAGCCAACATGTTGACCGCCGCCCCTCGGATTTATGAAGTCCACAAAGAAGTGGGCTTCACTCAAACGGCTGGACTTTTGCCCAATCCCTTTCGTATTCTTCGTAAATCATCCCCTCAATATTTTCCCCCTTAGCTTGCTTTTTGGAGCGCATTTAGCGCTGCGGTGCGTCTAGGGAGGACGGGGATGTTTACACAAACGAATACGTTCCATTCAACTTCACAAACTTTCGGACGAGAGAGCGAAAGAATTCAAAGTTAAGGCGGAAGTGTTTTCAAGCTTATTTTTATTTTGACGAACTTTTCGTGTGCCTCATCCATCATTTGAAAGATTTCTGAGAGCCTTTGAGCTCACTGACCACTGTCATGAACCCTATTCGTTAACTCATCGTATCGTTAAACTGTCGTCGTCGTCGTCGTCTTTTGATGGCAGTCAAGAGAAATGACTAATTCTTGAACAGAGGCAGCTCGTGTAACATGGCTACAGTGTTTTTTTTTTTTTTCCTATCTTTTTTGATGAAATGTAAAATAGTCTAGAATTTGATTCTCGAGGTGTTATCAAAATCGATTGTTTTACCGTTTTACCTACATCAGCTTAAATGGAAAAATTGTGAAGTTTCCAAATCTCAAGAGTCGCCTCTATTCTTGAAGTAAGTATTCACGATTGATGATTCTTCATAAATATAAACTTCATCCTCCCGACTAAAAATGACCAATTGAAATTAGTTGATATCAGTTAACATCAGCCTGATTTCAACTGATGTCAACTGATGTCAACTGATGTCAACTGATGTCAACTGATGTCAAATGATGTCAACTGATGTCAACTGATGATGTCAACTGATGATGTCAACTGATGTCAACTGATGTCAACTGGTCATTTTTAGGAGGGCTTGCGATTCTGAAATTAACTTATAACCAGTAATAAGGTGTGCAATGCGGCAACGTTTAATTTTGTCTATATTTATACTCATGTAAAAGATCAAACCATTGGACAACTTTGAGTCTAACCTTCATCATGAGTTTTAAATTAGACGAAATCCAAAACAATTGGATGAAGTGCAAAATAATTGGGTGAAAATCCAGTGAATAACGATAATCCGTCAACATATGTAAGTACTTAGATATAAAGATATGGGCCTGCCTAACTTCAAGTCAAGTCAAGTCAAGATTAAAAGTTTCGTGAAAAGAAACAAATAAGCAGCGAACGGGACGGATTGGTAATTTCTTGTGGAATTGTTGATTTCCATCATTGGACTTCATATATTGCATGATGTCCAAGATTATTGATTAAATATGATTTTATTTAAGGGTTGATTTTGGCTCAAGATATAAACAACAATAATCCGTCCATATTTTTAAATATCAAAGCATGTATGTTTTGACTTTATGAATTAAGGCGCTGAAATGCTCAAAATATTTGTGAATATTAAAACCTAAACTTCTTTCTGGGGGGTTTTGGACTTGGCCTGGTGGCTACCGTCACGTCACATATGATGTTTGCTTTGTTTTCTATTAACTTATTATAATAAAAATACCATAGCAGGACTGGATGAAGATTTTAAAAATAATACTGCAGTTTTGACGCCTCTTGAATCCTTCCCCCTCCTGCTCCAGCCTATACCAACCCGAAATAAGGTTCATTTGTTGATTCCTAAGTTATATCAATCGAATGAGAAAAAATTAGAGAGCTTCTCCTTAATTTTTCAGTTTTTGACTTGATCGTTGGATAAACGAGATTTGCGGCACTCACATAAAATAATAAAACTGTTCTTGAAAGAACTTCGTCTGATAAGAAGTTCAGGGCCGAGTGTAAATATTGGGAGAGAGCCTGTTTTTATCAGCAAAACCTCAATTTGATCGAACCCTCTCGCAGTAAAACCCTCTGCGTCAATATTTGGGTTCCTCTTGTTCTATTCGATTTTTTATAACCCTCGACAATATTTTTAAAACAATAAAAACATTCGTGGCTACTTCCACGAAGCTTGAAAGTGAGGTTTTTAAGACCTTTTATCAAACAATAAGAGTTTTTTTATACTTTTGGTCGCTTGTTAGAAAGTTGAGTGAGATGCCGAGAAGAGACAAAAAACAAGTAAGTGGGGTAGGGGTGGAATCCGCAAAAGCTCTTCCATTAGAGGCAGAGGCAGTACAGTCTGCAATACAAACTCGCGGTTATTTTTCTTGGGAATAAGTTTCATTTCGGTAAAAGTTGCCATCACTATTTGTGAAGGGAGGAAAAATACTTGTGCGAGAGGAAGTACTTCAGTTATCTCTCCTCGTTGAAAGTTCAATTTATTATTAATATTATTATTACTTATCATTATTGATATTTATTGTAGTTATTTTTTTTTTCAAAACCACGTCATATTTATCATCAGATACGTAAGTAACAAATTTTAATCTTTATACATAGGGCACATAGATTTATTTTTTGCAGTTGTCAGCTCCGTTGCTTGAAAGTCGAAGTAATTGTACAGGAAGTATTTCGAGTCTTTAAAATATGATAATACATAAAACGTCATGCGATGGAACGAATTTTACGTCGTATCTCGAATGCACTTTGGACGGAAGTGTTGCAATAATATTTTTAGCGATTAGCACAAAGGCATCGATGTGGTTGTGGCCAGTGGCGTACAAAGGATTTTTTTTTGGGAGGAGCTTGCACCGATGAGCGTTGGACTAAAAATGATTCCCCTCTTCCCCTCCACCTATGAAAATCTGAGGTCTGGGAGGGTTTTAGTCCCCTTAGCCCCCCCCTCCCCTGCGTACGACACTGGTTATGGCTATACTTGCGTTGTATACCTACTTTCGAGAATTATCGGCTCAGATATTTCAATTCCCCGATAATGCCACCAGCTAACCAAAAGATTTTTCAGTTCAGTATGTATACTTTGTAATGCACCTAAATACTCTGATCCATAATATTTTCTCAACGTCACGGACTTTAAAAAAAATGCAGTTGTTTTTATAATTTTACTGTGTTTCCGACGATTGAGAAAAGATGACAGTTTCTAGTATTTTCGTACATTACTTACATTCATAACTAATCGGAACTGTGTAATCTTTCTGTCAATTGGTGGAATAAGCGGTGAAATAAAAAATGTCATTGCATAAACACAAAGCAACAGCTCCGAAGGAGAGTCCAAAAAAAAAAAGAAATGATATTAAAAAAAAAAAAAAAAAAAAAAAAAAAAATTGCGGTCTCCCGAGCGACGCCGCAAACGATATGCAATCCGCGAGTCGTGCGCGGTGTGCATCCAATTCCAAGATGGCGGACATCGACGAGACGAGGGGCGCAGGGAAGTGGACATTCCACACCTCTCGGCGGCTCTCTCCCGCCTTTTTTTTTTTTTTTATCAGGTGGGATTTCATTCCGGTGCTTTCAACTTCTCCCCCCTCCTCCTCCCCATCAAAGACGCCCCCTCCCATTCTTCTCGGCGGCGCGGTGCGGAGATTTATGTCTACGCGGCATCCTTTGAAACTTTATTGTCTGTCCGGTATTATCTCCCTCTCCCTTCCCGACTCTCTCACTCTCACTCTCTTGCTCTCAGTATGCTCTGTGCTTATCTTTCTCTCTCTTTCTCTATTTTTCTCTCCTCTCTCTGTACCACGGGCCATTAGAATAGAAGCGAAAGAAAGGGAGGGGGGTATCGCAGAAGACTCTTGATTTTGCAACCATCTCTATGGTATCCCCTCGCTCAGTGCGACTTATATATTTTATGGCTCTCTATAACTTTTGACGCCTTTTCTCTCTCATTTTCTTTGCTCCCCTTTGCTTCCCCCCACCACCGATCTATCGCTTCGTCGCATCTTCTTTTTCGTGCCAAACGTGTGCCTCAACTTTTGGTTCGTGCCCATATTATGCCGCGTGATCACCCTCGTAAACAACATTCCTGTCTTGTCATATTTCTCTGCTCGTTTTTTAACACGGTTGGATTCTCAATACTTATGGTCTCTTGTTAGTTAAAGAAATAAATGAATAAATGAGTAGATAAATAGACAAATAATCAAGAAATAGGGAATACTAAAGGACCAACAAGAAATAGGTTCAAAGCTAATCATTAAAAAAAATAAAAAATGTATATAGTCTTAAAATATATTTAGGGAATAACTCGTTGAAGACTCGTGCCCCCCCCCCCCGTCTTGGATCTGTCACTGGGCTTAAAGTGATTCCAGGCGAAGCTTTTCCAGATTTCAATCCAAAGGATAGCTCCGCACTAGCGCCGCTCAAAATCATTCGCACTCGCTAAGAACTAAGAGTATGGCGAAACGAGTTTCATACTTTTATCTACATATACGGCCACCTTTAATTTTAAACCACTGGCGTAGCGTGCAATTTTGCAACGTTGTAATGTGTCCATTTAAATCCACGTAAAAGGTCGAATGCGAGGGTGTTCACCGAACACCCTATAATTCGATTCTTATAATGGGTTTAAATGGACGAATTACAACGTTGCCAAATTGCACCCTACGCCACTGTTCTAAAGCAATTATTATTTGATCGTTTTGGGCTCAATAAAATATCCATAACAAATTTCGCAGGTGCTGACGTTATTGGATTTTGCGTTTTTTCTTTGGTTTCAATTTAAAATGCCAAAAACACGACTTTTCTCAAAAGCGACCAGCGGCACTATCAATCGGATTGAAATCTTAAAAAGTTTCACCAAGAATCACCTTAAGTGCTTTTTCAACCGTGAAACCTACATCTGATTCGTCAAGTTTGAATTTCCCGCCGCTTCTTATGATAGACAATCTTTTGTGTCCAAAATATTAGTTATTTTGTTCACGGTGCGCCATAGCAGTCACGACTCACGTGTTGGGAATGCCCCTCGGAGTTCGGTTCGGTACGTCCAAAATATAAATTCTAAAGGAAAAATTAAACTATTTCATCTAACCAATGGGAGAATCTACATCGCTGGATGCTTATATTTATTTGTCTATATCCGCACGAAGACGCCACAACGACGGCCGCACTCTAAATATAGCTATATGCTAGTTTCAAAATGGCGTCTGGCTTTTCACTGAAATATTTGAAGCCTTCCTTGCTGCTTTTATTCGTCAACTTGAACCACATCCAAAATTTATCATTCTATGTTCCTCCCATTCTCGATCCTGCGATATTTTAATGTGAGGAATCTGGGAGAAGGTCAAAAATTCGATCAATTCAGCCTTACGAGCGTAAAGAATAAGGAGAAATATATTCGCTCATAGATTTAGAGACACCAAAGATGAACAAGAAAACTAAAAGGATGGGGCATGGGTTTCGATTTTGTCGATTATTTAATTATAGAAGAAGAACAAGCCATTATTCTCGGGGAAAAGCATGCGTTGTGTAATAATAACGGAACATATTATGTACTACCCGACCGTTATAATATAGTTGCGTATTTTTCAAACTATAAATAATTAAATAATTAAGGCGAGGTAGCACTTTTTTTGTTAGAATTCTCAGATTAATAAACAGTTTGTTTTCCCTACAAGTATAGATAATTATGCAATGACGTCATAGAGCCATGCTCGACGCACTGCCAAGACTCTGATTACCGTTGCAGGATGAACTGATTACTTCTATACAGGATTGTTTCTCGTTGTTCTCGACGTGTTTCTCGTTTCCGCAAATAAATCGATAGTTATTCATGAATTCAAAGGGAGGAGAAAATCGATAAGAGATTTTTCAAAATTCACGAGTTGCCGTATTGCCAGGGCTTTTGGCAGATACTATGGGGGTGGCGAAGGGGGTGATAGCCCCTCCCGTTCGGCCCACGAAATGGGAAAAGATGGAGGAGGAAGGGATAAAGTAAGAGCGAGAAATAAAAAGGGGGTCACTAAGTAGCGAAAATTCCAAGATCGCTGCCCCCGTTCGTGAGGGCTGGATCCATCACTGTGCCAGGTTGCCACATTTAATGCAAGTGAAAAGATTTCTTAATACTTATACTCGGTGCAAATTAATTAGATCAGTACCCAACAATCAGCTCGTATATATATGTAAGGTCAAGATGGACAAGAATCGACGCACATCTGCATGGTTTAACAGCCCCCCCGCCTCTAATTTTCTCTCAGATCTTTGTGGTTTGAAAATAGAAGCATCTGTTCGAGAAGTTTGAGAATCTAGCTAAGCAAACCTTTAATTCACATTCACCTCGGACGAAAATTAAATGACCTAATTAGGGCTGCAATAACAAGACTGATTTTCAATTATCCCGATGAGCTGCTCCAGGGCTCATTTGAAACAGTTAGGATTTTTATTATCTTTTGGCACCTTTTTCGAGCAGTCAGCTTAGATTTAATTGTATATAAAGATGATCAGGCGCGATAATTATCGGGTTAAATAAACAGGAGAAGGGGCGACGGAGAATGAAATTTCATGCAGAGAGGGGAAAAAAAAGTAAAAGTGAGCAAGAGACTAACATAATAAATTACCTTCTCTTGCTGCATCTGCTGCTTCATTGCTATGGCCCGCTTTTTATCTTTGCACCTTTTGTTTTGGAACCAGACCCTGATGACTCGAGGATTGAGTCCAGTCATTTCTACCAACTGCTCTTTCATGAGCGCGTCCGGCCGAGGATTGGCCGAATAGCAAGTCCTAAGCGTGTGAAGTTGTTTCTCATTTAGGACGGTCCGC